>CATLJK010000187.1:0-53225 GCA_949987565.1 Luidia sarsii
CGTTTAATCCATTCGGCAGGATTACCAGTTGATCCGGCAAGACGTCCGATCTCCATTTGATTATGGATCAAGACCAGGGTCGGTAGCGACTTGATGCTGTAAAGCTCACCCATTGCTAAAAAGGTATCATTGCTAAGATCGGCTTTTACAAGACTGACATCATCAGTAATACCAGCCTCGACTATCTGATAGACAGGCTGACAAGCACCGCACCATGGGGCTGAAAAGAACAGGCAGAGATAATCTTTGCCATTTTGTAATTCATTAATTATATCTTCCATGAAATCCTCCGGAGTTAAGTGACCCCCTAGCAGAAGTAGCAGTTAAAGGCCGGGGGTCGGAGCCTTTATCTTGGAAGTCATACCTTATTGGCGTTCACCTCATTACTGTTGAACTTAAGGTTATTATACACCCTAAAGCTCTAAAACAGACGTCACGGGGCGAAAAAACATCGTCTCTCATCGACTTCGTTGACGATTGACGTGTCAGTATAGGCTGATCGGCCTCTGGTGAATGTGAATATACGCCTTATTATGGCTGGTTTATCTTCACATTCATCAATTTGGCTTTAAGGAGATGTAAATGCCAGATCCTAATCTGAATACCGACTTTGCGGATCACTTCGATCTATCCTATGAATATAAAACCATGCACCGGATTCTTGTGGAGAATACCAACGGTGCCTGCAATCTTGCTGATCTGATGTATATATTAGGTCATTCCCAGAATGACTTTGTGGCCTTCGGGGATGATGTCGGTTTGGATTTCATCGATAATAATATGTATATGCACTTAAAGGATGTTGCCCAATGCCTTTATGAGGATCCGGCCATTTCCTTGAGTAGCGAGAACTCACGGCGGCTGTTCGTTATCACAAGGTTGTTCAAGATCTACAATAAAGATATTATAACGCAGTGATTAAAAACCCCCCACCACTGTCTGAGCGGTGAGGGATCTCTCTTATCAGAAGCGTATCGTATAGTCCAGACGAGCGCTTCTGTTCTTCACCCCTCTCAATCTGTCAGTGCCAAAGCTGACATTATATCTGCTTTGATCGGTTGTTTTGTAAAGGGCAACTGCGTATCCCCCTCCGCAACTTCGATCTGAGGCACCTTGGATCTTGATGTCGCTACATACATAGCTTGGGGTTATTTTGAAGGTCGGAACCTCTCCTGCATGCCTCGCAGTCATGCCAAGGGGAAGGTGGAATTCCGGCTTTACAGCTAGTTGAGTTTCGTTAACGGAAGAAATCCTCAACCCCTTCATCGCAGATCCGTCAATTAAAACATCGACGTTTCTGCCTTTTGCGTAGGACCTGTTAAGGGCAATCGATGGGCGGATTTGCAAGCGGGTTAGGTTGAGAACCCCGCTTAATCCAAGACCACTATCAATAGCATATGTCGTATATTGTGATGACGCTCTAACATCATCACCATTTAGCGACAGCTTACTTCTTGAACCGCTTGCAGAGATATGGGTTTGCAGATACATATCACTGGCAAGGTTAGCCACAAGGTAGCCTCCAAGAGCAAGCCCCCAGCTATCATGATCGCCTTTCAGCTTTCCGATAACTTCAGTCCTACTTATATCACCTGATAGAAGTAACCCGAAGGAAGATGACGGGTTCAGGTGATAATCATATTGTCCTGTTAGGGACAGTCTTTCTGATTTTGCCATACCATCCTTATCCGTTATACGGATGTCGGTGGTAATACCGTGGGATGAATAATGGCCTTTAAGATTGGTTTCATCGCCTGTCAGGCTGATGCTATCTGATGATCCGGTTATGATCCTGTCCTTTGTCCGGCGAACAGCGGCTGATGACATATAGCGCAGATGATCCATACCAAGATATGCCTGATGGTTAAGCTGACCTTCTATATATGTGTCTATGACAGGCAGGACTACTGGCTCAGGTGTTGGCTCTGGATCTGGTGTCGGATCTGGAAGCGGCTGAGCTGGCGGGATAGGCTGAGGGGCAGGCCCTGTTCCATAAAGACTGATCTCATGGCTGATAACATGCCCATTACCTTCAACCTCGATATAGATGGTTGTCGGACCTCTGTTAAGGTTCATCAGCATATAGCGATTACCCTGATACGACTTTTGAACGCCGCCTTGGGTAACGGTAACAGTAATGTCGCTTGCATCACCTTGAACCATCGTGGTTCTAAAGATGGCAGCACCTCTTGCCCCTAGATCCTCATACTGGCTTCTGGATGTATGGCCATCAAGGGTGTAGGTTGCAGGAAGGGTAAAGCCATTTATGCTTAAAGTATATGACGGGGTATTCGCAAAAGCGCTTCCCGCCGTGATGATCGTAATCATCACAGCCAAAATAAAACGTAGCATTTCAAACCTCCGAGGTAATGCTTTTGAATTTAGATTACGGTTATAATTTTAGGCGAGCAAGGTATATTTTTGCCCCATCGGTTAGGCAGAATCTTACATCTTCATACCATAAATCGGTATGGGCTTTGTATATATCAACAAAAACCTGAGAATTCTCATAAGCCATCTCGATGCTGTGGTCAACAAACTCTTTGTCTCGCCTGTTATATTTTAGTATCAGATAATTTACATGCGCTCTTAAATACATGATCTTGTATTTTTTGAGATTGTCATCATGTTGTGAGACGCCATAGATCGCCGTGTAGCATCGAAGCATGGTTCGAGCTGGCGAATATTTAATGCCGTCATCATGGTGGATTTCATAAAGGCTCATTGGTCTTACGATCTCATCAGAGGCCTTTGCTGTGGTGATGAGGAAGGTTGCTAAAATAAAAGTCAATAAAATACGCATTGGTCAATCCAGCCTTTCAAGGGCTGTCCTCAGATGTTCCGGGTTGAGACGAACATATCGTTCGATGGAGCTGGTTGACCGCCACCCGCCAAGGGCCATCAGCTCATAAGCGTTTGCCCCTTTGAGAGCCATGTGGCTTGCCCAGTGTGATCTCCAATTATGCACTTTGAAGTTTCTGATCCCTGCCCTTTTAAGAGCATTTCGGTGAGCAGTTTTGATTGGAGAACCATTTGTCTTTCGGACATAGTTGTAAGGTTTTCCCAGTGGAGTGACAAAGACGTGGCCATATCGTTCTCGATTAAGGCTCCGTAGAATTTGGTGAAGCCTTGGGTGCATTGGTAAACTTCTAAAATCACCGTTTTTTGTGACCCAGAGGTTGAGTCTCCGCTGATCCAGATCGAGGTCGGCCCACTGAATACGTAGGGCTTCTCCAATTCTGCAGCCTTGGAAACACAAGCAATAAATGAGGGGTCGAATAATGGGGTTGTAAGCATTTAGTAAGTTTTCCTGTTCATCAAGACCAAGGTAGCGGGGTGGGGTTTTTTTGGTTTCCCGTGTTGGTATTTTGTTTATGCCAATATGCGGTGAATTCGATTTGGCATGGTTTAATATGGATGACAGGTTAGATCTGTAGCGATTGATCGTTGATGCCTTCCGGTTCATCAGAATCCTAGCACAGAATCTATTGAATTGGGTACCGTCAATTTGCGATAACATCATTCCATTGAAGAAATCATTCATTAAAGCGATGCGTTTGGCATCATTTGGATGAATTGTCTCTTTCATATCGGCATAATTAAGCGAGGCCAGCTCAAGCGAGATGTCATCATCTCTTTCATTGGCAAGTTCTGCTCTTAATTTGTTTTCTCGCTGATTGAGATATGTTTCTGCGTCTTTTCTTTCAGCACATCCTGTAGTTTCTCTGAGACGGATTTTTCCCTGCGGTGTGTAGAGGGTGCCTTCGATGTGCCAGTTTGGCGAATCTGGTCGCCTTTTAAGGATGAGCATTGCCTGATTCCTCCCAGAAACTTTTCAAACTCAAGCGGAGAAACAAGGATTGCATGGCCATAATTGTGGTATGTAATGCCGTGTTTTTGAAACAACCGCCGCAACTTACGTTTATTGTTGCTTGTTCTGTCTTGCCCCATGAGGCTAAGAGGGTCAATTAGTTTTTGGGTCATTGTGATAGCATTTCAGACATAGGAGTTTTTCATCACCACGCACGATGAAGTAAGGTGTGATGTCCTGACACACCTCACATTCATGCGCTTTGCCGATGGTATCTTTATGCGGCTTCTTTCGAGATCTTTTGCTTGGCATTTGTAAAGACCTTTGTCAGGCCGCCTTTTTCCTTAACAGAAAGCGAATTGATGAAGGGCGCATTCTGACGCCACAGGTTATCAAGGGTTTCTGTATTGGGAGATTCGATAAAGCCAGCTTCAAGCGCATCGATCTTTTCCTGATGATCTGATCCCATGACAGGAAGATCCTCACCTGCATAGACCGATAGGCCGAGGCCATGAAAAGCAATCGCTTTAACAAGGCATCTTTGCAAGGCTTTATTAACCTCGGTTGAGGTTGGATGCGAGACGCCCTGATTTTTATTATTCATCACAGGCAGAATTTCGGTCTGGCTTTCATCCTCGATCTCGACTGTGACCTGAACATAGGTAAAGCCTTTGGTATCCCGCATGAAAGGAAGCACGTTATTGGTATTATCGGTAAAATTATGCTTGATGAATTTTGCCTTGGGATAGACATTTTTAACATACGCCCATGCCCATGCCCATGAGACATAGGAGAGGCCTCCCTTATCATCGATGTGATCTGATACATCGACATTAGAGAGCGTTTCAAAGACAGATTTAGTGGCACTCATGAGCTTCCTCCGTGGTTAAGCTGATGGAATTTGACAATCATCTCGATTGTCTGACGAACGGTAATGGCAGTGCCAAGACCCTTCTGGATGTCCTCTCTGATTTGAATCAGCGAGTCATAAGTTGAAAGCGGAATTGATACGCTTCGGTATTGTTTGTCAGGCATTCTCAATCTCCTTTGGTGGTACATGGCGAAGCGTGAGGGTATTTGATTTGGAGCGGGTAATGCGAAGGCGATGGCCTTCCCAGTTTCCGGTCATGTCATAATCAAGCTGTTTGCATTTATCAGGCATCATATCCTTGATAATGGCTTTGGCGGCGCTGGCTTCATCGGCGGCTTTCTTGCCCTCGATGATCTGCTGACCGCCAAGATTGATGATGGCATGGGTTTGCTCGTCCCACTCAAGTTCGCTGACATTGGCAACAAACATATCGGTAAAGACAGGCGGCACCATGAATTCCATATCCTCTGGCATGATGTCATTGGTGTACCACTGCCAGAATTGATCTGCCCGTTTGACATAGGATTGAAGCCAATCGGAATCGATATTGATCCGGCACCATTCAAGGCGGCATCTCACCCCATAGAATACCACCAGATAGCAAGAGGCTGTCTGGGTGCAATACATATGATGCTGGAGTTGCGGGGCATAGAGATTGGCAAGCTCGTCAATGGTCATAAAGCCCCAATGGGTTTTAACCTCAATAACGGTGCCATTGGGGGTAACAGCATCAACGGTGGCGTGAAGGTAATCACGATCGAACTCGACCTGACGTCCAGCCACTTCAACTTCCGATTGATCGATGAATTTATCAATCACGAAATCTTCCATATGATGTCCTGCATCCATTTTGAAACGGACGTCTTTGGCAAAGAAGGGGGTTGAGATCCCCTTTTTCTCATCGATTAGTTTTTGCCAGCCATAGACATCGGCTTCGGCGATGATTTTAGCTTCCGAAGATCCGATATAGTTCTTGCGGGCTTCAAGCTGTTGCTGTGTTAATGGCATTTTTCTCTCCCAAGAAAGGTACATGATCGTCAAGCTGTGCTTCTGGCTGGAGGCTGATGTTATTGGCATCAAGCCATGCGCCTTCGGCAGTTGACATAAAGAGTTGACGGTTGAATTTGGGGTTATTCGAGAAGTCTCTGATGAGTTCCATGAATTGGATGCCCTTGCCTGCTTGTAGCAGGGGGGCAATTTCTAGTGCCAACCAAATAAAATGTTTTTGTGTTAGATTTGTAGTCATTTCAAGCCCTCCATAACTAGATATATAGGTATATCACACAAGCGGTAACATCCAATGAATTATTTGGAAAAAATAACTTAGTGAATATCTCTGACGAGCTTGGTGGCGACACCAAGTACCTCCGCCTCATCAACATGCACTGGTTGGTGCGGGGCTGATGATCGGGGGATCAGAAATTCACCTTGTATTTCATAAAGGAAGATACCGTCTCGTGTTCTGGTTAATACAACCTGACCTTCCTTGGCTTTCTTATTAGGATCAATGACGATGAAATCGCCAAAGAAAAAGCCTCTGGAGGTCATATGGTCTGATTGTACTGGCACGACAAAGGTGTCATCACTTTCATTTTTTTCCAAATTGACGCTTCGTTTGGTGTTGGTGTCCAAAATATTTCTCCCTTCAATTCTTTTGACAGGAACCATGCGTGAAACCCCCTCTGGGGCTCCCATATTGAGCATGCCGATGTCCGGAAATGATCCGGCGGTTGCAGATAGCCTGGTTATCACTGTGGCAGAAAGCACCCACGCTTTTTCTGCTCTAAATCGTTGAAGAGTGGATGGTGACACTCCTGAAATTGAGGCCCAATGACGGGCCGACCATTTTTTGCTCTCTAGGGTTCTTGTTACCCATTTGTGAACAATTTCAAGTGTTTCACTGTTATCCATTTTTGTCATTGCTTACTTCCGATGGTTAGTGGGGTGTTCGGGGTCAATTAGCAATGTCATAGTTTATTCTATCGAAGATTTCAACGATTTATGGTGATTTCTAGGCACGAATGCACTAAATAGCACATAAATTTAGTTAAAAGCAAGAAATCTAATCAGATCGCCTTGACGATGCCTAACAATCTAGGCATCATCCTCACATTGAGGTGTTATATGCGTTCAGATGTAGTTTTTTTGCAAAATCTTATCTCTCAGCTTCGTAGCAGACGACATTGTCTGGGGGTTTCCCAAACTGTAATTGATGATCGTATCGGCTGCGCTCCGGGACTTGTTGCCAAGTGGGAGGTAGGTAATCGAAAGCCAACAGCATTTAATTTATACTGCTGGGCAGAGGCGCTTGGCTGTCAGATAAAATTAGAGGTAACTAATGACGATTTGCGGAATTGATCCCGGCCTCTCAGGAGGCATAGCCTTTATAAACAGATCTGCGGTTATTGCAGAAAAGGTTCCTGTCCTTACATTAAAGACTGCCAATAAAACACGGCGGTATCTTAATGTGTGGGACATTCTAAAGACAATCAAAAAGCATAATCCGTCGCATGTCTATATTGAAAAGCAACAGCCTATGCCAAAACAAGGCGTAACCTCGACCTTTTCAACAGGCTTTGGCTACGGTGTTTATATCGGCCTTTTAGTCTCTTTGAACATTCCTTATACCGAAGTTGCTCCGATTAAATGGAAGCGTGACATGGGCGTCACCTCGGATAAGGATATGGCAAGGAAACGAGCTAGTGAGTTGATGCCCCAAGGTGCGCCTTTATGGACTAAGAAATCCGATGATGGCATTGCCGAGGCGGCCATGATCGCCTTATGGGGTTCAAAACAAACTATCTAGTTCGCATTTTGTCGTATATTTCAGATAAGACATGTGCCTCATCGACATCTTCAGATGTGTAGGATCCCATGACCTCTTTATCATCTGATAGCAATTCGATTATCTGATTAAGAACCATGACCCGAATGCGGTACCTTAAAAAGGATTCGCTATTCTGGTCACGTTCGTTCTGATCTTTATGTTTTGGCTGTCCCATCATCACTCCATACTTCAAAAGGATTAAAGTCTGGATTAGAGCCAAGATAGGTTTCTATTGCAACAATATAATCTTTCTTGGACGGGTTCATATAGCCAATGGTTTTCAGGCCAAGACGGGCATATAGCTCTTCAAGCTGACCCATCTTGTATTTGTTAAGCCAGACAGCATCGGGCTTAAACCAGTTAATCACATTGGCAGGCTCAATGCCTGTCATGGCAATGAATTCCTTTTGCTGTGACTGGTGTTTGGTAATCGAAAGGCTTAGATAGCAGAACTTCAATTTGGTTCTAATATCGGTATGAAGTTTCATCACGAAACTAAGCGGATCAGTACCCTTTTCCTCAAAGGCATCAAGGTATTTTGCCTGCCATTCATCAATATATTTTGAGGCTTTGGAGTCTGCTATATGCTCAGGACGCTCATCAAGCGGAAAGGCTGATGGCTGATCGATTGTCACCGAACCAATAAGGTTGGTGTTATACTGGGTAAAACTTGCTATGCGTCTTGCCAGCAGGATCGCATCAGACATCTCGTCAAAAAGCGTCTTATCGTTAATTTCAAAAAGCATATCCCTGACATGCTCTAAATAGTAGCCATCAAGCAATGCCTGTTGGGGGCGGGAATAATCTGTCGGATTAATGGTGGGGGCTTCAATCTCCCCATTTTCAATGGCTTCCTTTTCCTTGATACGCTCCATATCCTTTGAGATATAATCACCGTCAATATCGACCTCGCCATTGCGGCTGGCATATCTGATAATGCAGATCCTGTCAGCAATAGGAACGTCTTTGTCAAAGGTGTGGGTAAGATTACGGCATTCAGGTGAATCCCATGTATAGCAATCTTTTAACAGATACACATCAAGATAGCCTTTAGCCAGTTCTATATTGACCATCTCTTCCAAAGCGGCGTTCTGGCGAACCTCGAAGGCATCAATATCGGTAATATAAACCTCATCTGAAAACAGATCAGTTACAATACCAAGTTCATCAACCAGCCCTTTTGTATCAAAAAGCGCATAGTCAAGCGGTACCTTCAAGCGAAGCATAAAGCGTTTGGCCTGATCGGCAGATAAACGATTATCCTTATTCTCGCTAAGATATAATTCCTGACGCTCATGTGAGCCAAGCGTTAAGGCCATCGCAACACCAAGATTAAACTCGCAATTGCGAAAGGCGTCTCTGGCTACAGGCGATAATTCTGATAAGGACACACGTTGCTCGACCCATTTATAGGTCTGGCCGAATCTGGCCGCAATGGAGGCGAAATCCTCTGCCCCGTCTGAGGCGAGCTTGTAGATAACATCACACTGATCCAGCGGGTGCATATCTTCTCGCATCATATTGGCATGCAGACCAATCTCGAAATCATCATCAGTGATCTCGATGCAATTGACAGGCTCAACACCCTTGGTGCCATGGATTTTCTGCAATGCCTTGAGGCGTCGGTTCCCGTCAATAACGTGATAACCCTTGCCGTTTTTCTTGACAATAAGATTATGCAGTAACCCTTGCGCCTTGATTGAGGCAATCAGAGCATCAAGCCCAGAGCTTGAGGCGGCGACCTGCCGGACATTGTCTTTGGCAGGTTTTAATTGATTTAGAGGTATTTGTAACATAGGCTGTCCTTCTCGATAGCTACTTGACGCCGGATAAAAGGATCTCTCCTCCTCCGGCGTCTTTTTTATTGGGAATTGCGGCGTTCTTCTGCGTCAATGATGATTTGCGGCTTTTGCGCTAATCCATCATCCCGCTCGATAACAATCGGCGCTGGCTTCAAGCTCTCCCATGTATAATTATAGATCGAGGCTTCAAGCTCTGAGCTTAGATCATCAGATGGATACTCTTTTACAACAGTATCAAACATGATCTCGCCATGAAGAAGTGCGCTGATGAAGTCATTCAAAAGCTCAATTTCATGTGTAGTGGAGATGGCAAAGGCTTTACCATCAATGGAAAGGCGTATAGATGTCATTTAATCCTCCAGAATTTTGTCCGTTATCCATGCAGATGTAAAAGCAACAGCAATCCATAGAGGTGCTGCTATAACGGAGACGATGAGTGTCGGGTTAATACCGACAGCGATGAGCAAAACCAGCAATACAAACACCAGAAATAGATGGGTGGTTACAAACCAGCCCAGCCATGTGGCCTTTTTATTGACGAATTTCAGGTTTTTCAGTTTGTTTATCATTGGCTTTCTCTCTTAAATCGGGGTGGCATAAGGGACACATATCAGAAACAACGTCTCCCTCGTCCCAAGGCGATCTGGCGTAATACCAGCCATCCTTGCATTTATATCGGCACGGCATCTTAAAAGAACTGGGCTAGGCTTACATCGGATCCGGGAAGTGCCATGATGCACAGGATCAGAACGAAATAGGCAAATAGACCTAGCAATCCAAGACAGGCTATACCGCTTAAAAGATCTTTCATGAGCTATCTCCGTCATCAGGCTCGAAGCCAAGTTGATCGAGAAAAGCATCGACAATCATGTGGATGTCCTCTTCACTTAAAACAAAGACCTCCTCATCGGGCTTTTCGGCTAATTGGAGGCGTTCCTCGCGTTTTGCAGTGAACACCTCAAAAGGGATAATTTGTGCAGAAGGGATTGGCTTAACTCCTTTATCATCATCCCTTACCTCTCAAACAGTGGTGGGGGAGGTTTGTCCGCCTCCCCCGATTATTCCCCCTAGAACGGGATGTCGTCCCCATCTACAGGGCTACCTGATGGCGGTGTGTCATCGGCAGGGGTGCTGTCAGCCGGAGCTGAAGAGGCACCAAGCCTGAAGATCGAACCAGCACCAGCCAGCTTGATCTTGAAAGACCGCTTTTCAACACCGTCCTTATCGGTATAGGTTTCCTGAACAGGAATACCCTCAACCAGAACGGTTGAACCCTTGCGGGCATAAGGCTCGATGATGTTGGAGACAAGACCGCCTGACTTTCCATCCCATGCCTCGACACGGTACCAGTTGGTCTGTTCGACCTTCTCGCCCTTCGAGTTGGTATATTTGTCATTGACGGCGATAGAAAAATTGGCAACTTTGGTGTTGTTGACATCCTTGATTTCAGGATCAGCACCAAGATTTCCAGAGACTAGGATTTTCGCGATATTCATGATTTGACGTCCTTTTCGGTTTGACGTTAAGGTTTGGAACCAACGGATGTTGATCCCACTAGAATAAAGATTGGCTTGACTTCTACTATTCACATTGGAGATATAAGGTTGGGGGCATAGGCTTTGTTTATCCGACAGTAAAGGCGACTAGGGAGGAGATGGCCCTAGAAGGGAGAATACCTTGTCTATCGGACAGGAATCGATTTAATCCGCTTTCCTGATTTTGTGCGGAACCTAATTTGAATTGAGGGGGGATGGGAATCTGGACAAGGATCCCCTTCATCGGTGATGACCGATAAGGCCTCCCTCAGTGGCCTATTTTTGAGAATTGTCGGGGAGGGATGTGGACCCAAACAATCCTCAAACCCTCTCTTGTTGGCTTTTTATAGCCTCTTAGCTGTTTGAGAAGGAAAAGAATCACTGAGATAATAGCACCGCCTAGAACAGCGGCCATCATACCGGCAAATGTGCCAGCAAACATGACGATTAAAAGGGTGGAGGCTCCAATATCAACAAATATGTCGAAATTGAGAACCTTTAGAATGTCAAACTTAAACAGAAGAAATAGGATAGCACAAGCTGAGGCAATACCTGCCAGAATGTAGAACAACATGAGCTACCTCCATTAATGGTTACGATAAAGCCCTCTTGGCTTCTTTGTGAAAAACCCAACCGCCCCAAAAGCCGATAACAGCATTGATGGCGTAAAAACTATTGTTAAGCAGACCGTCAGGCCAGCCACAATAGCTGATAAGGGCATATGAATAAGGCAGTGATACAAACAAGCCTATCACAGCTCCTTTTATATATTTTGGCTTTCTGATCTTCATGATGATCTCCTTTTGAGGCGTAGAGTGGCCTCGATGTTTGCCGATTGTGCGGGGATTATCAAGGGGGGCAACGCCCTTGATGGGAAAGGGGGATTGGGGAAAGGGAACATTTCCCCAAAAGCGATATACCAACAAGAAAAAAGGGAGAGGATTGCTCCCCTCCCCCTGATGTCACTGTTGGTCTGCAGGTATCGGTGTAGGCCCGATGTCCTCTGCCAGTTTATTGAAATGCTCTGGATCGGCTCTGTATGCCTCCATCGTCATCTTCTTCTTGGCTTCCGATAAACGCCTTACCCTGGGCAGATCCCTGAGGAAGGTATATTTACCGTCACCAAAGTGAAAGCCTGCGTTCGAGATAATCTTCGGACGAGCATGTTCAAGAGCCGATTTAAGCGCCATGTTCAGCGTGTAATACTGCTCTCTGTACTTGGTGAGCTGTTCTTCCAGATCGTCAATTTTGACCTGAGTAAGCTCAACGCCGACGTCAGCCCTACGAGCTGCACGGAGCCGATCTTTAAGCGGGGCGGCCTGATCTTCGACTTTATCCCGCATTTTCTCAAACATGCGGGGAAGCTGGTCAGCCAGTTTGGCAAGAACGATGACGTCTTGGCCTTCGTCGAACATGTCAGCGACTGCCACCAGCCTGCGACCAAGTTCGAGCTTCCACTCTTTTTCGATGTCTTGCATCGGTTTTTCATCCTGCCATATAGCTGATGCGATACGGTCGAGATTCTCTGGCGTATAGTCATCATTTTTGGGCGGGTTGTAAAATACGGGACGAGCCTCAAGCTCAAGGAATTTATCAGATTCTTCATCGCTAACTCCGTTGTTAATGTCGGTATCAAGCTCTTCCATCATGTGGTTGATCGCCTCTATCTCGGCATTGTTTAATACTGCAGTCATAATACTCTCCTTGTTATGTGATGGGGATGACCTGATAGATCACCCCCTGATCTTTGGCTTTATTGCTGGTAGGCGAGTTGGATCTGTTTCAATTCTATCAACCGATCTTTATCGCCTGACTCCAATGCGCTGTTGATGTCAGCATCAAGATGCTCGAACATCTCGATCTCTTGCTCCAAGGCCAGCTCAAGCTGATCTGTAGAGCGGACATTTGCATATGTATGTATGTTGTGTGAACGTGTCATTTTATAACTCCTAATAAGTGATGATACTTCAGCAACGTCTTTGCTGTGATGCAATTAAAGCACGTCCAGAAAGGGGTAGCGCCAGCTAATAAATCCGGCGAGGAATCTTAGTTTTGCGTACTTCACGCAAAAGTTTAAGGAGCAAAGCGACGTAGATTCCCACGGAGAATGAGGGTCATCGCAAGGCGTTTGGGACGGGCTCGGTGGAGATGACCCGAACCCCTTGTCGGATGTGCTACATACTCCCTGCGGGAAAGACGTTGTGTGGCCCTAGCGGCCTGAGCGGGGAAGCAAAAACCCCGAAGGGCATTTTGCGCTACAACGATAGATACCAAGTAAGAGACTGACCCAGACGGTGTGTCGCTACTTTGCGACATTCCTTCTGGCAGTTTCGCATCGACCTCTCTATTAATCCCCTCGATGGGGAATAATAGGGAATGATTTACTGTGTCGGATTTAGGGATAGACGACCAGAACAGGCTGAATAGCCGAACGAATACAATGCGTTAATAATGTGAATTGACGGTGTTTTAGGGGGTATGTGTATAATCGCCCTCAGGCAATCGTAAGGAACGTATTGATGAAGGCAAATAAAAGCAAACAGGAACAGGCAAAAAAAGGCCTTGTTCCCCTCGAACAGATCGAAGAAAAAGCTAAACCTCTTAGAGTTGTCCATGAAGATGTGACTGATGCTCAAGCTGATCTAGTGCATATGATCTTGCATGATGGTTGCAACCCAACAGAAGCATCAAAGAGACTAGGACGTAATAAGGCTTGGGCATACAATAGCCTGAACAAACAACATGTTATCTCATATCGTAATGAATTGGCTATGACCACTTTGGGATGGAGCGCAACACAAGCCATGGCGACAATGAAAGATCTGCTAGAGAGTAAGTCACAGCATGTAAGGCTTGAAGCGGCCAGAGATTTGATGGATCGTGCTGGATTGCGTAATGATGCCCCGCAGAGTGTTGGTGCATCGGTGCAGATAAACTTCAATGTTTAATAGGGGTCCCATTCGTATATTGGCTTTATATGAAAGGGGCTTTGAAAAAAGGGCATGGCCTTCCCTATAGGGTCAAGCCCATACACGACAGACGTGATTAAGGTCTTTCACCCCGCCATATATTTTTTTACCTCCCATAGTGTTTTGCTGATAAATCCCCCACCACCGTTTGAGTGGGTAAGGGCATTAAAAAACCCCCATTTTTTAGATGAGGGTTTTTCTTTGTTTGTTTTGGTAATTTTACTCTTCTTCATCTCCTGCCGGAAAGCTATCACTTGGCCTTGAGGTTGCGGCGGCATCGCCTCTTGGTCTATCGCCTGTTGTTGGATAGGGATCATAGGTTCCGTCTGTCCCCAGATAATTAAGCACCGGAAAATTCCAGTGCGGGTAGGGTGTGAACGCGTTATGCTCTGTTGTCATATAATGCAGGATACGGGCAAGATACTGCATGATTGATAATGTGCGGACATTGGAGTTGGATTCCACGACTGTTTCTATATCCAGATTATCGTATCTCATTGTTGTCTGCATTTCGGTAAAGGCTGTTACCATCTTGTCGAAATGGGTTTCCAGATCTTCACGCATCTTGGTTGTTTCTGCCGAGATTGTTTCATTGATCGTGTCTTTCCATCTCTGGCTTTCCTTTTCTGACAGGAGCATGAACTGGCCAAGCTCGCTGGCTGTCAGCGCACGTCCGTATATAGTGCCATCGAACATGGCTTGAACAAGGCGTGCCCTGTCTATTGGGCCAGTATTAATATCTTTAACAAGATCATAAAAACTTATAGTTCTGGTCATAAGAGCCTCCTTCGGCTTTGTTGCTAAGAACAAGAAGTTTATCAAAGAATAATCCTGCCAGCCTGTCACATGATGGCAATGTGAATTAAAATTAGTTCATCTTAGTGCTATTTATATTTTCATGAATCTTGACTATAAACCCCCGGGTCCTGTCGCCAAGGCCTTTATGCGGGACGATAGTTTTGTCAGGGGGCTTCGCGGTCCTGTCGGCTCTGGCAAGTCAGTGGCTTGTTGCATGGAGATCATGCGAAAGGCAATAGCGCAGGCTCCCAATGATAGCGGGGTCCGGCGATCCAGATGGGCGGTGGTCAGAAATACGAACCCCCAACTCAAGACGACCACAATCAAGACATGGCGAGACTGGTTCGATGACGAGCTTGGGGCGTTTCGCTGGTCGCCGCCCTACACCCATCATGTCAATTTCACCCTTCCTGATAATACCATTGTCGAGCTTGAGGTTTTATTCTTGGCTTTGGACAAGACCGAGGACGTAAAAAAATTATTATCCTTGGAGCTTACGGGTGTATGGGTCAACGAGGCTCGTGAGATCCCAAAATCGATTGTTGATGCCTGTACGATGAGATGTGGGCGTTTTCCCTCCAGACGGGAAGGCGGTCCTTCATGGTACGGGGTTATCATGGATACCAACTCACCTGATGAATTTCACTGGTGGGGGATTATGTCTGGTGAGGTGGCGGTGCCTGAGCATATGACCGAAGATGAGCGCATGCTTCTGGTCAAACCCGATGACTGGAAATTCTATACCCAGCCCGGGGCGTTAAATGAAGTCAGAAGCGAGCTTGGCAAGCTGACCGGATATGAAGCCAATAACAAGGCTGAAAACATCGATAACATTGTGCCTGATTACTATAAGAAGATCATTCTTGGTAAAGGTCCTGATTGGGTCAAGGTCTATGTGCTTAATCAATATGCAAGCCTGAATGAGGGCAAGCCTGTCTATCCGACATTCAGGAAAGACACGCATGTTGCCAATGAGCCGTTATTGCCTATTGCGGGGCGGGAGATTATCTGCGGTATTGATTTTGGACGTTCCCCTGCGGCAGTCTTTTGCCAGCAACAGCATTCGGGCAGATGGGTTATTTTCCATGAGACTGTCGGTGATAGCATGGGCGCAGGTCGGTTTGCCGAAATGCTCAAACGTGAGATGGCAGGACAAGAGCTGAACGGCTTTGATATACGCTTTATTGGTGATCCGGCTGGTAATCAATTATCCCAGACATCCGAGCATACCCCCTTCATGATATTCAGAGCTGCAGGGATCATGGCTGTGCCTGCCTCGACCAATGATATTGCGCTTCGTACAGAGGCCGTAGAGGGGGCTTTGAACAGAATGGTGGACGGACACCCCTCGGTGACCATCAGCCCCACCTGTACGCATCTTATATCGGGATTTCAGGGCGGCTATCAATTCAAGCGGCAATATTATATGGGCAAGGAGAAGTTCGAGGAAAGACCGGACAAGAATAGATTCAGCCATGTGCATGATGCGTTGCAATATGCGTTCTTAGGGGGCGGTGAAGGACGACGGGTAACCTCCGGCAACAATAGACTAAACTCCCCCACCACTGTCGGTCGGCGCAGTGATCCTTTTGAGCGGATGAAAAACAGACGATCGAGGTCACGTTTCTAATGAGATGGATTATTTGCTTTAACAAATCCCGCAATGCGGGGATATGGAATTTATTCACCCTTAATCACCCCGAAATGTCGCATGTATTTGCGGTCAGGTACGATATTGACGCTGGCGTATGGATGAAGCTGGAATTTGCCTCGGAGAAATTCAATTTCGAGGTTTATACCAATGATGAAGCAACCGATCTGATTGCCACTTTAATGGAAGAGTGCATCTGTATCAGGGTGCATAGCAAAGCCAACCCGATTGCCCTGCCTCGGCTTGGATATTGTGTCTCTTTTGTCAAACATATCATCGGATTGCGGAAATTCTGGGTTATTACGCCCTATCAGCTCTATTGTGAATTGCGAAAACAGAAAAACCCTATCATTTTCAACAAAACCATGAGTGAGGTCTGATATGGGTTCAGCAGAAAAGGCAGTAGAGAAAATCGGCAGGGCTGTTGCCAAGCCCATTGGTAAAGTCGCCACAGCCGTACTTGGTGGTCCTCCTGATATACCAGCCGCCCCCAAAGCGCTGGTTAGTAAACGCGCAGAAGTGGCTAAACAGGTTGAAGAACAAAAGGCTGATGAGCAAGCCAAACGCTCGGTCTCATCCGAACAGCAAAGACGTATTTTAGGGCAAAGATCCCTGCAATCTAAAGAACTTGATGACTTTACAGGCTTTCGCCGTTTGCTAGGTAAAAGATAATGGCTAATTCTAATATGGGTATGGATCCTAATCCTGTAGGCGGTGGCGGTGATGTTGGTGATCGTGTACGCCTGAAAGGCATCATGAAGCGGTTTGAAAAAGCCAAATCAAGATGGGATTCATGGCTACCTGTCTGGGAAGAGATCTATGATTTTGTTCTCCCGCACAGAGAAAACTTCATCCGTGAACAATTCGGCACTGTGCGTACTGACAGGATCTATGATGAAACAGCAGTTGCTGGTCTGCCCCGTTTTGCCTCCCGCCTTCAACTTGGCTTCTTCCCGCCTAACGGCAGAGCCTTTGCGCTAAAGCCGGGGCCGTATCATCCAGATATTACCTCATCACAGGAATATAAAGCGGCTGAACGCCAGCTTGATGAGGTAACCGAATTAATCCATGAGGGTTTGCGAGCCTCCAACTTCAATTCAGAATTCCATGAAGGCTTGCAGGATCTAGCTCTTGGCACAATGAATATGCTGGTAGAGCCGGGGCGTTTTGCAGGGGATCTGCATTTCACTGCTGTCCCGCCATCCCAGCTTGCCATTCTCCCCGGAGCCCAAGATACCGTATCTGACTGGTTCCGCTGGAATGACAATACCGATCTGACCGAGATCATGCACAAATATCCAGATGCTAAATTCTCCGATAAAATGCTGAATGAGCAAAAGCGTAATCCGGATAGACGTACCCGCATTATCGAAGCGGTGATCTTTGATTCGGATAATAAGTTCAAGGATGAATTTACCTATTACCTGATTTCCGATACCGACAAATATATCATGAAAAGCCATAAGATGATGACCAAGGGTGAAGTGCCGTGGATCACCACAAGATGGTCAAAGTCAGGTTATGAAGTCTGGGGCAGAGGTCCTGTCTTGCAAGCCATGCCAGCGATCAAGGTTTTGAACCTGACAGTCGAGCTTATTCTGGAAAATGCCGAAATGGCGATCTCTGGGGCTTATGTCTATGATGATGATGGTGTGTTCAATCCTGATAATGTGCGCCTTGAGCCGGGGAAGTTTGTACCTCGCACTCCGGGGGCGCAGATCGAAGCTCTGACATCACCAGCCCGTTTCGAGATCGGCCAGTTTATCTTGGAAGATATGCGCCGCAATGTAAGGAAAGCCCTTTTCATTGACGAGCTTGATAACAGGGCAAATGCCAAAACACCATTATCAGCAACCGAAGTTTCCGAAAGACTGGCTGATGTGGCTCGTGATATGGGCGCAGTTGCTGGCAGAATGCAGAAAGAATTCCTGCAACCGCTTGTTGAGCGGATTGTCAAAATATACACAGATCAGGGCGTTATTGAAAAACTGCCCAAGATAGATGGGCGGGAGATAAAGGTCGTAGCTGTCTCGCCCCTCTTAAGAGCGCAGGATCAACAGGATGTTTCCGACTTCATGCGTTTTCAACAAGCCGCGGCCGCAACCTTCGGGCCGGAATTTACTCCGGCTTTATTAAACCAGCGGGAAGTGGTTGCCTTCCTTGCCCAGAAGTTCGGCTTGAATGAAGCCCTTCTGGCAAGCGAGCAAGAGGTTCAGACCAACCTTCAACAAGCCGCTCAACTTGCTGGTCAGGCATCAGGAGCCCCTCAAGAATGACGCAGAGAAAGAAAAAGCCTGAGACCATCACCTCGATCGATGGTCGTCAATATACACCCGAATTTGAAGATGAGCTAAACCGCCTTGCCATTGCCACTTTTTCAAGTGATTCAGGCAAGACCTTCTTGGCTTATTTAACGGGTATAACGCAAAACCATATTCATCCAGCCGGAACCGCAACAGAAGCCCTTCATCATTTTGAAGGTCAGCGTTGGGTCGTTGGTCTGATGAAAGCACGAATAGAGAAAGGCAAAGCCAAATGAACGAGTTAAGCGAAACCGAAACCCCCGAGGTTCAACAAGCCGATGCGCCTGCGGAGCAACCTCAGATCGATGCTGGTGAAAGCGATCGTCCTGAATGGTTGCCAGAGAAGTTCGAAAGGCCAGAAGAGCTGGCTGTATCCTATAAAGAGTTGGAAAAGAAGTTTTATGAACGCAAAGACAGTTTTCTCAAATCAGTGGAAGAGGAATATACGGCCAATTTACGTGCCGATGTACCGGCTTCTCCTGCAGACTATTCTCTTGATCTTGAAATCCCTGAGGGGGTTGACCCTGGTCTTATCGATGGTGACCCACTGGTTGACTGGTTTCGCCAGAAAGCTCACGACATGGGTCTCAAGCAAGATCAGTTCGCCACTCTTGTAAAGGAATATAATGAAGTCGATCAAGCCCGTATCAACTGGGACACAGAACAAGAAGCCCTTGGTGAACACGCAACCAGACGTCTTGACAGGGTCGAGGGCTGGGCGAAGGCAAATCTCTCGGAAGAGATCTACCAGACTTTCGCATCACTTCCGGCGACTGCCCAAAACATCGTGATGTTTGAAAATCTGATGGAGCTGAATGGCCAGCCTAAATTCAACATGGTTTCAGAAAGCGAACATCAAGGTACAATCAGTAAGGAAGATCTTAATGAGATGATTCAAGATCCCCAATATTGGCGGGATAAAAACCCTGCCTTTATCGCCAAGGTCAGAGCCGCTTCTAACAAGCTGGTGACAAATCGGGGCGGATCTATCACAAGGCCTGCCAATATGGGCAATGTGAATTAACAATCTTTTGATTATCTGAGATTGTCTATCTACTAGAAGGCCCGAGATTTGGTGCTGTGGCCCTTATGGATAACCACATTTGGTATTAATGAACGGAATAACCGGACGGTAAAACACTTTGTAACTTAAATGAGGAAAAGAAAATGGCTGTTCCAACCATTAGCGAATCCTTTATCGAGGAGTTTGAATCCGGCGTTCACATGGCTTATCAGCGCCGTAGCTCCAAACTCCGTGGAACTGTTCGTACCGCCAATGGCGTTGCTAACAAGACGACCTTCCAGAAGATCGGTAAAGGCCTAGCAACACAAAAAGGCCGTCATGCGTCTATTCCGCCTATGAATCTTGACCACTCGAACGTAAATGTCGTTCTTGAGGATTGGTTTGCAGGCGAATGGGTGGATGACCTAGATAAACTGCGTATCAATCACGACGAGATGATGGTTGCCCAGCAATCAGGTGCTTATGCGCTTGGTCGCCAGACCGACCAGCTCATCCTCGATGCGATGAATACTGATAACACTGCTCTGACTGCTCTTGGCGCTCCGCTTACGCTTGCGACGTCAATTGCTTTGATGGAGACATTCGGTTTTGCCGATATTCCTGATGATGGACGGCGTTATGCTGTTATCTCATGGGAGCAGTGGGGTGCTTTGCACAAGATCGAGGAGTTTGCATCTGCTGACTTTATCGATGGTGCTTCACCATTCGGCGACCAGCTTGTCAGCTCCAAAAGCTGGCTTGGCTTCCAGTGGATTGCCCATTCAGGCCTTGAATCGACTAACGGATCAGGTGCTGCGGGTACGACACATAGCAAATGCTTCTTATATCATGCAGATGCTATTGGCCATGCTATCGGATCTGACGTCCAGACGAACATAGCTTATCACAACGACAAGGATTCATGGTTCATCAATAACAAGATGCAAATGAATGCCGTGACGATTGATGAAGATGGTGTGTTCAAAATCGAAATCAAGAAAGCATAGGAGTGAAACATGGCTTTTAATAGATCAAATCTTTCCCTCCTGTCTTATGGTAACGGGTTCAAGTTGTGGCATTACACTACAGGTGATGCCACAGGTGACATAGACACATCCGGTTATTTCAACAGCGTGGCTGGTGACCTTAGTAAAGGCGATATAATCATTGCCAACACAAGCACTGGCGGCACAGCGGCTCATGGTATGTATGCCGTACTATCGATCACTGCGGCTGGCGTTGTTGATGTCGGCGATCTTGATTCCCTTGGCGGAACCGATACTGACTAGACGGGGTTGTTAACCTGAACTTAAAAAGCGGGAGCTGTCATTATGGCTCTCGCTAATTTCTAAATGAGGATAGCATGCCAGAGGCAGTAAAAACTGATATTGAGGTGGCACAAAGAGCAATGCTTCTTGTCGGCCTTCAACCTCTGACATCCTTTACCGATAACACCGCCGAAGCTGAGGTGGTGAATGGCATTTATGAAGATCTTGTTGAAGATTGCCTATCGCAATCAGCATGGAACTTTGCCACTGGTCAACAGCAATTATCCCGTCTTGTTACCGCCACAACCGATCGTTATGACGCCTCTTATGCCATGCCGACCATTTTCAAGGTCTTGCAGGCACTTGCTGTCACGATCAATGGCGATCCGCAGAATTACGATATTTACAACACCTCGATCACGCTTGATGCCAGCGAAACCGATGATGTTATTTTGAGCTATATCTTCAGGGTGCCAACCGAAAACTGGCCACCTTTCTTTACATTATGGGTTGTCTATAGGCTGGCCTCGGTGATTGCTTTGTCAGTCACAAGGAATGATGATGTTATCCAGCCTTTGCTACAGCTTGCCGAGCAACAGCTTCGTGTTGCCAAAACAAGGGATTCCCAGCAAGTAACCAATAAGGGTTTTATCCTTAATAGGTTCAAATCAGTCCGGCGGTTTTAATCATGGCCGTTCTTCGTCAGTTTCACACCAATTTCTCAGGTGGGGAATTGTCTCCCTTCCTCTCATCACGCATTGATACAGGGGCTTATGCCAATGGGGCTGATCGTCTGCGTAATGTGCTGATTAAAAGCCAAGGCGGGGTTATACGGCGTCCGGGAATGGAGTATCTGTTCACCCTTGATCTGCCCGAAGATACCAGATTCCAGACCGAGCCTTATCACTTTGATGAGGATGAAAGCTATTTGCTGATCTTCTCGGCTGGCCGGATAGACATCATTGATGAGCTGTTTCCAGATCAGCCGCTAACCCCTATCACAGGTGCGCCATGGACAGCAGATGAAATAGGCCAGATCATTGTTGCTGAATCAGGCGATACGATGATTATCACCCATTTCAATTTCAAGATGCAGGTGCTGACCCGAACCTCGGCAACAACATTCTCGCTAAGCGACTTTGTCTTTGATGAGGTCACCGATGATGAGAATTTTACCCAGAAAATCGTCAATGAGCCGTTCTATAGATTTGCCGGACCTGATGTTCTTTTAACCAAATCATCAGCAACAGGATCAGGACGGGCAACAATGACAGCCTCTGCCCCCTCCTTTACAGCAGAGGATGATGGCACAGTTCTATGGCTTACCGATCCTGGAACAGGTTCTGAAGATGAGCATGACCATGTATTCAAGATAGACAACTTCATTTCCAGTACAGTTGTTGAAGGCACTATCTCAGGGGCGATCAATGATGGCACCGAGATGATTGACTGGCTTGAAGGGGTGTTTTCAAATCGGCGTGGATGGGCAAGATCAGTGACCTTCCATGACCAGCGTCTGATCTTTGGCGGTTCTACCTCATTGCCCAATTTCCTGTTTATGTCGAAGGTCGGTATATTCTTTAATTTCAATCTTGGCGAGGGGCTTGATACGGACGGTATTCAGGTTCAGATTGCCGAGAACAGAATATCGGAAATCAAATCGATGTCGAGCTTTCACCATCTGGTGATCTTTACATCAGAGCAGGAAATGTTTGTCCCGACAAATGAGAATAATCCTGTCAGCCCGTCAAACATATCGATCAGAAAGCAGACATCCCACGGTGTCTCGCCCTTCCCGCCACATGAATTTGATGGCGGTATTATCTATCTTACCAAATCGGGAGGATCATTAAGAGAGTTTGTCTTTTCCGATATTTCCCAAGGTTATGATTCCAATATCATCAATATCGTATCCGAGCATCTGGTGCGTGACGTTGTCGATATGGACACCCAGCAAGATGCGCCGCATCAACAGGAATCAATTTTCTATGTGGTTAATGATGATGGCACTATGGCGGTGTTTTCCTCGATCAGGAAAGAGGAGCTTTCTGGCTGGTCGCTTTATGAGACAGAAGGCAAATTCCTCACTGTCACTGAGGTTAATCGCCAGATGTATCATGTTGTCGAGCGGATGGTTGATAGCGAAAAGAAGTTCTTTGTTGAAAAGGAGAGCTTTGGTGATTTCCTTGATTCCGCCGCATTTCTAACCTCGGAAACCCCGACAAAATCATGGAGCGTGCCGCATCTTCCCAATAGCGTGGTCTGGGTCAAGGCAGGGCTGTTTTCACTTGGCTCATTTATCACCAATGAAAGCGGGCATTTTGAAACCGATACCGAGCATACAGATATAGAAGTCGGGTTTAATTTCGTCCCCATAGTAACCACCCTTCCCCCAGAACTTGATCTGGCTGATGGCACAACTGTCGGCAAGCCAAGACGTATTGTCTCGGCGATTGTTGATGTTCTGGATTCGCTTGATGTCGAGGTTGAGGGAACCGAGATCCTGTCTCGTAACGTGAATGATGATTTCTCGCTTGAGCCGACATTGGTGACAGGCAAAAAGGAAGTTTATTTTCTGGGCTGGGGGAATGAAGGCAAGATCACCATTACCCAGCGTCAGCCTTTGCCATTCAAGATTAATGGCGTGTTACTGAAAGTGGATTTTTAGCCATGGGATTTGAAGTCGCACTTGCTGTTTCTGCCGCCGCCGCTTTCAAATCGGCACAGGCATCTCGTGCCGCCTTCGAGCTGGAAGAGATACAGATTGCCGAACAGGCCGAGCTGGCCTCGATCGAAAGCTCCCAGCAAGAGGTTACAAGATCACAGCAATTAAGAGCAACCTTGGCGGCATTGACATCCTCAACAGCCGCTTCGGGCTTTGCTGTTGGTGTTGGTTCAACCCGCAATCTTGGCTTGCAGGAGATTAAACTTGCCAATCAGGATATTTCCTCGATCAGGCTACTTGGCCATTCAACCCAGCGTAAATACGGACTTGAAGCCTTCGGGGCTAAGGAATCCAAGAAATCAGCCACACTTGGCGGCATAACAGAAATCGCATCTATCGGTGCGAAATATTATACCTAAGAGGTTTTAATGGCATTCCAACCAACAAGAACAAGATCGGTCAATGTAAGGCCAACAGGAACGGCCTCATCACAAGGCCTGCTCAATACCGCCCAGACCCTTTCAAGCGTATCACGTTTGACAGGATCGGTTGCTGATAGCCTGAGAGCCAATGATCTTGCCGATGCAACCTTGCAAGCCGAGATTGATGGCAAAACCAATGGAGCTATCTTTGTCGATGGCAAGCTCCAGCCTTTAACCAATGTCTCTTATGATGTCGGCAATCTGCCGCCAAGAGATGCAAAGCTGGTTGCTGATGCTTATAAGACATCTGCCTTTAACACCTATCTCTCTGCGCTTGCTAATGATGCCAAGACATCGGCTGATAAAAGCTATCATGAAGCCCCTACAAATCCGAGTGCTGTTGGCAAAGCAGGGGTTGGCTATATTGAAGGCATGGTCGAGGCTGGCGTTCCCCAAGACGTCATCGATATGGCACAGCCCCAGATCGAAGCCTATTTTGCCTCTGCCAAAAACCGAGCCTTTGCAGGCCAGCAACAGCTTGCAAGAGAAAACACCCTTGGCATTAAATCAGAACGTCTTGGTAATCTGACATCAGAAGCGGCATCGATTGTTGCCTCCGGAGCTTTGAATGTACCGCATCAGGAAACCGGAGCCTCAGCCCGCCTTGCCCAGATCAATGCAGAACGTGACCAGCTTCATCAAGAGCTTATCGAGGAAGGCCTTACCACACAGGCGCTGGTGAATAAATCAAACCGTGTTCATCAGACAACTGTCCAGTCAAGAGCGGCATCGATACACATCTCTGATGTGATCGGATCAGAAGGCTTTACCAGTGCTTTGGAAGAGATCCGGACAACAAGATTAATGCTGCAGGATGATACATCTGTTGATGTCGAGGTGATTACCTCTGAGATGGAAGCTGTCTTTAACAGGGCGGTTAAGATCAAAACCTCCCAGAAAGCTGATGAGCAAACCCTTTTCAAGACAAATTACGGCACAACCTATCTTGGTATTGTCACAGGCCAGATAACGTCGATTGAGGAATTTGCCCATCTGGAAATGGGTCCGACCCAAAGGGGCGGATTAATCGATGTTCTGAACGGACGCTCGACAGCGGCTGTTAATAAACAGAACAAGATCAATGCCGATCAGTCAGAGCTTTTAATCACGCAATGGAAAAACCCTGAATTCTTCGGCATGAGCCGTGAGGATGCCACCATTAACATGGTTGGGGCAATCAGGGCTGGTACGGTATCGCCGCAGAAAATGGATGAGTTTCTAAGCCTTCAAAGAACTGAATTCACCGAACTTACCAAGGCTGGCAATGTTGGTGCCTTTGCCAATCTTGATCTCTCGATGAGCGATCTTGGCGGGTATCTGCAACCCCCGTCATTCTATCTTGGCATGACCGAGGATCTGATGAAGATGGGGATTGTCGGGGATACCTCAGAAGGGGCGGCAATCTCGCTTTTATCATGGCAGGATAAGATAAGCTCCTATCAGGGGCGTTATAAGAGCGAAAGCCGGAAACGTACACAAACCAACCGTATTATGACCAAGGTCGATCAGGGCATTGTTCTTTCCTCTGAGGATATTACGCATCTGGATAATAACGGGCTTATACCAAGTCATGTCTCGGTGATTAATGCCGAGGGCGTAGAAGAAACAGTCGAGATGGATATATCGCACCCAGACCCCACCATCGCGTCTGCAAGTAGGGATGCGGCCATTTCATGGTCAGCGCAAACAGGAGCGCTTCATCCTAAAATAACAGATCAGCTTAGAAATGCCGAATGGCTGGATGATGATGCGCCTTTCAATCAGACATTGGAGCTTCATTCGCAATTCACCCGCACTTTGAAATCGCTTGGCAAAACCGATAATTATATCGAACGGCTGATGGAAAATGCTGGTATTGATACCTCGATCCTGAATAGCGATACCCGCTTTGTCGGCAGAGAAGGAACCCAGAACCTGATCTCGCTGAAATCAAAAGGCGGCTCACGGCGGCTGAATGAGATTATCCCTTCAGCAGGGCTGGTTGATGAAGATGAGTTTGTCGATGCCCAGCTATCCAAAGCCTTCCCCGCTGATTCTCTGGCCTTTGATCTGCTTGAAATTGTAACAGCGGGATTGCCTTTTGACTTTAGTGATGAGAATGTATCCCCAGCCGATTCAAGGATGGTCTCGCTTTTGCAGGACGCCTCTGAAGGTGAGCTTGTTGATCTTATTAAAAATACCCCGACATTGATGAATCAGATTACCGTTGGTGCAAAAGCCGACATTGTGGCTGGCAAATACACATCCAATGAGACGGGCTTTCAGACTGCACTACGCTCGAACCTCCGAAAAGCGTTTGACGTCTGGGGGGTGGAAGAGACAGGGGACGGGGATCTGCGTTTAACCCGTTACCCTGTCCTTGCTCAAGCTCAAGGCACAGCAAGCGACTTCCCAGATGTCACCTTGACCATGGATGATATTCATCAGAACATAACTGATATTGTCTTTGCCAATCCGATCCTTACCGATGGCGGGTTTGCCGCAGAAGCCTTTGCCAATGAGGATTATGTGATCTCGGTCAATTCGACCTTCGGGGGCAAGCCGACCTATTCGGTTTCGGTTGAGCTGGCTGATGGGACGCTGGTTCCAGTGCTTCCCAATTACCAGTATAATTTCAAAAAATCAGCACAATATGATGCCTTTAATCAGGCCATGGACGAGATTAAATCAAAGCCGTTAAAGCGGATGATGGCCTCTTTACCCTTGCTTGATGATACGGTCATGCGTTCGACCTATAATGTGATTAACTCAAATGCACGGGATCAGACATGGTTGCAGGAATTAACCCACGCCTATAACAGGGCTGGCTATTCCTTCTTTGGCTTTGGTAATTTTGATCCGGCCGAAATCCCGAGTGATGATTTCAGACGGGCAAGACAGTATTTCTTGTCATTGGGGATCAGGTAATGGCAACCGATGAGCAAAGGGCATTCTTTACAAATCTTGCCAATAAGCCTGTAGCCCCGCAGATCTCGGCAGAGGGGCTGGAATCTGATCCGTGGTTTGCCTTTAATACCGACAGATCATCTGTCTGGTCTGCCGCCTATCGTCAGTTTAATCTGGGATCGGCTATTTCCAGAACCATCAATGATGCGATCTTTGACCCCGAAGAAGTCGAGGGCTATGACCCTGTTACCGATCCCCAGCTTGCCGATCATGAGGGGATCATGTACCGCTTTTTATCCTCGACAAGCCCCGGCATGACACGGCGCAAATTAAAGCAATATAAAGCTGATATGGAGGATTTATCCCTTCTTGCCATCTCTGACAGTGGTGGGGCTGAGTTTGTCAACATGGTAGCTGATCCCACCCTGCTCTTGCCGCTGGCTCCGGCCAAGGTATTAGCAACCGCATCCAGATGGGGACGCTTTGTTAAAGGCGGTGCTTTTACAGCCGCCACCCTAGCGCCTTTCGAGCTGTTGAAACAGGCCGAGCTTGAAGGTCATACAATGGGGCATACGGCTGTTGCACTAACAGGAGCAACGCTTATTGGCGGGGGTTTGACTGCCGCTCTTGGGGGACGTCAGATTCCGGCCGCTCTTAATCATTCGCAAAAACAGAATTACAAATCTGCTGGGGCATCGGTATCTCCTGAAAAAGCAAGAGAGACAGCCTATGCCACAATGGAAGCTGACGGGCTGGCGGCAACAGGTATCGGGATTGAAAAGCTGGGCTGGAATCCGGTTATCAGAATGATGGCATCACCCAATCCGTTTGTCAGATCCCTTGGTGCCTCGATGGTTGATATGGGCGGCATGATGCAAAAGAAGGTGTTCAGCGAAACGGCGATGGATCAGTCGGTTGAAGCAACCTTTAGAACACGGTATCTGGGATCACTTGTTGATAGCATCAGAGAGGCCGATCAGGCTTATCTTTCCTATCGGGGGATTGTTGCCAAAGAAGGTGATGTTCCCCGCTCGATGCAGATGCTTGGGCTGGCGGCAAAAGATACCTTCAAGCGTGGCAGAACATGGATGAATGAAGTTGAGTTCCGTACTCGTGTTGGCAAAGCCATGCGAAATGGGGATGTAGATGAGATCGGTGATGCCGCCTCACCTTTTGTTAATCAGGCCGCAGTGGCGGCACGAAAGCAGTTCAATCTTATCAAGAAGGAAGCTGAATCTGTTGATCTGTTCAAAAAGCAGTTAAATGCCTCGATTGATACAGCAAGACGGGCTGGTGATGAGGCACTTGCCACCCGCCTTGAAGAGCATAAGCGCAGGCTGAACGAACAGGGTGTGACGGTAAATACAGCGGCCAGTTATCTGCCTCGTGTCTGGCGGGTTGATAAGATCATCGAGAATGAAAGCCAGTTCCTAGAGACAGTTGCAACATGGGCAATGACCCATTTCAAGGTCGGCTCAACAGAAGCCTATAAGATCTCAAGAGAGATTATGGATGAGGTGACAAGATCACGTCCCTTCCTTGATCTTGATGAGGGAACAAGCCAGCTTGACTGGGTATCATCGCCTTCGGGTGTTAAGGCCAGAACCTTCGAGATCCCTGATAATCTGGTTGATGATTTTCTGGAGAATGACTTTGAAGTGCTGATGCGTCATCACACCAAAACAATGGGTATGGATATTGAGCTGACCCGTAAGTTTGGCGATATAGACATGCGTGATACCATCGGGCAGATCAGTGCTGAATATAATCGTTTGATTAAAGGGGCAGAAGATCTTGCCACAAGACGCAAGCTGAAAAAAGACCTAGAGCGTGATCTTACCGACATCAGGGGATTACGGGATCGATTGCGGGGAACCTATGGGGCATCAAAAGATCCTCATGCTGTCTCAAGCCGTTTTGTAAGAGCGATGAAATCATTCAATGTGCTTGTTGGTATGGGCGGGGCGGTTGTCTCATCGGTGCCTGATGTTGGCCGTCTGGTTATGGTTGAGGGCATAACAACAGCCTATGATAAGGGCATGCGTCATTTTATCAAAGGTCAGTCAGAACGGGCAAAGAAGCTGAAACGGCGGGAGTTGCGTCAAGCGGCAATTGCTGTTGATGCGGTGCTTGGTCTGCGCTCTGCGGCATTTTCCGATATTGGTGATCTGTTCGGGGCAAGGTTTGGCATTGAGCGCAAACTCAATCAATCATCCAATATGTTCTTCATGATGAATGGTCTGAATTACTGGAACCAAGCCTTGAAGGAAATGGCTGGTAATATGACCATGCTGAGGATGACCGATGCGCTAACAACCCCATGGGAAAAGCTATCAACATCATCCAGAAACAAACTTCTTAAAAACGGTATTGACCAGCATGACCATGGCCAGATGATGGGTCTTATTCGCCAGCATGGCGAAAAGCTGGATGGGGAATGGTTTCCAAATACTGCCTCATGGGGTGAAGGGCCGATGCGCCAGAAATTCCGTAATGCGCTGAATCAGAATGTCGAGCGTATGATTGTCACCCCCGGAGCTGGTGATCGGGCATTATGGACATCAACCGAGTTCGGCTCGATGCTGACCCAGTTCAAATCCTATGGTCAAGGCGCAATGGTCAGGGTTTTAACAGCAGGCTTGCAAGAAAAAGATGCGGCCTTCTGGCAAGGCTCGTTATTGATGGTTGGTCTTGGGGCGGTTGTAAATGAGTTGAAACGGGCTCAATACGGCATTGAAGGTGAGGAGGATTATGACGAGACGTTAATCAATGCGATTGATCGTTCTGGTGTTCTTGGCTGGTTTACAGATGTTAATAATGCGGTTGAGAAGATCTCCGATTTTAATCTTGGTGCCAGACCAGCTCTTACCGACAGATCACCTTTCCCGATGCCTGAAGGTGCTAAGGCAGGGGCGGTCTTGGGTCCGAGCTTTAACAATCTATCCAATGCCATGAATTTATTCGGCGATGTCATTACTGGCAACGTCAATGAAAAAACAGGCCAGACGGCGAGGTTCATAACGCCGGGGGCCAATCTTCCTTATCTTGACCCTGCCTTTGATGTCATACAACGCGGTATCTTTGGCCAACAGGATGTGAATTAACAAATGCAATTATTTAAGGGATAAACAGTCATGGCTACCGTAATGATTGAAGAAAATGACGCCCGCATACAGCTCACCATTGATGCCACTGGTAATGTTGCGGACGTAACCCAGTTCACGATTGATTTCCCCTTCTTTGATGAAGATGACATCAATGTGATTATTACCGATGGGCAAGGCAATGATACATCGCTTGCAAGAGGTACTGGCACTGGCACTTATGCGGTAGTTGGGGCGGTTGTCGAGGACGGGTTTTCAGGTGGCTATATCACGCTTGGTGATGTGTATCAGGATGTAACGGTTACCATTTTCAGAGATGTTGTTGTTGCCAGAACAACTGATTTTGCAACATCGGGACCTTTTAATATTTCGGCTTTGAATACCGAGCTTGATAAGATCTATACGGTTCTTCAGGAAAACAGAACAAGATCCTTGCAAGCCTTATCAGCCCCGCAATCAGATGGCATTCAATCGCTTGAACTGCCAACCAAGGAAAAGCGTAAAGGCCAGTTTTTATTCTTTGATCCTGTTACGGGCATTCCTGCTCCTGGGGGGGATCCTGCTGACATTGCAACAATTGGTGATCTTACCGAGCATTTTCCTATTATCGCTCCGATCTCTGCCGAGATTGTCAAGGTATCTGAAATTGCCGATGAGGTTGTTGAGGTGGCTGGCTTTGGGCAGTCGCTGGTTAATAATCTTGAGACGTTTAATTCGGTTAATGTTAATCTTGATGCGATCCTTGAAGCTGAACAGAATGCCATTGATGCCGCTTTATCAGAAGCCTCTGCGACAGCCTCTGCATCTGCGGCGGCAACATCTGCATCATCAGCCTCATCTGATGCGATTGATGTGGCCAATACGCTTGCCGGAGCTGAGGCACTTGTTACCCAAGTCCAACAGCGTTTCCTTGGCACCCACGCTGTAGCACCAACAACTGATAATGAAGGCGCACCGCTTGTTATCGGAGCCCATTATTTCAACACCACCGATAATATATTCTACACATGGGATGGGATTGTATGGATACCTTCGGTTGTTCCCAATCCGCAATTCCACCTTGATTATTACTATATCATTACCGCTCCCCAGCTTCCCATTGATACAATTACCGGAGCTGATAATAACGGCAATATTCTGGAGATCGGAAACGGGGTTGTAACGCTTCACCGTAATGGTCTTAAAATACCGCCAGAAGATTATTCTGTAGATACGGTGACAAATTCGGTTATCTTCCTTAATACCAATGAGGACACCGATCTTAAGGTCAATGATGTTATTGACATCAGGGTTACACGTCCCTTTGCGGTTGCCGATATTGTGTCAGCCGGACATGGCGGTAGTTTCAGAGGTCCGGTGATTTTTGAATCGCTTGGTATTTTCCAGTCAACAGCAACCTTCCAAGGGGCGGCTGATTTTAACGATGACGTTATCTTTGAAAGCGATGTGACATTCGGAACTACCAATCCGATTACCATTGATACAGACAGCAATACAATCCTTGTCGGGCTTGCGGCAACGCTTAGCGATAACAGATCACTTGTTATTGGCGGGGTTGCCAATACCCCAACAGGCATTCAGCTTGATGTTGGTACAGGTACAGGCAGTGCCAATATCTCCATGGGCAATATTACATTACGCTCATCGCTTGATGCCACCAACAACCCCATTCTTGATTTTCAGGTAACAACAACAGGTACCGATACCCCGCTTCGCATCGAGCCGCAGGCACTTTGTCTTAATCCGGCGGCTGGTCTTGATGAGGATCATATCCGTCTTACCTCGACAGGCAAGCTGACGGTGAGATCGCAATCAGGTGATCCGCTTCTTGTTAACAGGCTTGATGCAACAACACCAAAGACCTTGGTGCAATTCCAAGCCGGATCAGATGTCTCGCATCAGATCGGATATATCTTTGGATCCCGTAATTTAGGAACGACCTATAGAACGGTACAGGAATCAACTGGGGTGCAGATGGCACCGACAGGCTTTACCGATACAGCAGGCGTTGAGATCTCGCAATGGTCACAGCTTCCTGCCACACCTGTTGGCTCGGTTATTGATTATGCCGGAACATCGGCTCCTGCCGGATGGATCTTTTGTGCAGGTCAGTCGGTTCTGGTCTCCAATTTCCCTGCTTTGTTTGCGGCCATTGGATATGGCTATGGCGGGGCAGGACCTTCATTTAATGTGCCTGATCTTCGAGGCCGTGTTGTGGCTGGTGAGAATTCCATGGGGCAAGGCTCCACATCCCGCCTGACAGGCAATGTCAATGGTGATGCGATCGGCTCAACAGGCGGTTCATCTTCTGTTGTTCTAAACTCAAGCCAGATGCCAGCACACTCTCACTCAGGCTCGACATCTGATGCAGGCTCTCACAGTCACCTTGTTAGCTTTAACATCCCCGCCCAGCAAGAGCAGGTGCTTGATGTGCTCCCAAGAGCAGGGCTTTTCAGAGAGGTGAACCAAGCCCAGCGGACACCAGTAAATGTCTTACTGCAAAGTGCGGCTCCGGGGAATTCGGTGTCAACACAACCAGATCACGCACACTCATTGAATGTTGATACAGCGGGGGGAAGTGCTGCACATAACAACATTCAGCCGACCATGGTTCTAAACAAGATTATCAGAGCGTTTTAAGGAGATACATCATGCCTGATACCAAAGTGTGGCAATTCTCAAATTTATTTGGGCTTGTCGGAAACATTGAAGATGCGGTGGAAGATGCCAAGAAACTGGCCACCCATCCCAAGGATGAAGATTACACCCTTTCTGATGATACAGAAGGTAAATCTGCTCTTCACCATAGCGAGACAGCAGGAGATTTTGTTGATGATACGGATGGAATTCTTGATGGAACGATTCCCTTTACTGGTACGCTTAGGGCTCCTGATCTGCTTATTACTAATGACATTGTTCTTGGTGGTGTGGTTGACGGACGTAACCTCGCTATTGATGGCGCAAAGCTGGATGCAATTGAAACTCTTGCAACAAGAGATCAATCAGGGGCTGAGATCGTTGCTCTTATTGTAGCCAATCCTGATACGCATCTTGTTAATGATGTCGAGAAAGCCAAGATCGAGGTTATACAGGAAGTTGTTACAGCCACAGAAAAAGTAAAGCTGTCACAGACCGAGTTATATTCGGTTGCTGAAAAGGCCAAGCTGGCTGGCATTGAAGATGGGGCAACAGGTGATAAGACAGGTGCTGAGGTCAAGGCTCTTTATGAGGCCGAATCTGATACAAACGCCTTTACCGATGCTGAGAAAACCAAGCTGACCAATTTGCAGGCTGGTGCGACTGACGATCTGACCGGAGCCGAGATCAAGCTGGCTTATGAGGATGAGGATGACACCAATGCCTTTACAGATGCAGAAAAGACCAAGCTGGCAAGTGTTGAAACCTCTGCCGCCGCCGATCAAACGGCTGGTGAGCTAAAAGTCTCTTATGAATCCAATGTCGATACCAATGCCTATAGCGATGCTGAAAAGACGAAACTTGGCACTGTAGAGACAGGGGCGACAGCCGATCAGAATTCAGCCCAGATCAGAGCGCATGTTGAAGCGGCGACCAATTCCAATGCCTTTACCGATGCTGAAAAAGCCAAACTTGTGAATATAGAATCTGGTGCAACGGCCGATCAGACTAATGCAGAAATCAGGATAGCTGTTGATGCGGCAAGTAACTCGAATGTCTTTACCGATGCACTGAAAACGAAATTAAACAATCTTCCGGTATCGCCTATCGGGGCTTTGGAGGATGATCCCAATCCGACATTAGCGGCCAATCTTATTGGTGATGGCAATCAGATTACGGGTATTGCAGGTATTATCCAGTCAGGTATTTACTCGCATACAGGCGGTAGCCCCGGCACGTTCGAGGTGCTTGGCAATACAGATGTCAATATCAGCCCTACGGCTGGTGATGTTAATATTGCCCCGACCACAACACAGGTTAATCTTGGCGCTCCAACCAGAGTTGTCCAAGGCGCAAGGGACATCCAGCTCACCTCAATCCAAGGCACATCGACCATTATTCTTGATGGTCCTAAAGAATTCTTTGGCGAGGCCATTTTCCATGAAGAGGTTTTAATCAAGGGTCTTGGTACGTCCAATGGCGTGACGGTGATTGGTGATTCATCAAACCTTCTGGCTTATGATTTACGCCATGACACCGAAACCACAATATCACGCATTGAGGTTGACAGAGCCAATGGGCGGGAGTTCCGTATTCTGCCCTCCGATATAACTGGCAGCGGCGTGATTACGCTCTTAAAGCATGATGCGGCTGGCAAAACCATCATGGGAAACACTCATGGCGAGACATTCCGTCTGGTTAATAATTCCTTTCATGTTGGCTATACCGCAGATAGTGACTTTACCACACTTGTAAATGGAACTGATACCGGTCTTTCGATCAGGGATGATGGGATTATTCACAGCGGAACAACCAATTCATCTGGGAATCTTTTCAATTATTCCGGCGGCAATTCCAATATTAGCATCCAGCGTTTTTTCAAGGGCGGGAGTGATGTGGGATCAATTGATCTTACCAATACCACAACAACCTATAACACATCATCGGATGGGCGTTTGAAAGATGTGACAGGGCCTATTGGTAATGGGGTGCAAGTTATCAAGGATCTTGAGCCTGTCGAATTCACATGGAAATCGGACGAAGATCAAACGCCAGATTTCGGATTTATTGCACAGCAGGTAAATGAAACAGGTGCCAGCTATGCGGTTAGTGATAAAAATCCCGATCACCTAAAAATGGATTACGGACGCATTACCCCGCATCTTGTAGCGGCCTTGAAAGAGGCTCTTGAGAGGATTGATCGGTTGGAAGAGCGTCTTGAGGAGAGTGCGTAATGCCTGATGAAAATCTTACCTATGAGTTATATTTTGCCCCTTCTTTTAACGAGGCTGGTGATAGGCTGACATCTTTTGGCTGGCAGTTATTCTGTTCTGAGGACATTGATGGCGAGACATATACCACCAAAATATACGGGTCTGTAGAAGATTTTGTCTATCCTGATACGGTAGGTCTTGATGATATAGATGATGATTTTCTGGAAGGGTTTTTGCTTGCATCATTCGATCTGGTTGATGGTTTACCAGCCTTTACCAGAGATGATCTGAATGAAAAGGCAAGGCGCAAACATTTAAGAGTTCAGCGGGAGGTGGTGGCTGTCGAGCCTGATCTTCCCAATCTTGTGAGAGGTAAATCTGCCTCAAGGCCAAGAGCTAGATCTGTTGTTGGCAGTGGTAATCAAGGCCAAGGTCAGGGTCAGGGTCAAGGCCAAGGACAGGGGCAAGGCAACTAATAGGGATGTTAAATTGTCGAGGATACAGAAATGGTCGATCAGATACCGCCTAGAGAGGAAGTCCTTATGCACCTCTATGACAGTCTGAATGATCGGGTTGATAATCTGGAAAACCGTATTGAGCGAAGGCTTAACCGTCTGGAAGGCGTTCATATGGGTTCAACGATTGTGATAGTTGGCCTGATTGTCACTGTCCTTATGAAGTTCGGAGGTTAGTATGTTTGCAGCATTAATTCCTCAGCTTTTGCCGTTAATTGGCAAAGTGGTTGATAAAACAATACCAGACAAGGTTCAGCGTGATGCGCTTAAAGGCGTTCTTGAGACATCGCTTATCGAGAATGCCCATACCATTAATATGGAAACCATCAAGACAAATCAGATTGAGGCACAGCACAGATCAATATGGGTGGCAGGATGGCGTCCGGCTATCGGCTGGTCATGTGCGGCTGGCATATTCTGGATGTTTATAGGGGTTCCCATACTATCATGGGCTGTTGCTTTATCGGGAAACCCAGTTGAGCTTCCGGTTTTACCACATGAAATATTACTTGAGATGACGCTTGCCATGCTTGGGATGAGTGCTTTGCGTTCGTTTGACAAGCTAAAAGGCTTAACCAAATAGGAAGTAAAGATGTTTACACAATTATCAGAATTATCACGTTACACCTCAGCCAAGGCTGGCATTGAGATCGGCGCTAACTGGGCATATGCCTCAGCCTCTGATGTCACTGTTGGTCAGGGTCTTTATGTCTATCCCTATTGGCAAGATCTGCCTGATCTTTCAGGCGAGGATCATTCTTATTTTGAAATACGTATTGCCATTCGCCAAGATTCTCTGGGCAGAGCTGAATGGTCAGCTATCCAGCGGGTTGATGATGAGAAGTTTATTATCAATATCCTGCCAGAGCATCTTCAAAGTGTGGATCATGCCTCGATCACAGCGCAGGTCAGATGGGTGATTAAGCTCAATGCTCAGGAATCAATATCGGGTCCATGGGAGACAGCGACTAAATTCAAAAGTGATACCGATCAATATACGACCTTGCTGACAGAACAGCTTGACCTTGGCTTGCCTCCGGTATTAATGCCGCCTATTAATCCACCTGTTAATACCCAGCCCCCTGTTAATCCTGGTCAGGGCATGTCGCTTGCTTTGCCGCCAGTCTTTCCTGTTCTTGCCGCCCCAATTCAGGTTGGCTCGATTGCAGAGGCTATTCATATGGGCGGGGGTGATGGCACCCTTTATCTTGTCAATGGACAGCTTTATGTAATGTATAAAGACATGGCTCATGATGCTTATGCAGAAGCTCGTCATCTTGTAACCCCATCGAAGTTTCCGGCTGTGGCATGGGTATTATCAGATCCTGATCCGGTTAAGAACGGTCCTTATATCTTTGCTGAGGTGGGGGGTAAATGGGAGAAGTTTGATGTCTATGCGATGAATAACCCAGAGCGCATACCAGCCTTGCTTGGTGTATTATTCTAATGGATATAGAAGCTCTGAAAGCTGATTTAAGAGTTGAGGAGGGGGAGGTTTTCTCCCTCTATCTCGATCATCTTGATAATTTAACCTTTGGTGTGGGTCATCTTGTAACCAAGGATGATCCTGAATATGGCGGTAAGGTGGGTGATCCTGTTGATAGGACAAGGGTTGAAGAGGTGTTTCATCAGGATGTATCGCAATGCGTTATTGATTGCGAGGTATTATTCCCCTGTTTCAAGGCGATGCCTTATGATGTCAAGCATGTTCTGGCATCGATGATGTTTAATCTGGGGCTTAGCAGATTGAGCCTGTTTGTACGCATGCGCTCTTATATTGAAGAAGGTGAATGGGAGCTGGCGGCAGGTGAAATGTATGATTCCAAATGGCGACGCCAACTCCCCTCGAGATCCAGCCGCTTGATTGAACAGATGCGATCAGCGGCCATTCCGTTTTAGTGCATGGCCTGATTAACTGTTACCAAGATCATTGATCGTCCGATATAGCCAAGTTTATTGGTCTTTTCATCATCGCCTATATCATATCTTCCAAGCTCTATTGTGCTGGTAAGATAGGGTGAGATCAGCCCTGTGACAAAGTTATCAGGGGTTTTGGTTGGTGCTATCATGGCAAAGAGCCTGATGGGTTCATCATCATGTTTGATGGTTACGGTGATGCTTTTGCCGGGGGCTAGAAGTACCGCTGGGGGTCCGTCCGTGCCATGAGCAACAGTTGCATCATCGCCTATGCGTTTTACAATATCCTTTGGGTCACCTGTTAGCACTTGGCTCCTTGATGCCTTTGAGACATTGCCATCTATAAAGATCAGCTCGTCATGTTCTGCTGATGTTATAAGCACAGGAGCGATCAGCTCCTCTGCCATATTATTTGTTATTTTGATGGTGATGCTTTGTTTATGTCCGGCCGCTTTTGCATCATAGGCATAATAGAGTATAGCCAGCGTGATGATTGCCACTATAAAGGCGACAAATCGTTTATCAATATCCATAACCAAACCTCCGATTGTTATTTGACCTCAGTTAAAATGGTTTGGAGTTTCCTGTCAAGACGGTTTGCCCGATCCTCCATTCTGTCCATACCGTCCTCGATAACATCAAGTCTGGACAGGATGGGGTTTAGCTGGTCAAGCAGAACAGCGCATATAAGCATCTGTCTGCCTTGATCGGGTATCCGGCTTTGGCCAAGGGCATTTATCAGTTTTTTGACTTCGGCCTTGGCTTTCAAGATTTGGTCTGACGGGATATTTGGGATTGGATGATCGTCAAAGGCATGGATAAGGGCTTCGACTTCGGCAGTGGTGGGTATTTTTGTCATAAGAACCTCCGTGGTTGAAGGCTACTCTACAATTTCCTCTACCTTTTTGAAATACTTATTGTCTATTTCACGGAAGAAATAGGAACGGTAATCCTGATCTTCACCAACGATTTTGGCGATGATCGACATTTCCCAGCGGCCGCCGCACCATTCTACCTGATCGCAAAAACGGGCAAAGGATGTTTTGGGCATGGTGCTATCGCCTTCTGCATCAACGCCTAAGACAAGGCCGATGCCTGCAATCGGGCTGGGGTTTCCTGTATGGATCCAGAAGAGCTGATCTTCTTTATAAAGGCCTTCGCCATCGCAGTAAGCGGCATCACCATTTCGGTCAAGATAGGCAAGCTCGAATGTTTGCGCTTTGATAAGATCATAGATTGCTTTATAGTCGCCTCTATAGTCGATCTTTTTTATGGTCTGATGAAAGGGATTGACAAGGTAGGCTAACATTTTTTTCCTCCAGAAATAGATGTGGTTTACAAAACCAAGGGTTTGAAACATTCCTTGGCTCCCAGATAGCCCCTCCGGTTGTAATGATCGGGGGGGTTTTGTTTAGCGGCCATATCCTGACAAGGGATCATCCTCATCAAGCAATGTATCAGGTTCTAATTCGGCCTCTTTGGCATCAGCCATCAGCCATTCCATTGTGTCATCTTCAAAGTCACGATGCTTCTTTTTATTGGGGATAACTTGCTGGGGCGGGGTTTTCCATCCGGGGTTACGCTGTTTCATTAAAGCCTCCGATTACTGTGTAAATTCTGTGTCACGTTTTTCGATTTTGTGTAAAAATTGTGTCACAGGGCTTGTGTATTATAGCGGATTATGGTTAAATATCTAATCACTTGCCAGACTCGGCGGTGGTGGGGGAAAGGCCGGAAGTCTCTGATAATAAAGGGGTTTTCGGTCTTTTTAATTGGAGCGGGTGAAGAGATTCGAACTCTCGACCCCAACCTTGGCAAGGTTCATACCCCTACCCTTAAGTCTCTATAAACAAACGATAAGTATTTAGTCATTGAAATTCTGTGTAAATTTTGTGTAAATCAGATCGGAACATAGCGATCATCATCAGCCTGAAATTTACTTAATAAGACCAATATCTGATGGTTAAGAGCAGCATCTGATACGTGCATGACCTGATCGCCAAACAGATTAACTGGTGTTGGCTTCATCGCATTCAAAGCCTTATAGATAAGATCAAGATCACCTTCGCTTAAATCATATGTCATGAGGCGTCTCTTATTGTGCGTTTAATCCATTCGGCAGGATTACCAGTTGATCCGGCAAGACGTCCGATCTCCATTTGATTATGGATCAAGACCAGGGTCGGTAGCGACTTGATGCTGTAAAGCTCACCCATTGCTAAAAAGGTATCATTGCTAAGATCGGCTTTTACAAGACTGACATCATCAGTAATACCAGCCTCGACTATCTGATAGACAGGCTGACAAGCACCGCACCATGGGGCTGAAAAGAACAGGCAGAGATAATCTTTGCCATTTTGTAATTCATTAATTATATCTTCCATGAAATCCTCCGGAGTTAAGTGACCCCCTAGCAGAAGTAGCAGTTAAAGGCCGGGGGTCGGAGCCTTTATCTTGGAAGTCATACCTTATTGGCGTTCACCTCATTACTGTTGAACTTAAGGTTATTATACACCCTAAAGCTCTAAAACAGACGTCACGGGGCGAAAAAACATCGTCTCTCATCGACTTCGTTGACGATTGACGTGTCAGTATAGGCTGATCGGCCTCTGGTGAATGTGAATATACGCCTTATTATGGCTGGTTTATCTTCACATTCATCAATTTGGCTTTAAGGAGATGTAAATGCCAGATCCTAATCTGAATACCGACTTTGCGGATCACTTCGATCTATCCTATGAATATAAAACCATGCACCGGATTCTTGTGGAGAATACCAACGGTGCCTGCAATCTTGCTGATCTGATGTATATATTAGGTCATTCCCAGAATGACTTTGTGGCCTTCGGGGATGATGTCGGTTTGGATTTCATCGATAATAATATGTATATGCACTTAAAGGATGTTGCCCAATGCCTTTATGAGGATCCGGCCATTTCCTTGAGTAGCGAGAACTCACGGCGGCTGTTCGTTATCACAAGGTTGTTCAAGATCTACAATAAAGATATTATAACGCAGTGATTAAAAACCCCCCACCACTGTCTGAGCGGTGAGGGATCTCTCTTATCAGAAGCGTATCGTATAGTCCAGACGAGCGCTTCTGTTCTTCACCCCTCTCAATCTGTCAGTGCCAAAGCTGACATTATATCTGCTTTGATCGGTTGTTTTGTAAAGGGCAACTGCGTATCCCCCTCCGCAACTTCGATCTGAGGCACCTTGGATCTTGATGTCGCTACATACATAGCTTGGGGTTATTTTGAAGGTCGGAACCTCTCCTGCATGCCTCGCAGTCATGCCAAGGGGAAGGTGGAATTCCGGCTTTACAGCTAGTTGAGTTTCGTTAACGGAAGAAATCCTCAACCCCTTCATCGCAGATCCGTCAATTAAAACATCGACGTTTCTGCCTTTTGCGTAGGACCTGTTAAGGGCAATCGATGGGCGGATTTGCAAGCGGGTTAGGTTGAGAACCCCGCTTAATCCAAGACCACTATCAATAGCATATGTCGTATATTGTGATGACGCTCTAACATCATCACCATTTAGCGACAGCTTACTTCTTGAACCGCTTGCAGAGATATGGGTTTGCAGATACATATCACTGGCAAGGTTAGCCACAAGGTAGCCTCCAAGAGCAAGCCCCCAGCTATCATGATCGCCTTTCAGCTTTCCGATAACTTCAGTCCTACTTATATCACCTGATAGAAGTAACCCGAAGGAAGATGACGGGTTCAGGTGATAATCATATTGTCCTGTTAGGGACAGTCTTTCTGATTTTGCCATACCATCCTTATCCGTTATACGGATGTCGGTGGTAATACCGTGGGATGAATAATGGCCTTTAAGATTGGTTTCATCGCCTGTCAGGCTGATGCTATCTGATGATCCGGTTATGATCCTGTCCTTTGTCCGGCGAACAGCGGCTGATGACATATAGCGCAGATGATCCATACCAAGATATGCCTGATGGTTAAGCTGACCTTCTATATATGTGTCTATGACAGGCAGGACTACTGGCTCAGGTGTTGGCTCTGGATCTGGTGTCGGATCTGGAAGCGGCTGAGCTGGCGGGATAGGCTGAGGGGCAGGCCCTGTTCCATAAAGACTGATCTCATGGCTGATAACATGCCCATTACCTTCAACCTCGATATAGATGGTTGTCGGACCTCTGTTAAGGTTCATCAGCATATAGCGATTACCCTGATACGACTTTTGAACGCCGCCTTGGGTAACGGTAACAGTAATGTCGCTTGCATCACCTTGAACCATCGTGGTTCTAAAGATGGCAGCACCTCTTGCCCCTAGATCCTCATACTGGCTTCTGGATGTATGGCCATCAAGGGTGTAGGTTGCAGGAAGGGTAAAGCCATTTATGCTTAAAGTATATGACGGGGTATTCGCAAAAGCGCTTCCCGCCGTGATGATCGTAATCATCACAGCCAAAATAAAACGTAGCATTTCAAACCTCCGAGGTAATGCTTTTGAATTTAGATTACGGTTATAATTTTAGGCGAGCAAGGTATATTTTTGCCCCATCGGTTAGGCAGAATCTTACATCTTCATACCATAAATCGGTATGGGCTTTGTATATATCAACAAAAACCTGAGAATTCTCATAAGCCATCTCGATGCTGTGGTCAACAAACTCTTTGTCTCGCCTGTTATATTTTAGTATCAGATAATTTACATGCGCTCTTAAATACATGATCTTGTATTTTTTGAGATTGTCATCATGTTGTGAGACGCCATAGATCGCCGTGTAGCATCGAAGCATGGTTCGAGCTGGCGAATATTTAATGCCGTCATCATGGTGGATTTCATAAAGGCTCATTGGTCTTACGATCTCATCAGAGGCCTTTGCTGTGGTGATGAGGAAGGTTGCTAAAATAAAAGTCAATAAAATACGCATTGGTCAATCCAGCCTTTCAAGGGCTGTCCTCAGATGTTCCGGGTTGAGACGAACATATCGTTCGATGGAGCTGGTTGACCGCCACCCGCCAAGGGCCATCAGCTCATAAGCGTTTGCCCCTTTGAGAGCCATGTGGCTTGCCCAGTGTGATCTCCAATTATGCACTTTGAAGTTTCTGATCCCTGCCCTTTTAAGAGCATTTCGGTGAGCAGTTTTGATTGGAGAACCATTTGTCTTTCGGACATAGTTGTAAGGTTTTCCCAGTGGAGTGACAAAGACGTGGCCATATCGTTCTCGATTAAGGCTCCGTAGAATTTGGTGAAGCCTTGGGTGCATTGGTAAACTTCTAAAATCACCGTTTTTTGTGACCCAGAGGTTGAGTCTCCGCTGATCCAGATCGAGGTCGGCCCACTGAATACGTAGGGCTTCTCCAATTCTGCAGCCTTGGAAACACAAGCAATAAATGAGGGGTCGAATAATGGGGTTGTAAGCATTTAGTAAGTTTTCCTGTTCATCAAGACCAAGGTAGCGGGGTGGGGTTTTTTTGGTTTCCCGTGTTGGTATTTTGTTTATGCCAATATGCGGTGAATTCGATTTGGCATGGTTTAATATGGATGACAGGTTAGATCTGTAGCGATTGATCGTTGATGCCTTCCGGTTCATCAGAATCCTAGCACAGAATCTATTGAATTGGGTACCGTCAATTTGCGATAACATCATTCCATTGAAGAAATCATTCATTAAAGCGATGCGTTTGGCATCATTTGGATGAATTGTCTCTTTCATATCGGCATAATTAAGCGAGGCCAGCTCAAGCGAGATGTCATCATCTCTTTCATTGGCAAGTTCTGCTCTTAATTTGTTTTCTCGCTGATTGAGATATGTTTCTGCGTCTTTTCTTTCAGCACATCCTGTAGTTTCTCTGAGACGGATTTTTCCCTGCGGTGTGTAGAGGGTGCCTTCGATGTGCCAGTTTGGCGAATCTGGTCGCCTTTTAAGGATGAGCATTGCCTGATTCCTCCCAGAAACTTTTCAAACTCAAGCGGAGAAACAAGGATTGCATGGCCATAATTGTGGTATGTAATGCCGTGTTTTTGAAACAACCGCCGCAACTTACGTTTATTGTTGCTTGTTCTGTCTTGCCCCATGAGGCTAAGAGGGTCAATTAGTTTTTGGGTCATTGTGATAGCATTTCAGACATAGGAGTTTTTCATCACCACGCACGATGAAGTAAGGTGTGATGTCCTGACACACCTCACATTCATGCGCTTTGCCGATGGTATCTTTATGCGGCTTCTTTCGAGATCTTTTGCTTGGCATTTGTAAAGACCTTTGTCAGGCCGCCTTTTTCCTTAACAGAAAGCGAATTGATGAAGGGCGCATTCTGACGCCACAGGTTATCAAGGGTTTCTGTATTGGGAGATTCGATAAAGCCAGCTTCAAGCGCATCGATCTTTTCCTGATGATCTGATCCCATGACAGGAAGATCCTCACCTGCATAGACCGATAGGCCGAGGCCATGAAAAGCAATCGCTTTAACAAGGCATCTTTGCAAGGCTTTATTAACCTCGGTTGAGGTTGGATGCGAGACGCCCTGATTTTTATTATTCATCACAGGCAGAATTTCGGTCTGGCTTTCATCCTCGATCTCGACTGTGACCTGAACATAGGTAAAGCCTTTGGTATCCCGCATGAAAGGAAGCACGTTATTGGTATTATCGGTAAAATTATGCTTGATGAATTTTGCCTTGGGATAGACATTTTTAACATACGCCCATGCCCATGCCCATGAGACATAGGAGAGGCCTCCCTTATCATCGATGTGATCTGATACATCGACATTAGAGAGCGTTTCAAAGACAGATTTAGTGGCACTCATGAGCTTCCTCCGTGGTTAAGCTGATGGAATTTGACAATCATCTCGATTGTCTGACGAACGGTAATGGCAGTGCCAAGACCCTTCTGGATGTCCTCTCTGATTTGAATCAGCGAGTCATAAGTTGAAAGCGGAATTGATACGCTTCGGTATTGTTTGTCAGGCATTCTCAATCTCCTTTGGTGGTACATGGCGAAGCGTGAGGGTATTTGATTTGGAGCGGGTAATGCGAAGGCGATGGCCTTCCCAGTTTCCGGTCATGTCATAATCAAGCTGTTTGCATTTATCAGGCATCATATCCTTGATAATGGCTTTGGCGGCGCTGGCTTCATCGGCGGCTTTCTTGCCCTCGATGATCTGCTGACCGCCAAGATTGATGATGGCATGGGTTTGCTCGTCCCACTCAAGTTCGCTGACATTGGCAACAAACATATCGGTAAAGACAGGCGGCACCATGAATTCCATATCCTCTGGCATGATGTCATTGGTGTACCACTGCCAGAATTGATCTGCCCGTTTGACATAGGATTGAAGCCAATCGGAATCGATATTGATCCGGCACCATTCAAGGCGGCATCTCACCCCATAGAATACCACCAGATAGCAAGAGGCTGTCTGGGTGCAATACATATGATGCTGGAGTTGCGGGGCATAGAGATTGGCAAGCTCGTCAATGGTCATAAAGCCCCAATGGGTTTTAACCTCAATAACGGTGCCATTGGGGGTAACAGCATCAACGGTGGCGTGAAGGTAATCACGATCGAACTCGACCTGACGTCCAGCCACTTCAACTTCCGATTGATCGATGAATTTATCAATCACGAAATCTTCCATATGATGTCCTGCATCCATTTTGAAACGGACGTCTTTGGCAAAGAAGGGGGTTGAGATCCCCTTTTTCTCATCGATTAGTTTTTGCCAGCCATAGACATCGGCTTCGGCGATGATTTTAGCTTCCGAAGATCCGATATAGTTCTTGCGGGCTTCAAGCTGTTGCTGTGTTAATGGCATTTTTCTCTCCCAAGAAAGGTACATGATCGTCAAGCTGTGCTTCTGGCTGGAGGCTGATGTTATTGGCATCAAGCCATGCGCCTTCGGCAGTTGACATAAAGAGTTGACGGTTGAATTTGGGGTTATTCGAGAAGTCTCTGATGAGTTCCATGAATTGGATGCCCTTGCCTGCTTGTAGCAGGGGGGCAATTTCTAGTGCCAACCAAATAAAATGTTTTTGTGTTAGATTTGTAGTCATTTCAAGCCCTCCATAACTAGATATATAGGTATATCACACAAGCGGTAACATCCAATGAATTATTTGGAAAAAATAACTTAGTGAATATCTCTGACGAGCTTGGTGGCGACACCAAGTACCTCCGCCTCATCAACATGCACTGGTTGGTGCGGGGCTGATGATCGGGGGATCAGAAATTCACCTTGTATTTCATAAAGGAAGATACCGTCTCGTGTTCTGGTTAATACAACCTGACCTTCCTTGGCTTTCTTATTAGGATCAATGACGATGAAATCGCCAAAGAAAAAGCCTCTGGAGGTCATATGGTCTGATTGTACTGGCACGACAAAGGTGTCATCACTTTCATTTTTTTCCAAATTGACGCTTCGTTTGGTGTTGGTGTCCAAAATATTTCTCCCTTCAATTCTTTTGACAGGAACCATGCGTGAAACCCCCTCTGGGGCTCCCATATTGAGCATGCCGATGTCCGGAAATGATCCGGCGGTTGCAGATAGCCTGGTTATCACTGTGGCAGAAAGCACCCACGCTTTTTCTGCTCTAAATCGTTGAAGAGTGGATGGTGACACTCCTGAAATTGAGGCCCAATGACGGGCCGACCATTTTTTGCTCTCTAGGGTTCTTGTTACCCATTTGTGAACAATTTCAAGTGTTTCACTGTTATCCATTTTTGTCATTGCTTACTTCCGATGGTTAGTGGGGTGTTCGGGGTCAATTAGCAATGTCATAGTTTATTCTATCGAAGATTTCAACGATTTATGGTGATTTCTAGGCACGAATGCACTAAATAGCACATAAATTTAGTTAAAAGCAAGAAATCTAATCAGATCGCCTTGACGATGCCTAACAATCTAGGCATCATCCTCACATTGAGGTGTTATATGCGTTCAGATGTAGTTTTTTTGCAAAATCTTATCTCTCAGCTTCGTAGCAGACGACATTGTCTGGGGGTTTCCCAAACTGTAATTGATGATCGTATCGGCTGCGCTCCGGGACTTGTTGCCAAGTGGGAGGTAGGTAATCGAAAGCCAACAGCATTTAATTTATACTGCTGGGCAGAGGCGCTTGGCTGTCAGATAAAATTAGAGGTAACTAATGACGATTTGCGGAATTGATCCCGGCCTCTCAGGAGGCATAGCCTTTATAAACAGATCTGCGGTTATTGCAGAAAAGGTTCCTGTCCTTACATTAAAGACTGCCAATAAAACACGGCGGTATCTTAATGTGTGGGACATTCTAAAGACAATCAAAAAGCATAATCCGTCGCATGTCTATATTGAAAAGCAACAGCCTATGCCAAAACAAGGCGTAACCTCGACCTTTTCAACAGGCTTTGGCTACGGTGTTTATATCGGCCTTTTAGTCTCTTTGAACATTCCTTATACCGAAGTTGCTCCGATTAAATGGAAGCGTGACATGGGCGTCACCTCGGATAAGGATATGGCAAGGAAACGAGCTAGTGAGTTGATGCCCCAAGGTGCGCCTTTATGGACTAAGAAATCCGATGATGGCATTGCCGAGGCGGCCATGATCGCCTTATGGGGTTCAAAACAAACTATCTAGTTCGCATTTTGTCGTATATTTCAGATAAGACATGTGCCTCATCGACATCTTCAGATGTGTAGGATCCCATGACCTCTTTATCATCTGATAGCAATTCGATTATCTGATTAAGAACCATGACCCGAATGCGGTACCTTAAAAAGGATTCGCTATTCTGGTCACGTTCGTTCTGATCTTTATGTTTTGGCTGTCCCATCATCACTCCATACTTCAAAAGGATTAAAGTCTGGATTAGAGCCAAGATAGGTTTCTATTGCAACAATATAATCTTTCTTGGACGGGTTCATATAGCCAATGGTTTTCAGGCCAAGACGGGCATATAGCTCTTCAAGCTGACCCATCTTGTATTTGTTAAGCCAGACAGCATCGGGCTTAAACCAGTTAATCACATTGGCAGGCTCAATGCCTGTCATGGCAATGAATTCCTTTTGCTGTGACTGGTGTTTGGTAATCGAAAGGCTTAGATAGCAGAACTTCAATTTGGTTCTAATATCGGTATGAAGTTTCATCACGAAACTAAGCGGATCAGTACCCTTTTCCTCAAAGGCATCAAGGTATTTTGCCTGCCATTCATCAATATATTTTGAGGCTTTGGAGTCTGCTATATGCTCAGGACGCTCATCAAGCGGAAAGGCTGATGGCTGATCGATTGTCACCGAACCAATAAGGTTGGTGTTATACTGGGTAAAACTTGCTATGCGTCTTGCCAGCAGGATCGCATCAGACATCTCGTCAAAAAGCGTCTTATCGTTAATTTCAAAAAGCATATCCCTGACATGCTCTAAATAGTAGCCATCAAGCAATGCCTGTTGGGGGCGGGAATAATCTGTCGGATTAATGGTGGGGGCTTCAATCTCCCCATTTTCAATGGCTTCCTTTTCCTTGATACGCTCCATATCCTTTGAGATATAATCACCGTCAATATCGACCTCGCCATTGCGGCTGGCATATCTGATAATGCAGATCCTGTCAGCAATAGGAACGTCTTTGTCAAAGGTGTGGGTAAGATTACGGCATTCAGGTGAATCCCATGTATAGCAATCTTTTAACAGATACACATCAAGATAGCCTTTAGCCAGTTCTATATTGACCATCTCTTCCAAAGCGGCGTTCTGGCGAACCTCGAAGGCATCAATATCGGTAATATAAACCTCATCTGAAAACAGATCAGTTACAATACCAAGTTCATCAACCAGCCCTTTTGTATCAAAAAGCGCATAGTCAAGCGGTACCTTCAAGCGAAGCATAAAGCGTTTGGCCTGATCGGCAGATAAACGATTATCCTTATTCTCGCTAAGATATAATTCCTGACGCTCATGTGAGCCAAGCGTTAAGGCCATCGCAACACCAAGATTAAACTCGCAATTGCGAAAGGCGTCTCTGGCTACAGGCGATAATTCTGATAAGGACACACGTTGCTCGACCCATTTATAGGTCTGGCCGAATCTGGCCGCAATGGAGGCGAAATCCTCTGCCCCGTCTGAGGCGAGCTTGTAGATAACATCACACTGATCCAGCGGGTGCATATCTTCTCGCATCATATTGGCATGCAGACCAATCTCGAAATCATCATCAGTGATCTCGATGCAATTGACAGGCTCAACACCCTTGGTGCCATGGATTTTCTGCAATGCCTTGAGGCGTCGGTTCCCGTCAATAACGTGATAACCCTTGCCGTTTTTCTTGACAATAAGATTATGCAGTAACCCTTGCGCCTTGATTGAGGCAATCAGAGCATCAAGCCCAGAGCTTGAGGCGGCGACCTGCCGGACATTGTCTTTGGCAGGTTTTAATTGATTTAGAGGTATTTGTAACATAGGCTGTCCTTCTCGATAGCTACTTGACGCCGGATAAAAGGATCTCTCCTCCTCCGGCGTCTTTTTTATTGGGAATTGCGGCGTTCTTCTGCGTCAATGATGATTTGCGGCTTTTGCGCTAATCCATCATCCCGCTCGATAACAATCGGCGCTGGCTTCAAGCTCTCCCATGTATAATTATAGATCGAGGCTTCAAGCTCTGAGCTTAGATCATCAGATGGATACTCTTTTACAACAGTATCAAACATGATCTCGCCATGAAGAAGTGCGCTGATGAAGTCATTCAAAAGCTCAATTTCATGTGTAGTGGAGATGGCAAAGGCTTTACCATCAATGGAAAGGCGTATAGATGTCATTTAATCCTCCAGAATTTTGTCCGTTATCCATGCAGATGTAAAAGCAACAGCAATCCATAGAGGTGCTGCTATAACGGAGACGATGAGTGTCGGGTTAATACCGACAGCGATGAGCAAAACCAGCAATACAAACACCAGAAATAGATGGGTGGTTACAAACCAGCCCAGCCATGTGGCCTTTTTATTGACGAATTTCAGGTTTTTCAGTTTGTTTATCATTGGCTTTCTCTCTTAAATCGGGGTGGCATAAGGGACACATATCAGAAACAACGTCTCCCTCGTCCCAAGGCGATCTGGCGTAATACCAGCCATCCTTGCATTTATATCGGCACGGCATCTTAAAAGAACTGGGCTAGGCTTACATCGGATCCGGGAAGTGCCATGATGCACAGGATCAGAACGAAATAGGCAAATAGACCTAGCAATCCAAGACAGGCTATACCGCTTAAAAGATCTTTCATGAGCTATCTCCGTCATCAGGCTCGAAGCCAAGTTGATCGAGAAAAGCATCGACAATCATGTGGATGTCCTCTTCACTTAAAACAAAGACCTCCTCATCGGGCTTTTCGGCTAATTGGAGGCGTTCCTCGCGTTTTGCAGTGAACACCTCAAAAGGGATAATTTGTGCAGAAGGGATTGGCTTAACTCCTTTATCATCATCCCTTACCTCTCAAACAGTGGTGGGGGAGGTTTGTCCGCCTCCCCCGATTATTCCCCCTAGAACGGGATGTCGTCCCCATCTACAGGGCTACCTGATGGCGGTGTGTCATCGGCAGGGGTGCTGTCAGCCGGAGCTGAAGAGGCACCAAGCCTGAAGATCGAACCAGCACCAGCCAGCTTGATCTTGAAAGACCGCTTTTCAACACCGTCCTTATCGGTATAGGTTTCCTGAACAGGAATACCCTCAACCAGAACGGTTGAACCCTTGCGGGCATAAGGCTCGATGATGTTGGAGACAAGACCGCCTGACTTTCCATCCCATGCCTCGACACGGTACCAGTTGGTCTGTTCGACCTTCTCGCCCTTCGAGTTGGTATATTTGTCATTGACGGCGATAGAAAAATTGGCAACTTTGGTGTTGTTGACATCCTTGATTTCAGGATCAGCACCAAGATTTCCAGAGACTAGGATTTTCGCGATATTCATGATTTGACGTCCTTTTCGGTTTGACGTTAAGGTTTGGAACCAACGGATGTTGATCCCACTAGAATAAAGATTGGCTTGACTTCTACTATTCACATTGGAGATATAAGGTTGGGGGCATAGGCTTTGTTTATCCGACAGTAAAGGCGACTAGGGAGGAGATGGCCCTAGAAGGGAGAATACCTTGTCTATCGGACAGGAATCGATTTAATCCGCTTTCCTGATTTTGTGCGGAACCTAATTTGAATTGAGGGGGGATGGGAATCTGGACAAGGATCCCCTTCATCGGTGATGACCGATAAGGCCTCCCTCAGTGGCCTATTTTTGAGAATTGTCGGGGAGGGATGTGGACCCAAACAATCCTCAAACCCTCTCTTGTTGGCTTTTTATAGCCTCTTAGCTGTTTGAGAAGGAAAAGAATCACTGAGATAATAGCACCGCCTAGAACAGCGGCCATCATACCGGCAAATGTGCCAGCAAACATGACGATTAAAAGGGTGGAGGCTCCAATATCAACAAATATGTCGAAATTGAGAACCTTTAGAATGTCAAACTTAAACAGAAGAAATAGGATAGCACAAGCTGAGGCAATACCTGCCAGAATGTAGAACAACATGAGCTACCTCCATTAATGGTTACGATAAAGCCCTCTTGGCTTCTTTGTGAAAAACCCAACCGCCCCAAAAGCCGATAACAGCATTGATGGCGTAAAAACTATTGTTAAGCAGACCGTCAGGCCAGCCACAATAGCTGATAAGGGCATATGAATAAGGCAGTGATACAAACAAGCCTATCACAGCTCCTTTTATATATTTTGGCTTTCTGATCTTCATGATGATCTCCTTTTGAGGCGTAGAGTGGCCTCGATGTTTGCCGATTGTGCGGGGATTATCAAGGGGGGCAACGCCCTTGATGGGAAAGGGGGATTGGGGAAAGGGAACATTTCCCCAAAAGCGATATACCAACAAGAAAAAAGGGAGAGGATTGCTCCCCTCCCCCTGATGTCACTGTTGGTCTGCAGGTATCGGTGTAGGCCCGATGTCCTCTGCCAGTTTATTGAAATGCTCTGGATCGGCTCTGTATGCCTCCATCGTCATCTTCTTCTTGGCTTCCGATAAACGCCTTACCCTGGGCAGATCCCTGAGGAAGGTATATTTACCGTCACCAAAGTGAAAGCCTGCGTTCGAGATAATCTTCGGACGAGCATGTTCAAGAGCCGATTTAAGCGCCATGTTCAGCGTGTAATACTGCTCTCTGTACTTGGTGAGCTGTTCTTCCAGATCGTCAATTTTGACCTGAGTAAGCTCAACGCCGACGTCAGCCCTACGAGCTGCACGGAGCCGATCTTTAAGCGGGGCGGCCTGATCTTCGACTTTATCCCGCATTTTCTCAAACATGCGGGGAAGCTGGTCAGCCAGTTTGGCAAGAACGATGACGTCTTGGCCTTCGTCGAACATGTCAGCGACTGCCACCAGCCTGCGACCAAGTTCGAGCTTCCACTCTTTTTCGATGTCTTGCATCGGTTTTTCATCCTGCCATATAGCTGATGCGATACGGTCGAGATTCTCTGGCGTATAGTCATCATTTTTGGGCGGGTTGTAAAATACGGGACGAGCCTCAAGCTCAAGGAATTTATCAGATTCTTCATCGCTAACTCCGTTGTTAATGTCGGTATCAAGCTCTTCCATCATGTGGTTGATCGCCTCTATCTCGGCATTGTTTAATACTGCAGTCATAATACTCTCCTTGTTATGTGATGGGGATGACCTGATAGATCACCCCCTGATCTTTGGCTTTATTGCTGGTAGGCGAGTTGGATCTGTTTCAATTCTATCAACCGATCTTTATCGCCTGACTCCAATGCGCTGTTGATGTCAGCATCAAGATGCTCGAACATCTCGATCTCTTGCTCCAAGGCCAGCTCAAGCTGATCTGTAGAGCGGACATTTGCATATGTATGTATGTTGTGTGAACGTGTCATTTTATAACTCCTAATAAGTGATGATACTTCAGCAACGTCTTTGCTGTGATGCAATTAAAGCACGTCCAGAAAGGGGTAGCGCCAGCTAATAAATCCGGCGAGGAATCTTAGTTTTGCGTACTTCACGCAAAAGTTTAAGGAGCAAAGCGACGTAGATTCCCACGGAGAATGAGGGTCATCGCAAGGCGTTTGGGACGGGCTCGGTGGAGATGACCCGAACCCCTTGTCGGATGTGCTACATACTCCCTGCGGGAAAGACGTTGTGTGGCCCTAGCGGCCTGAGCGGGGAAGCAAAAACCCCGAAGGGCATTTTGCGCTACAACGATAGATACCAAGTAAGAGACTGACCCAGACGGTGTGTCGCTACTTTGCGACATTCCTTCTGGCAGTTTCGCATCGACCTCTCTATTAATCCCCTCGATGGGGAATAATAGGGAATGATTTACTGTGTCGGATTTAGGGATAGACGACCAGAACAGGCTGAATAGCCGAACGAATACAATGCGTTAATAATGTGAATTGACGGTGTTTTAGGGGGTATGTGTATAATCGCCCTCAGGCAATCGTAAGGAACGTATTGATGAAGGCAAATAAAAGCAAACAGGAACAGGCAAAAAAAGGCCTTGTTCCCCTCGAACAGATCGAAGAAAAAGCTAAACCTCTTAGAGTTGTCCATGAAGATGTGACTGATGCTCAAGCTGATCTAGTGCATATGATCTTGCATGATGGTTGCAACCCAACAGAAGCATCAAAGAGACTAGGACGTAATAAGGCTTGGGCATACAATAGCCTGAACAAACAACATGTTATCTCATATCGTAATGAATTGGCTATGACCACTTTGGGATGGAGCGCAACACAAGCCATGGCGACAATGAAAGATCTGCTAGAGAGTAAGTCACAGCATGTAAGGCTTGAAGCGGCCAGAGATTTGATGGATCGTGCTGGATTGCGTAATGATGCCCCGCAGAGTGTTGGTGCATCGGTGCAGATAAACTTCAATGTTTAATAGGGGTCCCATTCGTATATTGGCTTTATATGAAAGGGGCTTTGAAAAAAGGGCATGGCCTTCCCTATAGG
>CATLJK010000188.1:0-15767 GCA_949987565.1 Luidia sarsii
GAAATAGAGAGAGATAAAGTGAAAGAGAGAGAGAGAGGGAAAAGGGGAGAGAGAGAGGGACAGGGAGGGGAGGGAAAGAGAAAGAGAGAGAGGGACTGGTGAGAATGAGTGAGAGAGCAAGTGAGAGGGAGAGGGATCTGTCCTCGAACTTCTGAATTTCAAACTGGTGATATACAAAAATGTTGCAAACTGCTTACTGACTAAAATTACCAAAATGTAAATCTTAAAATTTAGTGGGCCTGACGTTTCGATCCTAGCAGGACCTTTCTCAAAGGCAGAGAAAGGTCCTGCTAAGATCGAAACGTCAGGCCCACTAAATTCTAAGAATTTTTAAAACTGGATGAAAAAAATGCAGAATGTTGTAATGAATAATTGACTATCATAAATGAGGGATGCTTGAATGTATTAGCCTTTCCCAGGAGGACGAGCACGTGAACGTGTCAACAAGAACGTGTCGACGATCGCAGGTTGTGAATAGCGTCTCTCTCAGTCCGCCTGTATATACACTGCCACGCGGTTCCCAAATGTCAAGGTATATGCTTTGTACGTGCATGGTGCCCGTGCCATTTACAGACCGCGGATGGTATTATACACAGGACAGTAGTCACAACACGCACTCGGCACCTTTCAATTCACTGTGGAGTTTATTTTTGGTCGCGAGGCATCAACTGCGATGGCATTCTACTGTGCATGCCTGTGAGCCCGACACTCGACGCATTTTGTTTTGGGCATACATTTTTTAGAAGTGCATTATAATAATCATTCCTCCCCCTCCCTCCGCCTCTCAAATGAAAGTGACCTTGTCACGTTCTCCGCCCATCGGTCACTTTTAGCACGGGGTCTAATTATTTTATCAAGCGCTACCCGAGGAGCGTTCTTCCGTGTACTGCGCTATGCATGCTGGGATTTCATAACGTAATGCCTTTGAATAATGCAGAAAGTGTAATAGACGTAAGCTAAAATACGGACACCAACGGACGGTAAAAGTTAGTGGGTAATAATTATTCTACAACATTCTGAACAGCTTTGGTCAGAAAGTCAACTGGTAAGATTTAAGTGTTTGAGATGAAATAAACACACTAATTTGCTTGGCCTGAGATAATGGTACACTTTACAAGATTATGGGTCAATAAAGTACTTTGGGATTGTATAGGTGGAGATGAATCATACACAGCAGATCACAAGTGCTGGACAGCCGATTTTATCACTTTTGGTGCAGTGTTTTGGTTTTTTTTCTTTTTGCAGCGTACAATGCACCGTCAAAGTCGAACGTCACTTTCTGCCGAGGTCGCACTGGTTCCCCCTTGGGTTCGCGCTACTGCCTCGGGAGCACAATCGTTCGTGGTGTTAGGCTGGTTCCCGTCCCCGACCTAGTCTCCAGACGTCTCACGTCCTCCGAAATGTAGGGGCCGGTACTGGATAAAAAAAACCCAATATCTGAGGAAAGCTGACGGTCTTAATCTTATGTTAATGATGCTTACCGTTCCCATAATGCAATACTGTCACGTGACTTAACTTGGGCCGGCTTGCTCTTATTCCGAAAACCGTAATCATATCGTAATTGCTACTATCGGTAATTTCCGGCTGTGTGGATCAATTGAATCAGCTGGATATCAGCTGGGAAATCAAGGTAACATGTCCGTATATTAAATTCTAGGGAAAAAAAATTACTACTAGGACATGATAGATATTTTTGAGTTAATTCCCCCGTATTTCAGGAGTTTTTCGGACAACTTTTTTTTTCCGGATCCCTACTATAGAATGAATCTTTAATTCAGTCATTTCCGCATGCAACACAACTTTTCCTCGAATTTACCTGAATTTTGTAGGGAACTTTTTTTTCCGAGTGCCATCTGCTGCACTGTCATAATACGCACAGTCATGTTTACATTACATATTACATCATTTCTATGACCTTTGAGAAATGTCCTGCCAGGGTAGAAACGTCAGGCCCACTAAATTTTGACATCTGTATAATAAGTAGAAAAACGAAAGCGCATGCGCAAAACTGAACCAACCACAGGCCGTGGGCGGCTGCAGCTACCGGCCCCTGCATTTCGGAGGACATGTGACGTCTGGAGACCAGGTAGGGGGCGGGAACCAGCCTATCGTGGTGTGAGCGTGGCTAAAACGCTAAAAACTATAGTGAGAGAGACGGTTGGCTGCTTTGTTTCATGAGTTTCGGATTGTTTGAGTCCAAAGCAATGACGAACTCTGAACATTTGCGTTACAATCACATCGGGTGTTGAGAAAATGTTTTCTCAAGCTCATTTTGCCCAACGATATTCTTCTTTTTCTTTTCAGTGGTGGACCGGCACACACGTACACAGATAAGCCATGTTGGTAGAAATCGCGGTCAACGTCACATCGAATATTAATTGCACGAATTGTTTGAATTTGAATGTCCAGCGTTTCATCCAGTTTGAAGCCAGTTGAATGGAATTTGATGGGTTAGAATTTGAATGGAATAGTCGTAGTGCACCGACACCACGTCACGCAAGGCGACTAATTCCACAGTGCTGCTGGTCCCAACGCTGAACAACAACTTTTATTATCATTCCACGCTACATTGCCAGATGCCACTGCCTTTACGAATCGGAAGGTTGTTGAAGTGCTATAAATTATGAATTTTTAATCTAGACTCGCTTAGTAGATAGAGAGAGCCTGGATGGGGAGGGAGAGAGAGTCGGAGAGAGGGGAGAGACGGAGAGGGAGAAGGAGAGGGAGAGGGAGAGAGAGAGGGGGGGGGAGAGGGAGAGAGAGAGAGAGAGAGAGAGGGTGAGAGAGATGATGAGAGACAGGGGAGAGACGGAGGTGGCAGATTCAGTTCTGCTTGGTAACCACGGTTGCCTTTCCGTCATGTAGCCTGAATGCTACCTGCTGTATGCACCGCACTCAAGTAATGCGTTCTGCTCTTTAATGTGTGACGGGTGGGATATGGGGGGAGATGAGATTGTCTGGGCCGCTCAATCGCCTCGAGGTGGCGGCTGGCGGTAATCACCGTAAAGTGTCTACCCTCACATTTTCTCTCGATAAGGAGTCTTTGTTGATATACGGCACGGCTTTGCGGCTTCTCTGCTTGTGGAAATCGGCCGATTTGTGGTCCCATTGTCTACGCAAGTTAAGTGGAGATCGAGACATGTAAAAAAACAAAATCAGTAGCAATCAACACTGGCGGAAAAAAACCACGGGTTTTTTTTCAGGGTAATTCGCCCAAAATCTCAACGGTCATTACGACAAAAATTGAAAGGAATTGCCACAATTCCGAAACTGACGAATTATTGGGCGTTAAGTCGTATGTTGGGGCACGGCCAGCGGCAGATGCAGGTTTCATTTAGTAGGCTGTTAATGTTGAAGAGCGCCCTCTTTGGGCGGGAATCCACCAGCAAACAATCTTCAGCCGAACACGACGTTGCTAAGGAAGAATCCGTACAGATGACGCGTTGCCTATACATATACAGTCATAAATACACAGATTCAACTGCTTCCTTTATTTTGAAATGGTATATGACGTCATTCTCAGACACAACAACTTAGACATAATAATAAATATCTGAATAACATTACGGCAACAAATTCGTGTCGTCACAGACGGGTCGCTTTTCACCGTTTAAACTGACTTTCTTTATCAGAAAAAAAACTGCGTTGTTTTAGCCAAATGTTCACAGATTATTTTGTATTCGAATCAGTGGACGATTGCCGTTGGGAATCATACTGACGTAAACCGAATTCATTTTGCTAGCCGGGTTACAATAGAGCTTGGGACGTCTCACAGTGCGAAAAATGCCAATAATTATAATGCAGTATGAAGATTGATTCCTGCAATAATTGATGACGTTGCAATAACCCGACTCTATTGTGCTAGTGGCAGCCCATGAACACATTAGAATAATAAATCAATGCCAGACAAATAGTGAGGACTGAAAACTGAAACTCACAATCATTTTTTACATCAAAATCAGCCGAGAAAAACAAAATAGATCTTAGGATGAACAATTGCACTTTACCTTACTGGATAAATTCACTCACTGGATAAATTAATAGCCAAATGTTATGACCGATAACCAAGGGGTCTGCTTGCGCAGGTGAAAACGAAAGTCATTAAAACAAATTAAAGTCATTCACAAAATTCAATACAAATTCAACAGTTTCGCTGCACTAACGATCAGTTCTGACGAACCAATTTCAAATGATTGAACTAAGTTCCATGTCGGGGGAAAAAACCCGAACGGCCGGAATAGAATTGTTTGTTACACAAATAATGATAGTCCAGTCTGATAGTGTGTGGGGTTTTTTCACCAGCGCATTATGATCAATTGTGCCTTGGAGCAAACTGCTCGGACACAAATGGATTCAATGACCTTTTCAAATTACTTGTCCAATCTGCAACGGCGGATAACTATATGCCAAAGCAAATGGATTCGGGGACTTTAATCAAGGAGGGAGAAAACACGTACATCAATGCACGCCGATATACCATCCACTGGCGCTATACAAACAGATGTAATACTTTTGAGGTAATGTGCGCATTGTCAATTCCAACAGGAAATAATGCAGTCAAAAAAAAATAATGCCAACCTTGGTTTGTCTTCGTTAACCCACACACACACACACGTAATTATTTCACCGACAGTTTCTTTGGTTGTGTCTAACAGACAAAAGAAGAAGAAGAAGAAGAAGAAGAAGAAGAGGAGACCACCAATACCGTTGCAGGCTGATGCGAGTCCACACCAATGGTATACACAAAATAGTTAGCACACCATGGATGCAGTATCGTGACCTTATAAGTACATACGGATACTGCACGCGCGTATGCTAATGCTATACTGAGGTCGCACACATAATAGGCAAGTCCCAATCCTTGTTTTATTTCAACACACTGAGTGCTGTCTTTAGAGGCTGATGCTAGACACGTGGGAGGGTTGGGAGGGTTACGGAATCGTTCACGTTTTTTTTATTTTTTAGATGGTCTGGGGGGGGGGGAGGAGCTAGTGGGGTCATGTCGTGAATCTCCAGGTCGCCCGAGAGAGAGTGGAAGGAGATGCATTATCTTCGAGTGGGCCCGAGACGTTGGTCGTGCGTCAAGCTAGCTGGCTAGACGCGCCGACTTTACCACGTGCCGGTAGCGTGCACGGCACGGGTCCAGTCCGTGCGCGTGTAACACGCCTCTCGTATGCAGTAGTATGCACAGCCCTAAAGGCACCCCCTCCCCCACTCTGCTCACAACACTGACACCGAAATAGTCACGCGAGCCACCCTTCTCATGAATAAGGCATTCCAGTAGCGAGAGCTAGTAGTTTTTTTTTCTGTACTGTCCACAGGTTTTGACTTTTTGTTGCGTTATTTTCTTGTTCTTGACGGACTCCCATTCAGTTTCGCAACGGTTAACTACATTTTTTGCTTCGAATGCTACCCGAATGACGCACGACTAGTCATCGAACTGCCCGTGTACCACGCGCCCTCAATACACGCCTGCACAGGCAGGCACACACACACAAAATGTTAAGTAGTCGATACACTATGCCAACACCGCGCGTAACACAAGGAGCTAGCCCCTTACATTGCTCCACACTTCATTAACACATCTTGCCAGATTGACCAAAAAATATAACATTAACTCTTACCGACATCAAAAGACCAAAAAAAAAAAAAAAACATCTTCAACAGAAAACAAAATCTGGTTGTCGACTACAGTTCTCTGTTTCTGTTGGTGAATGTTGCAGGGGTCAACAGCTGCCGTCTGTCAATTACATCTGTCCGTCCTTCCTGTTGTGCTGTCAGGGTCAACACGAAGATGCTTGAAGGACCTGTCAGAATTATTCGGGCTCTGCAGGATAGAATCGAGCAGAGCCAGCTGGACAGGGGAATTTTCAATAAAATGTCGTTGGAATACTTAGAATGCGCTTGGAACCCGTCTCGAACGATCTGTGCACACGCCCGAAGGTGTACTACCTCTCAAATGCAGTCTCGCATACAGCAGTTGCAACACCGCAGAGTGCACTATAGAGAGTGTACTGTCAGCAAGTAGGCAGTATAAATTAAAGACTGCACTTGCAATGGCCTATCCAAAAGAAATATGAACAAAAAACCTAAATCACCCAGACGGCATTTTGGGCTCACTCCTTCAGAGTTTAAGATTAAGAATCCATTATCTATAATGATCTCCGCGCAGGATAGGAAATTCTCCTATGACTTGTTCTGCTCGTTTGTCTGTTTGTTTGTCTGTCCGTCCGTCCGTCCGTCTGTCTGCCCCGAAAGAAAAAAATCCAGTCCGCCGATCCGTCGACGAGTCCGCCTGGTGACCCCAGCGTAAACGTCGGTATACACCGCGCGTGAAAGAGAGAAAAAAAAAGGTCGACGCATAGATAGATCTGGCATGGACTATAAGCCGAGTGCTCGCGCGCACGGAATGACTCACTCGGACCTTGCATGTCATCTTCGTATTTTGCCAAGGTCCTGTCAGCCGGGCGGGCCATTGTGACAATACAACAATCTGATTTGATTAGGAAATTGGCCCATGAAGAGGGCCCGAGATTCACGTCCTACCAGGCCATTTCTCAAAGGCAAAAAAAAAAAAAAAAAAGAAGACGAAGAGCGACTGGATATTTCACGAACGCAGAATCTAATTTGTGTTTATAATGAAGTTGAGGGCGTTTTTTTCTTCTCCCTTAGTACTCATTTGGATTAGATGGAAGAGCCAAGTGGATACACGGGGGAGAAGAAAAAATGCCTCTGAAAATTGATTTACCCTTCAGATTGGATTCCCCACGGGGATACTCTTTTTATGCGGAGATCTCTACCGCGTGGAGGAGGCCTATCATATGGTAGCAAATTGTGAGTCTTGCTTTTCATTTTGCGAATGATGTGAAAAGCATATAAGTACTGGGTATAATAAGAGGCTTTACTTTATATGCGAGCTCGGGGAAATGAAATTCAAGTGGCTGTGTTCAACGTGTTCAACACGGAGAAGGATGCGCCCGCACTGGTTGGGGGGGGGGGGCTCTGGCCAGCCACACCCACCCTCCTCTAGTAGTCATGGCAACGGGTAGTCTCGAATTCATTTGCGTCACGTCCGTCACTTCTTTTCTCGAGCGTTTGTCTTGAGAGCGTCTCTACGTTTTGTCGTCGGTCGGTCGGTCGGTTGGTCGGTCGGTTGGTCGGTCGGTCGGTCGGTCAGTCCGTCCGTCCGTCCGTCGGTCCGTCGGTCGGTCGGTCGGCCGAACAGCTTCTGTCATTTATGTAAGGTTAAAGGTAAAACCGCCTGGCAGTGCCTGCAAATGTCCTTTGTCGAAATACACACAAGTGACATTTTGTTTTAAACCGTCATGTTGACATCTTGTCATCACTCTGACATTTAGTTTTAACCGGGGAAGGAAGACGATATTGTTTAGTGCTCATCGGACTAGGCTATAGGGTCTATGACTCACATGCACTGCACGTTCGTTTCGTTTTATATAAAAGTCTATACCAGTCATACGAAATCTATAGCCTCCCCTTTCCCCATCCCCTCAAAAAAACTTGCATTAACAGTCACGTGATCTACACCCAGTATGTATAAAAAACACATTGACGATTTTTTTTTTGCGTGTGGGTTATCGGTTAAGAGCTACGAAATTCCATGAATATCTCTGTGTTAAAAAGGAAAATACCATCCGAAGTAAGCGCTTCAAGGCAACTGGTTTGCGCTGATACAATAAATTATCGGACATACATCATGCCTTGGTCCGCGAGTCCTGAAATAATACCAGTGGTAATACGATTCCAAGGTTTCGGATTTTTTTTTTAAATATACGACATGGGACGAGCTATCTTTTACCTTTATCTCGTTCTAATTTTTTTTTTTTTAAAGGTGAACCATTTTGTTTTGTGGCAGCTTGCTTTGGTCACACGAGAAGACAGATATCCATTCTGCACAAGGGTTATCAACGAGACTCACAAAGCAACGCCCAAAGGTCGCTGTGAATCAACGCTTGCCGGTCGGTTCTTCGCATGGACACTTGTGAAACATAACTTTTGCGTTGATAAAAAATGTGTCCTTAATTAACGGAGCGATAATAAGCTATCAATGAAGCAGCCCCATATACCGCCCTGCGATAAGAACACATATAATTGATGCAGAGATGTATTCATTTCAGAAGTGTTCATTTGGGATTTTGTTTAGGTTTGGGAGGGTGGTCTCAAACACCATTCAGCCATCGTCTTTTGAACAATATTTACCGGCGTGATTTACGTCATGACATTCCGCATGATGCTTTTTTGACAAGACCATAGCTAGCCGGTGTCTGTTTGCGTTGACATCAAGCAACTTATTTCTCTCTTGTGGAGTTCTTCCAGTTCTTTTCAGAACCACACCCACTCACAAAGGAGAAAGTGCATGGTGTTACCCCAAACCATCCACTTAAACTGCAACTCTCTCCAAATCATCCACTGTTTGTTTACGTTCATGAAAATAAACACCGGCTTGAGCGTATTTATTGTATTCACCTATCAGCGTAGAAACAAATTACCCCACTGTGTATGCAAACTTAAAACAAATATCTTGATAGGCCGAGTGCGAATTAGTTGCCCTGCTGCCGGAAATAATACACAAGATTATGGGTATTGCCTGTAGCCACAAGCGAGAGGCTTCCATAGACTCGTACGTAAATCGAAGCCGCCGCCACTGAGTCCGTGTGGCCGCTTCCATAGACTCGTGTGTAAATGAAGGCCCTAGCCATTGAATTCCGACACAGCCGCCGATTAGCGGCTTCCTTATAGACTCGTGTGCAAATTGAAGCCTTAGCCGCTGATTAAAATCAACCCATTCTCAGAGGAGAGTTGCCAACTTGTTGTCTCAAAAGGTAAGGCTTTGGCTACAACTGGAAATAATGCACAGGCCTATGGGACACTCCGGCAGCCGCAGTTTTGCTAGCTAGCAGCTGCCATAGACTCGTGTGCGAATTGAAGCCACAGCTCAGACGCTTTCATAGACTCGTGTGCAACATGTAGACCGTAGCCAAGTCTCGCAGGGGGGGGGGGGGTTGTTCTTTTTCAGATCATAGAGGGCGGTACGACCGGGCATCCCCGGGGGTGCTCCTCCCGCGCTCGGCACGGGAAGAGGTTCCGCCGGCAGGCTCGCTGGAACCTCGGGTTGAACAAGGTGAACAGGATGGGGTTGCAGAGCGAGTGGGCGTAGCCCAGAAAGACAGCGATCGTCATGGCGGTGACGTTGCCGCACTCGGAACAGAAGGCGTAGGCGAGGACCTGCAGGAAGTACGGGGTCCAGCAGGCCAGGAGGCAGGCCAGGATGAAGCCCAGCTGCCGGGCTGCCTTGTCCTGCTTCTTGAGCAGCGACAGGGCCTTGGTGCCGCGGCCGCTGAGGGCGCTGAACGAGCTGCTGACCGAGCTGCGCACGCGCGAGCGCAGCGTGCCCACGGCCGCCGCGCCGTCGATGGGGAAGGAGAGCGAGGCTCGGCGGGCCTTCTTGGCGGCCGAGGTGGCGGCGCCGCCCCGGCCAGCGGTGGGCCGGCGGAAGCCGAAGTCGCTGGCGTAGCCGCTGTCGCTGCGCGGCGCGCTGATCAGGTCCAGGGAGTAGGAGGCGCGCGCGCTCTGGCGCTTCTGGTTCAGGAGCCGGTTGCTCTGGAAGCTGTCCCGAAGGTGGTGGCCGTGGCCGTGGAGGTTGTGCTGGTGGTTGGTCGGGTGGTAGAAGGCTTCGGCCGGGCCCGAGGACTGGCGCTCGGCGGTCAGTAGGCTCTCCGTGTCGCCCTGGTCCTCCTTGCGCGAGAGACGCGGCGAGGCGCGCCGGATCATCTCGCTGGAGTTGGCCCGGAGACGGGCCAGGGCGCCCTCACCCGAGTCGGCCCGCTTCCGCTTGACGTTCAGGGCCATGTCGGCGATCGGGTCCAGGCCGTCGTCGTCGTCGTCGTCCGCGTTCGCGTCCTCCTCGCTCTCCTCGTCGCCGCCCTCCTCGGCCGCGGCCTCGTTCTCCTCGGCGGCCACGGCGTTCTCGGGCGTCTGGTCCGAGTCGTCCTCCCGCTCCGAGTCCACCTCGTCCACCACGCAGACGGGCGGCGAGCTCCAGCGCTTCTGGACGGCGTCGGCCGCGGGGGCGTCCGGCGAGAGGACCTGCAGGTAGTTGGGGTTGAGGGCGTCGGCCGACAGGCCGCCCCCGACGCTGAGCCGGTGGCTGGAGCCGGCCGGGCTGCGATCTTTGGGCGAGCCGCTCATCAGGCTCAGGCAGGGCGAGCTGTTCTTGCGGCCGCCGGGCAGCGCCGGCGACGAGCCGGCCGCCTCCTGCGAGTGGGCCGAGAGGTTGTCGCCTCCGCAGCCGCCCCTGGACCGGCAGCCCTCGCTGGCCACCGACTTGTTGGATTTGGAGCTGCACCAGCTGCCGTCCCGCTCGCGGATGACGTCCATGCTGGCCTCCATGCCGGTCAGGATGCGCGGCACCTTGATGGTGGGCAGCACGACCATGCCGTCGAAGGGCCCGGCCGCCGTCGTCCGCCCCACCTTGCCGAAGATGTCGTCGGCGGAGCGCGTGGCGTGGAGCGGCCCGTCGGTCGACGGGCCGAGGACGCCCACCGGCGCCGACGTCCTGGCCTGCGGGGCCAGGCAGGAGCGTGACTGGGAGGCGTCCGACTCGGACTCCTCGTTGGCCTCGGAGGCGAAGGGGTCGTCGTTCTCGGCCGACTCGTTGACGCCCTCCCGCTCCTCGTCGATGCTCTCGTAGCGCTTGACGTGGGCCCCCGGGCAGTAGCCCTTCTTCTTGCGGCCCATGGCCGTCAGGTGCCGTTCGCCGCGCTCTCGGCACAGCGCCTTCTCGTAGATGCGCCGGAGACGCTGCAGCTCCTGGTCGCTGATGAAGCCGGGCTGGTAGCCGTCGCCGCCGCTGCCGCCCCCGCCGCCGCCGCCGCCCCCGAAGCGGTTGGACATGTTGCTGGCGATGCTGGACCGTCCCAGGTCCATCTTGTGGCGCCGGTGGATGGCCCGAAAGATCCGCGAGTAGATGGCGCAGAGGAGGGTCAGCGGCACGAAGTAGATGCCGACGGCGCTGGCCGCCATCAGCCAGGCGCTGGAGCCGAAGCAGACGAAGCGCGTCTTGGTCGGCACGGCCACGCCGCGGAAGGCGTAGGGCCAGACGGCGGCCGGCGCGATGGTGAAGACCAGGGCCAGCCCCCAGACCAGCCCGATCAGCGCCAGGGCCCGGCGCTTGGTCCGCTGCCGCATGTACTTCATGGGCGAGGTGATGCTCCAGAACCGGTCCAGGTTGAGCAGCACCAGGTTCAGGATGCTGGAGGAGGTCATGAGGAAGTCCAGCGTGACCCAGACGCTGTGCGCCGGCACGTGCTCGTGCCAGCGCTGCGAGACGTGCACGTCCAGCGCGTAGAAGGGCACCACCAGGAGTCCCACCAGGAGGTCGGCCGCGGCCAAGCTCATGGCAAAGCAGTTGCTGACCGTGTGCAGGCTCCGGTCGGCGCGGATGACGTGGATGACCAGCGCGTTGGCCAGCACCGTGCCGAAGCTGAGCAGGGCCACCAGGAAGGAGAGGGAGACGGCAGCGGCGGCGGCCGGCGCCCGCCCGGCGTCCTCCCCCCAGTCCGAGCCCAGCAGCGCGCCGGCCCCGCCGTCCCTGCCCCGCTCGCCCACCGGCCCCGCTCCCAGGCCGCCGGCCAGGCCGCGGCAGCCCGTCAGCGGCATCGTGGCGGCGGCAGCGGCCCCGGCCACCGTGGCGACCACCGTCAGGTTGCCGCCGGCCGCCGCCCCGGTCACCGCAAAGTGCGGCGCCGCCACCGACTCGTTAAGCACGAAGTCGCCGGCCATGCCGTATACCGTGCCGACCGGTCAGGGGAGCGATTCGCTGGCAGAGGCGGTGGGGAGGACGAAGTCGGCGACGACGAGGAGGAGGAGGAACGCCATGGATCGCCCCAAAACAAAGCCCAAAAAACAGCTCAGTCACTCCGCCAGCCTCCGGCTTGTCTTCTGTGCCTATAGTCCTTGCGCGTAGAGGGGTCTATATGTACGGTTATACATCTCCGGGTACTGCACACAACACATACACACACACCCTCACACACCACTCACGAGCATGAGGAAAGAGTCCGGGTCCGCATCTGTCGGGTCACGCGTCAGTCTGAAGAGAAACTACGGTCGGAGCTCAATATAATCGGCCTCTGTCAGATGACAGAGAGAGAGAGAGTGAAGGGGGGAACCACGACGAGCCAATATCGGCAGCCTGGTTGGCTGCAGCGTGCAGCGGTGGGCGGTATCGCGACTGACAGGGCTCCTGTGCAGATCACTCGCAGCGCGGACTGCGCTCTCGAAAGGGAGAATGGGAGGAGGGAGGGAGAAAGAGAGGGATTGAGAGGTGGGGAAAAAATGCTATTCTGGTCGTTGCTCTGTAAACTGTGTGCACAGTGCGCGAGGCAATACAGTACGCACTGTGTGGGTGCGCACGGTAAGTCGTCGAAGGGCGCAAGCGCAGCCAGAAGCCAACCAGAATTGAGCGCGCATCACTAATGAGCCACCCCACTCCCTCTCTCCTTCTCTCTCTTTTTTTTCTCTCTCTCTCACTGTCTCTCTCTTTCTATTTCTCTCTATCACCCTCTCTCCCTCTATCTCTCGCTCTCTCTCTCCCTCCATCTCTCCTTCCTTCCGAAATTCAGCAGCGCGCCTAAAAATAGCGCCGGCCTCACAATGAAATATGTATGGTCCCGATGAAGAGAGAAACAGAAATACAGCGGTCTGCTCCCCCTCCCCCACTGAGAATGAACTCAATATCCAGGCAGGCGGGTCGATAGTCCAAGCACACGCAAGTATTCCAAGCTTGCTATTTCTCACCCGCATTTTGTTTGTCTTATCTTCTTCTCTCTCTCCCCTTCGCTCTCTCTCTCTCTCTCTCTCTCTCCATCCCTCTCTGTCTCCCCTTGTCTGTCTTTCTCATCTCTATGTCTCGATTTCCGTATCTCAATTTATGTCGGTTAGTCTCCTTCTCTATCTCTCTGTCTCTCCGCCTCTATATCTGTGGCCCTTGTCACTCTCACTCTCTTTCTCTCTGTCACTATGTCTCGCCCTGTGTCTTGCCCTGCCACTGCCTCTGCCTCTGCCTCTGCCTCTGCCTCTGCCTCTGCCTCTGCCTCTGCCTCTGCCTCTGCCTCTGCCTCTGCCTCTGCCTCTGCATCTGCCTCTTCTCTCTGTCTATCTTTGTGTCTATCTTTGTGTCGCTCTGTCTGACCCCTCTGTCTATATTTCCTGCCTGTCTATCCCTGTCTCTGTTTAATCTCTCACTCTTCTTTCTGTCTCTCTTTTCGCTCTGTCTGTCTCTGTCTCTCCCTGTTTCTCTGTCTCTCTTCCCGCCCCTCTCTTTGTCTGTCTCTTCCTCTTCTACTCCAGTCTGTTTTAGATGCTTAATGTTCTAAACCACCACACACAAGACGGTATCGTCTGCTCTCACTCTCGCCCCCTCACTCTCGTCAGAAGGCTCGGGCCAAAACATGACGGCTGAAATATTTTGCGTGTTTCGTGGTGCGGGCCATGTCGTCCGTTAGAATACGCATGCCTTGCGCGGTTTGCAAACATCGCACGACTCGTACACCGCAGAGCAAAATCCTTGCACTGCGACAGGGATGAGAGCGTTGGATGAAACACTGGTCGGTATCGTTCATCGTAGCACGGTATGATGTAACCTCAACTCGAAGCAGCCTCGAGTTCAGCGCGGCTTCCATAGAAATGGCCCATTAAAAAAAATACGGAGGCCGGTTTATTTGGCACATTCACCTCGCCGTTTACGCTCATGGCCGTGTACATGATTAATCGGTCGGCGCTTTCATTTGTTCCACACACTGCCTGCATGTTGCTTTGCTCACGATGTTTGCAACAGGCATTGGAGAGGACGACTGGATCCCCTCCCCCTACCCTCTGCACAACAACGCCCAGTTGACGAGGTTGTCATCGTGACTAATCTTTTTATCCATTCCTCAATCATGACGAGTCGAGAGCGCTGCGTTCTTGCGAGGTCACATTTCTTCCCCTCTCTCTCCCTCTCTCGACTCTCCTACTCTCCTGTCAGTCATGATTAATCCAAAATGTCTGCACGCTGCGTAACGAGTTAATCTTGCAGCCCTCCTCCTCATCCTCCCTCTCCTTTCCCTCTCCTTCACTTCCTCCTCCTCCCTTCTTACTTCTCTTGCTCTTCCTCCTCTTTCTTAGCCTCCTCCCTCTTCTCTTGTTCTCTCATTTTCCTTCCCCTTCTTATTCTCCTCCCCTTTCCCTCCTCCCCCTCACCTCTCTCCACCTCCTCGTCCTCCTCCACGTCCTCTCTCTCCTCTCCTTCTCCTCTTCCTCATCCTTTCCTCTCCTCCTCCTCCTGCTGCTCATCTCACGCTAATCCTGCTCCTCCCGTTCCTCCTTCTCCTGCTTCCTCCTGCTCCTCCTCCACCTCCTCCTTCTCCTCATCCTTTTCATTTTGATCCCGCTCCTCCTCCCCCTACTCCTCCCGCTTCTGCTCCTCTTCCTGCCACCTCTTCCTCCTCCTCCCCCTCCTCCTCCTCCTCCTCCTCCTCCTCCTCCTCCTCCTCCTCCTCCTCCTCCTCCTCCTCCTCCTCCTCCTCCTCCTCCTCCTCCTCCTCCTCCTCCTCCTCCTCCTCCTCCTCCTCCTCCTCCTCCTCCTCCTCCTCCTCCTCCTCCTCCTCCTCGAAAACCCCAGTGTATTTCAACAAATCAAATCTACATTGAACCAGAAGTGAACATAACGGATGGGTTTCCTGTTCGGTTTTTGGCTCCACGAACGAAATGAATCCTCCCTGGCGTGTTTCAGCCGTGGTCCCTACCGTCTTTAAGCTCCGGGGAGCCACCCCTCCACGGCCCCTTTCCCGGCGTGCAAACACCGCGGATCCCGACCCGGCCCTGGTAATTCTGTTTCAGGGCCGTGCAATAACGGGCTATGATTGCAGCTGCAGGGGAGCTCCCGGCCGTCCCCCCCCCCCCCGAAAAAAAACCCCAATCATCCCCTAAATCCTAAGCCCGGCAAACGACACGGATTGTTTTCAGCCCGCCGCCTTTACTGCACGACCGGTAAGGCCGAAACGAACACGACATAATGATGCAGGGAAAGACAAACCCGGTAGCGTTCTCCGCAGACGGTCGATCTGATTGCCCCCGGTGCGAGCCGGGGCAGTTTATTTCCAAAACGCTACACTTTCATTTCCTGGGGAACCGCTTTCAATCAGACGCGAACGCTATTATGACCACCGCCTCTGCACGCGTCTAGGAAGCAGAGCCGGCGAGCGAGCACCATCACATCCGCTTATTATAGAAACGATGCAACAGCGCCTCGATTCGATTCCGCCGACACGTCAACAGCCAGACGGCAATCAACCGTAAAAAGCGACAGAACGCGTAACGGCTTTCATCCCATTTTCGGAAGCACTTATCACTGAGCAGTGAGCACAGCAACTGTGTGTATTGGATGGCATTATTCCGAGGTAACTCGATGTAACGTAAAACGTATTCCGTTCCTCACATCGCGGTCTGCACTGTAAAGACCCACGAGAATCGGCCCGAATCGTCCGACTGATGACCGGTACTTGTTGTCTCGTTTTGTCGGTAATGTTGTGAGGTTGCGGTCGACTTTGCCCCCACCAAAAATGTACCTGACCAACCGCGATGCGCCAGTCGATGTCTAGTCCGACATCGTCAACATCCCGACCGAAATATTGCCTGTAAAATGGTGGAGAATTCCATCTTAAGCCGTGCCAAACGTGGGTTGAAATTAGGTATACCTATAGTTTTAT
>CATLJK010000189.1:0-10000 GCA_949987565.1 Luidia sarsii
GGGGGTGAGAGGGAGGGAGGGAGAGAGAGAGAGAGAGAGAGGAAGAGGGATAGAGAGAGCGGGGTAGAGGGGGGAGAGAGGGGGGGGAGAGAGGAAAAGGGGACAGATGGAGAGAGGAAGATAGGAGAGAGGAGAAAGAGAGAGAGAGAGGGAGAGGGGAGAGGGGAGAAAGGGAGATAGGGAGAGAGAGAGAGAGAGAGAGGGAGATAGGAGAGAGGGGAGGGGAGAGGGGAAGAGGGGGAGAGAGGGAGAGAGGGAGAGAGGGAGAGAGGAGAGAGGAAGAGAGATGGAAAAGGGGAGGGAGAGAGGGAGGGAGGGGAGTGGGAGAGTGAGGGAGGGAGAGATGGAGAGAGAGGGAGAGGGGCAGAGGCAGAGAGCAGAGGCAGAGGCAGAGGGACAGACAGATGGAGAGGCATTACATAGACAGAGGCAGAGACTTCGGCAACATGAATGCATAGCCCCTGTACATTAGCACATTCAACCCTCTTTCTCCCCCTCCAACCAACCCTCACTCGGCGCGCGCACGCACACTCATCCAGTGGATTCATTTACTGGCAGATCGAAGGTGAATACCCTTCCTCTGTTTTTACTTTCCTCTGTGCCACGAGGCTCCCTCCCTTCCTCCCAGCCCCACTCCTTTTCCACCGAGAAAGAGAGAATGAAAAAACCGCCTCAGGTTTGTTAAGGCTTACAGGGCTATACGTGTGTTATTTTTGCTAATCTGCTTAGGTCTGAGACAAGGAAATCCCTACGTCTTTAGCGAGAGATGGGTCTCGTGTTCTCTAAGCTACTTAATTTTATTTCCCCTCCCCCCCAAAAAAGAAGAAGAAGAAGAGGAAGGGTGGAGAACTTCTTAGGGTCCTTTCCCTACTCTTTCTCTGTCCCACTCTCTCTCTCTCTCTCTCTCTCTCTCTCTCTCTCTCTCTCTCTCCCCCTTTCTTCCTGAGAACCCGAGAAGGCTAAAGTTAGACTGAAGTTAGACTAGAAAGGCACTCTGCCACGATAACATTTTTTTAGAATTGTCTTTTCTTCTTTACCGAACTGGTCCTTGAAAAACAGCATTTGATATGTATTCTCAGCCTTCGGCCACTCTTTCCGTCCCCCCCAAAAAACAAATGTGATGCCACACTCCAGATTGGGTTGAAATCTTCGTCCAGTCAAATTTCCTTTGACTCGTTATAGCTACAGTTTGACCCTTATACAGCAGGCCTTTCTGCAGGTTCCCTCCCCCGAGAAAGGTCTTGCTGGGATCAGAACATGCAGGGCGGCCCAGCAGACATGGCAAAGGTTATAGGGAGCAGATGGGGGGAAAAGGCCCACATTCATTTGGGGGGGGGGGGGGTTCCAGAAGTAGAGTAGACGATTTATGTCATTCTGACAAACTCTTCTCCTCTCCCTTCGCCCAACCGTGCAGCTGCGCTGGCATGATCATAATAATTATGAACCTGGCCCCACCACCTTGCACATACCCCTTGGCCAAAGGTCGCAGGTTTGGAAGGAAGAAGAGGGTCAGAGATAAAAGTTCACCTCTCTGACTTAACCTCGGGCGGAAGAGAGAGAGAGAGAGAGAGAGAGAGAGAGAGAGAGAGAGAGAGGGGGGGGGGGAATCTGATTTTAAACTAAAGTGCTCCTGTGGTTCGTTGGCTCTTTGCCTGTGTCAGTAGCAACTGTTGATTTTGGCTCCTATCCCAAGACGTCTCTCCTTGGTGTTCTTGTTAGGTTCTCGGCCTGAGCCGAGACTCAGAGATGTGAGACGGGTGGGTTGAAGGGTGAGAGAAGGGGGGGGGGGGACAAAAATGGTTGGGTAAACACATTCATCGCCGTGGTAAAGTGCATGCAGAATTCCACGCTTTTGGAAAGAGAGGATTTCTTTCTTTTCTTTTTCGAGTGGGAGGGGGGGGGTTGGGGTGGGTTTAGAACTTGGACTTGGACTTAGTAATGGGCGGAATGGGGTCTTGTTTGTTGAAACAACTCGCTTGCATCACCTGGTCCTGATGGATGCCCCGAGACCCCCCTGCCCCCTAGGCTGGCAAGATGTCCGAGGGTGTCGTGTGATGGTGACGGGGGGGGGGACACTGCGGGCGACGTGCCAAGTCGAGGTTGCGACTTGGACAGAGCCATTTTTCTCGTGATGTATAAAAGTGCTTCTGGTCTTTTGGTTGTTTCTGAGGATTGACGTAAAAAGGCTTTTGGTTAACAGGGTAACCTCATTCAACGGATGTGCAGCTCTTCGGTGTCAACATGCTCCCCTAGCTGCCTAAACTATTGTCGGATAGTGCGGACCAAGCGCGCTCGCTGTGCGGCACGGGTATTCTACCTGACCAAAGTATTGGAGGACTAGGGAGCATGTTGACGTTGAAGAGCGTGTGGACACTGAGGAACTGCACAAACGGATCTTTTCTCCCCTCCCCACTCCACCCCCCATTTCGAAAATGTGCCAGATTCACTATAGCCCTGGTATTTTAACTTGAGGCAGAGTCCCTTTAATAATACATCTAAAAAAAAAATGGTTGTTCAGATTTTCAATTGGATAAGGATATTAGTAGTTCCCTCGCTGTCATCTCGGCAGCACATCGGGAGGTAATACGGGCCCAGACTTTCCCCCCGACAGACGACCAGACAAACAAAACAATCAATAGACGGCTGTTTACCAATGGCACATCGCTCGACCCCTGGACTTAACCCGGTGTTCCCTGCCATCCATGGTTTGATCCAAGAAATATGGGGAGACAAAATAGAGAGCGGATAGGGGAGAGGGGAGATATAGGTGGAGGGGGACGGGGGAGAGGGAGAGGAAGGGGGGGGGGGCGTTGGAGTGAGAGAGAGAGGGTGAGGGAGATAGAAACGGAGAGAGGTGGAGACCGACTTAGCCACAGACAGAAAAAGGGTAGCGAGACAGGGAGCCAAAGAGAGAGAGAGACAGAAAGATTCAGAGAGAGACATAGAGAGAGAGAGAAATAGAGAGAGAGAGAGAGAAATAGAGAGAGAGAGAGAGAAAGAGAGACTGAGAGAGACTGAGAGACAGTGATAGACAGAGAGACAGAGATAGACAGAGAGACAGCGAGGGACAGAGATAGACTGAGATAGACAGAGAGACAAGAGAGACAGAGAGGGACAGAGAGAGACAGAGAGACAGAGAGGGACAGAGAGGGACAGAGAGAGAGACATAGAGAGACAGGGAGAGACAGAGAGACAGAAAGAGACAGAGAGACAGAGAGACTTAGAGAGACAGAGGGAGACGGAGATAGACAGAGAGAGACATAAAGAGACAGGTGGAGGGATGCAGAGAGAGAGAGAGAGGTTGAGAGCGAGAATTGCCGTTGGATGTTGGAGGTATAGAGGTTGTGTAAGCAGGAGGGTGGAGGCAACAGATAAGCCTATCATATCGTCGTGGCGATGGTATCAATGCCGGTGAGTCGGAGGTGGGGGGTTTCAACCCCAGAAGGTGATTGTCATAACCTTTTCTCAAATCTCCTCAACCCCTGCTCCCCTATCAGCCCCTCTGGAGTCACACAGATTAATCACAAAGGCCATTTAGATTGACTCAGTCAGACTGTTCAGTCAATTCAGTCAATGTTTTTTTTTTTTTCTGGAGTCAAGAGGTGATGACTTTTTTGAGGGGGGGGGGGCGCTGGTTTGGTTGGTGGTGTTTTGGCAGGCTGAATTGCCTGGTTGGTTACAGAGGGCAGCGAGCCTTGATCGGAGATTGTTAACCCCTTGCCAGAATTAGTGTTGGGGTCGGGGTGGGGGTGGTGTCAGTGAGTCATGGTGGTTTAGAGTAGACTGGTATGCTGTCCTTGAACCTGGAGGCATGGATTTCTTTATTCATATACCTGCATCTCAGCCTTTGGCTCAGGTCCAGGACCAGGGATGAGGCTGTGTCTCAGAGTCAGGCTCAGGCCTTAGGCTTAAGCTCTAAGGCCTAAGGCCTAAGGCCTCATGCATCATGGTTTAGGCCCATGCCTCAGGCTCGGGCTAAGGCTCAGGTCTTAGACTCAGGTCTTAGACTCAGGTCTCGGGCTCGCGCTCAGGCTCAGGCTCAGGCTTAAGCTCAGGCTCAGGCTCGGGCTTGTGCTCGGGCTCGGGCACAGGTTCGGGCTCGGGCTCGGGCTCATGCTCAGGCCCAGGCTCAGGCCCAGGCCAAAGCTCGGGCTCGGGCTCGGGCTCGGGCTCGGGCTCGGGTTCATGCTAAGGCCCAGGCTCAGGCCCAGGCCAAAGCTCGGGCTCGGGCTTGGGCTCGGGCTCGGGCTCATGCTAAGGCCCAGGCTCAGGCACAGGCTCAGGCTCAGGCCAAAGCTCGGGCTCGGGCTCGGGCTCGGGCTCATGCTAAGGCACAGGCTCAGGCCGCGCCCAGGCTCAGGCCCAGGCTCAGGCCAAGGCTCAGGCCAAGGCTCGGGCTCGGGCTCGGGCTCGGGCTCGGGCTCGGGCTCGGGCTCATGCTAAGGCCCAGGCTCAGGCCCAGGCTCAGGCCCAGGCTCAGGCCCAGGCTGCTCGGGCTCGGGCTCGGGCTCGGGCTGAATGAAAGCAATAGATTCAATTTCGAGGCATATTTTCCTATTATGTATCGTCATCTTTAACGTATACTTTTATAACTGATTAGCATTTTAGATCGTAGCAGGAACTTAATTTAAGGCAGACAGGCAAAGACAAAATCCAGATTGAAAGGGGAGAGTGATTAGGACGCGGATGACAGTTTGGATCTCACTTGAACCCCCAAAGCTACCTTCTCCCCCTGAGTCTCCAAGGCTCTCCCCGTCGCTCCGTCTCTCCCCTCTGTCAACCTGTTGAGTGGATGATATGTCTCTCAACCTTATCGTTGCCTAAAAAAAGCACCCGTTATATAAACAGCTGCCAATGCGGGCTGTAAATATTATGGTGACCGAGAGCGTTTCAGGAGGTAGATTGTCTTTTTTGTTTGGTATTCCCGTCTTCCCCTTTCCCGCAACACCTGTGACTCCCTTCCCAACACAGGCATGGACTGGCTAATGCACTCTTTGAACCCGGAACTTATGGTAGATGTACCCTGCGTGGAAAATTCAGAAGCCAGCCAACGATCACTAATTGTCATTTCGCGCTCTGTCGGGTTTATTGTTAGTGCCGTTCCCCAGCGGTTAATTGATTCTTGAACCAGATACAGCGTCGTTCACCGCGCGCTCCAAAGGAATAATTCTTTAAAAAATAAAAATAATAATCAACCGGATGATCGATCGATTTCACATTACTTGTGGAGGTGGTAGAGGTCTGGGACATTTATATGTTTTGTGTACTCCTGAAAAAATATATATAGAGATTTCGCCCAAATAAATACTTCTGACTGGCATCCCCACCCTGGCAAAGATTAGATGACTATTTGGGAAGGCCACCATCCAAAGGCTGGATAGCTCAGGTGGTAAGAATGCTGGTGCGCAAAACCAGCGGTCTCTTTGTCATTAAAAAAAAAGAAGAAGTGCAAATGGTTTAATTCTACCAAGATTCCACGGTCATTTTTGCTTTGTTATAGGCCTACGTTTTCCTTTTTTTTTTTTTTTTTTACATTTACAGAACACCAATTGATGAAGCATAGCTTTTGGTTAAAGGGTACATGAAATATTTCTTATTTTCAGAAACCTTGCACCAACGATTTTCCATGTTATTTCCACAAAATTAAATAACACAACCTCCCCTAAACCAACAAAATCCACTGTCTGCAGTCAGGCATGGCGAGTCAAGCTCTCTCTCTCTCTCGCTCTCCAGCTATAGTGATTGATGGAGGTCACTTGTGGTCAGCTGGTATGCAACCTCTAGGGGCAGAAAGGTCAGCCAGGGGTCATGCCAGGACAAGTCGGACTGTGCAAGGGTTAAATCAAAGGGGATCAGTCTATTAGATGGAGGGAGGAAGGGAGGGGGAGGAGAGAGAGAGGTGAGAGATTGTTTGGGGACTACGGTTGACCTTTTAAGGTCGGGGTCTTGACCCCGAGGGCTAGTGGTGGAGTCTGTTGCCAGGTTGGTTTGTGTGCGGGATAAAGGAAACCAGGAACACTGCTATGGGAAGGGGGGGGGAGAGAGAGAAAGAGAAAGAGAAAGAGAGAGAGGGACATAGAGGGAGAGAGAGGGAGAGAGAGGGAGAGGGGGGAGTGTGAGGAAGAGAGAGGAGACAGGGGAGGTGAGAGGGGGGAAGGAAAAGGGGCAAAGTTGGCCCAACTCCTGACCCGCTTAGGTCATGTTGTGTAACTCGGGAAATTGGTAGTTGCCTGGTGCACGGTGGGTACCGCTGAGACAGATAGGGAGCGCGGGGCTGAGGAGCCCTTTGGCACCACGGAACAATTTATGGAACTGGAGTAGGGGCTCCTGGACCCCGGCGTTTGATAGATATCATCTGTGGGGAACCTACCACTCCTGTGGGGTCTTTATTTTCAAAACGTTCTAACCTCCGGACCACGACAGGTCCACATTTGCCTGATAATTGGTTCAGAAGTGACAACGAGTTGCATGTGGGGGTTCTCCGTTTCAACACATGCTTCAAAATGACGTGTGGTGGACCCTTCTATATAGACAAAACTGTATGGTGATTTGAGACTATAGCGTGCAAGTGCTTTTCGTTAGTGATTTTGCTCGCATTATATACGAGGTTGCTTGCACCACTTTGTCAGGTCGGGGATTGGGGGTCCTCTGACCTCTGTGGACGGAGTGAATGGGACGCCGGGTCTCGGGTGTAGCAATATTGCCGATTGGAGAGGCATATAAGCGTCACGACGTATGACACTTAACCACCGTGGCTAAGCTATTAGTGCGCATGCGCGAAGCCAGGTTTTGCTGAGGCCTCCCCCATTCATTCATTCATTCATTCATTCATTTCTCAGGTAGTTACAGGCACAAGCACGAAACAACCCTAACCCTTATCATAATCCTAACCCTAACAACCCTAATCCTGAACCTAACCCTAATCCTAATCCTAACGCGATCAGTAACGCTAACCCAACCCGAACTCGAACTCTAACCGTAACCATAACCCTAACCGTAGCGCGCTAACCCTAACCTACGCTGGTTTACAAAACACGTCCTTGTATAGTCCCCACACAATTTACGAGGTACCAGCATGGCTCAACGACAGTGGTTGAGCATCATATGTCGGTCCTGTTATATATCTCGGAGGCGGATTGGCAGCAGCCTTGGTTGCGGCCATCTTGCTGCACAAAGACCAGGACATGCATGGGATTGGGGTACCTTTTGGCGGTACACAAAAATATGGTCATTATTACACTGTGACTTTCTTTAAGGCAAACAAACTAATGAAAAAAAAACTTACTCGAAACCTGTGAACGAATTGAAAAACTGAGGCAAACAAAAAAATGAAAACAAAATGACAGGAAACCTTTGAACGAATTGGAAGAAAAGAAAAGAAAAATGGCGAAGAAACGTTGACCTGACTGGGACTTGAACCAGAGACATCTGGTTTTGCCTACCAGCAGCGCTCTTACCATCTTCCAAAATAGCCTTTGAGAAAGGTCCTGCTAGGATCGAAACGTCAGGCCCACTAAATTTTAAGATTTGCATTTAGGTAATTTTAGTCAGTAAGCAGTTTGCAACATTTTTGTATATCATCTTCCCAAATAGTCAACTAGTCCTTACTCGATTTTACTTATTTATTATTGACTATTTATTTCCAAGAATGTTCACTAATACAATAGCGAGTTATTTTGGCTGTCTCCTTGCACATTACTATATGCTTCATCATGTACATATATATTGCTGTGCTTCAAACTCGTTCCGTATCCAATTTGTGGCTCATCATATCATTATCAACACATAGCACATCTACAATTACAATGTATAGGAAAACTCGTCCATTGAGCAAATGGTCGATTGCTGCCTGAGACTCACAATATTCCTGTTGAAACCCTATTCCTAGCAACTTGTGCACACCCTCAGAATATGCCTCCACCATCTACATAACACTCAGAAACCCTTCTATCATGTCCTCGCATAGGCTACCCCCTCTCTCCCTCTCTCCAATTGTTTAATTACACACTCCTGATTCTTAAAACACTGGTTGCCGGCATGCTTACATTTACAAACATTGGGAGAATTCAAACGAATGGGGGGAAAGTTCTGCCAACGAAAACGCTGGGCCGTGAAACAATAAACAGTGTTCATGGGGCCCCACGTACACCGGGCTCCCGGGTGACCCGCTGCATGGCTTGTTTTAAGATATCAGCACCACTGGGCGTCTGCAGACTTTCCACTCTTCGCTCATCGTCCTCTTCTTTATGGTGGCCATCTGAACACATTATTCATATTCTTCCGATCATATTACAATAAACAAACGCTATGGTATGCCCCCAGGAGAATCGGACAGTGTCACGGGTCCCCTGTTTTCAGTTTAAAGTCATGGAAGTTGAACAGAGGAAAAGAACAATCTCCAAATTAATGCCAGAGCCAGTGGAAAAGTTTCTTAACTCTTGAATGAAATGCTGAACAAAATTCAAGTCCGTTTGCTGTCCTGTTTTTTTTTTAAAGGACCTGACGACGGGCAGAGCGCACACTACCCGAAACGTTGAGTTACCTGCTCTTTTCAGAGCCGCATTCCGTCTCAAAAGATATGTTGTACGGTGCCACCGCAAACCTTCCACTACTTGCTGCATTCGTCCAGCATGCAAACCCTCAAATCGTCAACCGAGTCAACTGTATACATGTACACCCACCATTATATTGGTCCGATTGCCCAAAGCCGATTTATACACTGATCCTTATGGACAGTTAGTGAGGCACCAGTCTTTTTTCCCACCCTTGTGGTTTTCCATTTGGGTGACATTTGAACCAGAAAGCAGTATTTCACGGGTGGCATTGTTGTCCTGGTTCGATTGCGCAAGAGCACTCTCTGTCGTATCCCATCCCAAGTCTCCTGACCTTATACCCTGGTTCCCCGGTCCCGGGTTCCTATGTGTTTTAACCACACTTCCTAGGTACCAGTCACACACACGCACACGCACACATAGAATCGGTCATGTATATTCTTCGGCTCGTTCCGGTCAGTCCAGGTGTCGGATTTATGACGACTCTAAATGTCAAGCTGTTTGTGAAACAAGCCAGACAGAGGCTGCTGTCTGCATGGCTGGTTTTTTTTTCTTCATTTTATTTCTTTTCTTTTTATGCCCGGTTGCCGTGGCTATGCGATGAAGACGTGAGACTGTTATCGCCTCTGGGGCAGGCAGGCGAGGGCCGCAGAAAAGAACACTGTTCAAGACAAAAAAAACTTGGGAGCGTAGGGAGGACAGAGTACGACCACTCCGAATGAGTCCTTGGCGACTGTCCCGGGCGTGAGGAGGGAGAGAGAGAGAGAGAGGGGGGGGGGGGGGGTTGAAATCCAGCCTGTTCCTCCAGACGGGGGTCATGAGCAACGAAGCCAAACTTCTTGACTCCAATGTGATATCCCTGTGAAAGTTTCTTCTTTCACTGGACGAACTCTGCATGATATTTTTGGGGAGGGTTTCCTCCATATAAATACCTCGGCCTCTATAGAAGGGGAGAGAGTATTTTCCCCGCCTGCCCACAAAGGGGATCTTTCGCTCTTTCTCTTCCTCGCTTTCCCTCTCTCTCCCTTTCTCTCTTCTGTGTCTCCCCTCTTTCTCCCCCTCCCAACTCTCTCTCGTCCTCTCCCCCTCTTTCCCTCCCTCTCCCCTTCCCCACCTCTCCCTCTCTATCCCTCTCTCTGACTCCCCACCTCTCTGTCGCCTCGCTCTCCCTCTCTCTCACACTTGTCTTCCTCTCTCTCCCCTTCTATCTCTCTCCAGCTCTCAGTCCTTCTCTCTCACTCTCCCCCCTCTCCCCTCTCTTCAACTCCCCATCTCTCTCCCTCTTTTTCCTCTCTCTCTCACTCTCTCTCTTTCTCTCTCTCCCTCTCTCCCTCCCCACCTCTCCATCCCTCCCTGCCACCCTCCCACTTCCCCTCTCTCCCCTCCCTCCCTCACTCTCCCCCTCCCTCTCCCTCTCTCTCCCTCTCTCTCTCCCCATCCCTCTCTCC
>CATLJK010000190.1:0-15262 GCA_949987565.1 Luidia sarsii
ACCCTCAATGGGTGCTTCTATTAGACCCTCAATGGGTGCTTCTATTAGACCCTCAATGGGTGCTTCTATTAGACCCTCAATGGGTGCTTCTATTCAACCCTCAATAGGTGCTTCTATTCAACCCTCAATGGGTGCTTCTATTAAACCCTCAATGGGTGCTTCTATTAAACCCTCAATGGGTGCTTCTATTAAACCCTCAACGGGTGCTTCTATTCAACCCTCAATGGGTGCTTCTATTCATCCCTCAATGGGTGCTTCTATTAGACCTTCAATGGGTGATTCTATTCCAACCTCAACAGGTGCTTCTATTCCACCCTCTATGGGTCCTTCTATTCCACCCTCTATGGGTCCTTCTATTCCACCCTCAATGGGTGCTTCTATTCCACCCTCAATTCGGGTGATTCTATTCCACCCTCAATGGTTGCTTCTATTCCACCCTCAATGGGTGCTTCTAAACCTACGTCATATTGAATACTGACAAATAAACCAGACTACAACTGTACGATCGAACCGTCGGGTCACGCCCTCTGCGTCTCGGGCAGTTGGCATTTTCGGCAAACGATTGCCAAAAACGTGCCCACCATTATTTTGTATGCACATGCAGTGCGGTCGAAATCAATCATTAACTGGGGGCATTTCTGATAATAACCAGACCAAGTCCTGGGCACACGACCCCAGCATGTATTTGTCCACACGTTCGACTATTATTATAGTGTATCATACTCGCTTTAGGAATGTTTTGGAATGAGACATTCGTTTTGGGGCGCTCCACAAGTATTGCTTAATTTCAGGAATCGGGTCACGCGCACGTTGCTTCTTTTTTTTTTTCTTCTTTTTTTGGGGGGGCTTACTCGTTCACCTACGACTAAAACAAACCAGTTCAGCTTTCAGACATACTCAGGTGTAGTGTTACATCTGTGAAGGACCATAGAGCTCGTGTAAGCGCTTTGAAGAGAAGGGCGGTTTTTTCCCGCCCCGTCCCACCCCGTTTAAATTTGCGTGTGCATTGTGTCTCTTAAAGGCCTTTACAACATTGGTAAAGGTCAAAAGATTGCCACGGTTTGCGTGCGTTAAACAATTAAACATTCCAAAAAAGCAATCCTGCGAAGGTTTTAGCTGAAATGGTAATCTGAGAATGTAGAAAAAGGTAAAAAAAAAACCCGGTACGGTTTACGTACCGGCCTGTAGTGTAAGAAATAGTTTATTACTCGCGAGTAATAAACTTTTTGTCGATGTTTGAGGGAAGATTTCTCGAGAAGTACAGCATCCCAGACCGTAAGATTTCAGCATGAGGATTCTATCATGACTATCTACAAACTGTGTAAATTAGAAGGAAATCTGTGGACATTGATTTTTTTTCTGATCTTCCCAATGTTGTGTTGGGCCTTTAACCTGAAAAAGGGTCGCAGTCGTCGTATATATCGAGGAAGATAAAACAAAAATGACCCAGATACATCGCATCGTCTCTCGCAATAATAGTTCCGTCACCTCCCCACCACTCCTCCTACCCCCTCGCCCCACCCACCACATACATACTCACGCGTGCAGTGGCGGCGCATTAATGCTCAAGTCATGAATAATGCATGGCGCCGTCCGCCTTCGGACCAATGGCGCGCCGAGGGAGCGCGCGCGCGCGTGGGCGTGGCGACTTCGGCAGCGCGCAGCCGCAGTCTGCTGGGGGGGGGGGGGGTAGGGAGAGACACGCCCCCTGAAAGCTTCATCGTGCGCCGAATGCGCTCCACAGCTCCCGTCTCGATAGGACTGTCGCTGAAGATTATGATAGCATTTCTTTTCTGTGGCTTCACTTCTCTTCAGACATTCCTTCCTTCTTGCTCCTTTTTTTCCTTTTTTTCCTTTTTTTTTTTACTGTTTCCACTTGGGGGTTTTGCAGCTGGCGCCAATAATGGTAGATAGGCAGTGTCTGAACATAGTCTGGGCGATCCCTCTCTCTCCCCCCTCTCCCCCTCCCTCCGCATAAGGTTGAGTGGATTAGCCCGCCGTGGATTCGTGCGGTTAATATATACTACGTGGCTAAAAAGAGAAGGAGACGGATTTCATCCAGGAAAAGGGCAGGAGAACCCGTAATTGTCAACCGGGCAATTTGATTGGAATGTTTCGGAACTGCGCAGGGAAATTGTTGTTTTTGGGGATACAAATTGTACTGGGCTTTTTTTTTCAATGTATTTCTATTTTTTTTTTGTAAATTGGACAGCGTGCTCTGACATAATATTCCGACATTGCGAAAATGGTGTTCTGTCTATATGTGACCTGGCACAGCGACATGAGGAATATCCCACCAAAACACTTTTTGAGTAAACAACGCCTGAAGTCAAAGTATCTTCACAATTTAATATAAAATAAAAATCATTTTTTTATTTTTTTATTTTCGGAAAGTTAATGTATCGGAGGTTATTATGTCCAGAGGATTTTCCGAAATCCGTCTCTAAATGTTGAAAAAAATTAGGATTTCGGGGAGTGTTTGTGTACTGTTTTCATGAAAATGTAAAGTTCCTGCCTTTTTGAATGGCCGCTTTCGAGGAGTTAGAATGGCGCTGCTATATTGTGTCTGGTGCCACATGAACGAGTGAAGTCCCCTTGTACTATTTACAACCAAGCTCACACAGAAATAATTTTGATATCATTTGAAAGCTAATGGTATACTCTTTCACATCATTAGAAAATCTCAAAATCTCAAAAGTGGGGGTTATTCCTCATTTTGCTGTGCCGGGTCACATATATACTCGCGGGGAGGATGCTGTTGAATAAATGTTATTAGCCTAAATAGGACCTTTGGGAGACACACTGTTGTTATATCATGGTACCTTAGGGAGACACTCGACATTAGGGCGACATTTCAGTGTCTCCCTAAATGTCCCAACTACCTTAGAAAAGCATATACTTTTTATCTTCCATATTTTTTTCTTATAGTAGATAGAGAATGCTCTGGAGAGAACACTGTGTGAATTTCAAGTTCATTGGTTTGAAGGATGTTTAGAAATAGGGACGTGAAGATTGTGAACGTTTGTGCACAACCCTATGGGAATGTCTCCCTAAGGTACCATCTATGGGAATGTCTCCCTAAGGTACCATCTATGGGAATGTCTCCCTGAGGTACCATCTATGGGAATGTCTCCCTGCGGTACCATCTATGGGAATGTCTCTCTAAGGTACCATCTATGGGAATGTCTCCCTAAGGTACCATCTATGGGAATGTCTCCCTGAGGTACCATCTATGGGAATGTCTCCCTAATGTACCATCTGTGGGAATGTCTCCCTAAGGTACCATCTATGGGAATGTCTCCCTAAGGTACCATCTATGGGAATGTCTCCCTGAGGTACCATCTATGGGAATGTCTCCCTGAGGTACCATCTATGGGAATGTCTCCCTAAGGTACCATCTATGGAAATGTCTCCCTGAGGTACCATCTATGGGAATGTCTCCCTAAGGTACCATCTATGGGAATGTCTCCCTGAGGTACCATCTATGGGAATGTCTCCCTAATGTACCATCTGTGGGAATTTCTCCCTAATGTACCATCTGTGGGAATGTCTCCCTAAGGTACCATCTATGGGAATGTCTCCCTAAGGTACCATCTATGGGAATGTCTCCCTAAGATACCATCTATGTGAATGTCTCCCTAAGGTACCATCCGGAGTAATTATCATTCTTTTGTTTTATTATTAATATTATTATTATTTATTTGACCGAAATTTTTTTTGACAAAAACGTACAAAGCAACACACAAGTCAAAGCAATAAATATACATTGATAAATTTAAGAAAAAAACTATGTTTGCAAACACACTCATTCGAGTCATGTCCTGAGAAATTATCTGATCAATTCTTGATTCCGGCAAAGGATTATTGTCTTCGCATCCGCCCGTTTCGGACACGGCGTTATTCACCGTATAATTCACAATAGTGCGCCCTCAAGAGTTTGCAACGCGTTGGCCAATCACAATGATTTACAGTTAGTCTTTCTGTCTAGCTTGTGTGATTCTGAGGGACTCAACGTTTCGGAAACGGTGTTCTCTGTCCGTCGTTAGGAGACAGCCTCCTGATTCTAGTTTGCAACATTCTTGTATAACTTCCATTGCAGTTTTTTGACCTCTCAGCATCTCTGTCTCTCTGTGTCCCTGCCTCCTTCGGTCTCTCTCTGTCTCTCTGTCTCCCTCTGTATCTCTCAATATCTCTCTATCTCTTCGTCTCTCTGTGCCTCGTTGTCTCTTTCTGTCTCTCTCTGTCTCCCTCTCTGTCTTCATATGTCTTCCTCTCATTCTGTCTCCCCTCTGTCTCCCTCTCTGTCTCCATCTGTCTCCCTCTCTGTCTTTCTCTCTGTGTCTCTCTCCATGTTTCTTGCTTCTTCTCTCTGCAGCTTCTCTCTGCTTCTCGGTGTCTCTCTATCTCTCTTCCTCTCTTTCTCTGTGGCTCTCTGGCTCCCTGTCTCTCTGTGGCTCTCTGTCTCTCTCTCTGTCTCTCTGTCTCTCTCTGTTTCTCTCTGTCTCTCTCTGTCTCGCTCAGCTGTCTCTCTCTCTTCATAACTTTGTCTCCTTTATCTGTCTCCCCTGCGTCTTTTTGTGTGTGTCTCTCCGTCACTCTCAGTTTCTCTGTTCTTCTGTCTCTCTGTTTCACCCACGCACGCTGTACTGTGCACTTTTAATAATGCCGTTTGTGTGGTCTGTTTTTGCCAGGGAAATACTTCGTGGTGATGATCGCCGTGGTGGGGATGTCGGTGCTCATGTCCGTCTGGGTCCTGCACCTCTACCACAAGGAGCAGAACAGCGTGCCCATGCCGCCCTTCCTCCGCCAGCTCATCTTCGGCTGGCTGGCCCGGGCGGTGGGCAAGTGCAAGTACCGCTCGCACCTGACCAAGAACAAGGTCAAGGACAAGCACTACGCCCGCCACCTGAACAAGCGCAAGTACCGCGGCCAGGACAACGGGCTCCTGACCAAGGTGCGCTGCTTCCCGCACTACCTGGCCAACGACAGCGCCGCCTCCACCAAGGAGAACCTGAGCGACGACTTCACCAACGCCAGCGAGGAGCTGACGCTGGAGGGCACCGTGGAGATGATCGACCTGGGCGGCGAGCACAAGCCCAGCCGGGTCACCGTGCGCCTGGAGCGCGAGGTCAGCGAGCTGGCCCGCTGCGTGGACTACCTGACCGAGCGGAAACGGACGAAAGACGCCGACGAGGACTTCGCCCGCGAGTGGCGGGACGCGGCGGCCGTGGTGGACCGGGCGCTGCTCATCGTCTTCACGCTGGTCAACATCACGCTGCCGCTCTTCTTCCTCCTCTCGGCCACCGGCAGGTTCCAGTGAGGGACGGGAACGGAGCACGCCGGAGCAGTGCGGAGAGAGACAGGCGGAGAGGAGAGATAATGTACTCGCGTGAACCCTCCTCTCTGTCTCCCTTTCCCCACCCCCTCCTACAGAGACCCGCGCTCACCGTGGGGGAAAAGCGCCTGTAATAGATACAAGGGAATCTTGTACATTACCAAACCAATCCGTGCGGAAACGTTGAGGGGGTATGTCACAGGGGGAAGGCCTACCGTTGTCTTTACCGTGCGGATGGCAGCACGAAGCCTGTCGGTTTGTCCTTCCCCTCTCCCTCGCCCTCCTTCTCTTCGATTCGGCCGGAGCCTCCCTTGCTCAACCCCCCCCCCCTACGCCGGTGATGAGGCATTGCTCATCCTGAGCACGAACTGATGCCGTGGGCGCGACTACGGGAGCCCCTGCGCTTGGTATACAGTAGCTACCTCGCGCGCTGAGACACAAACAAATACGCCTCCACCTCCTACCCCCTCAATGAAAAAAGGAGAAGAGGTGTATACATTGCTTCTGTTCCAATACTCGTGAAGAGGTGGGGGAGAGCTTTGGGACCACAAAAAAACCGAACCCTGCCTACCAGGAAAGAGTGTGTGTGCCAGGATGGATGGAACCTCGCTCTAATTGCTACACTGTGCTACGGAGAGAGAGAGAGAGGGAAAAAGGGCATCTCCAAGCGGCTCGCGTAAACACACGACTACTCCCATTTCTGTTTCTAAGCAAGGACAAAATCCTTTTTGTTTATCTCTCTCGAAACTCTGTCTGGTATCTCTCGAGCTTATTTCTTTTCTTCTTTTTTTCTATTCGGAGAAAACGTTCTGGAGATTTGTGGGTTCTTTTATTGGATGAAGCCAGCGCTCCCTTCTCCGAACGACCTGGATTTCGGAAAAAAGGGATGCCATCTCATCTATATTCTGGCGGAGAGAGAGAGGGAGAGAGTGAGAGAGATAGATAGAGAGAGAGAGAGAGAGAGAGAGAGAGAGAGAGAGAGAGAGAGTGAGAGAGAGAGACAGGGAGAGAGACAGGGAGAGTGAAAAAAAAACCGAGACGGTTCTCGAAATTGGATTTGGAGAAATTAGCGAGACGAAGGAGGGGGACGGTAGAAGGGGCCAGGAAAAGGGAGTAACCATTTTATAACTGAAAGAAGAAACCATCTTATTCCCCTCTCTACCGTTACGCGTACCTCCCCTCTTCCGCTAACATGGACACGCAGGGAATTTGCGTTCTCGTCGTCCCAATTTCCCTCTCTACAGTTGCACGTCGTGGATACTTCTTCTTTTTCTTTTCTTTTTTACAAGCGAAGCCGAGGAAAAAAATGGTTAGGGGGCACGAGGGGAAGTGGGTTTTTTTTTTATCAGCTTTTAAGTTTATGACGGATTGAGAGTTCTACACGGCGAGGAGGTCGACGCTAGCGGACGGGAGCCCGATTGGAGCGCCGCGGATGCACGGGGAACGATCTCACCTTGAACCGCTCCGAGCCTTGAAGCTAGTTTTCTTTCTTTTCTTTTTACTAGTCAGCGAGTGGTGCGACAGTACAGGGAGATACTCAACCGAAGCAGTGATACTAATGATGATGATAACAATAATGTTGATAATAATGATAAATAATGTAAAAGAAAAAAACCAATTACATAAATACCGTACGATCTATGTTATACCCTCGTTCTCTACAACTGAACATCGTGCCCAACTTGCGTACAATCTTCCCCACACACTGCGTAGTGTGGCGTGTATCATATCTCTGCCCTATTATAATAATCCGTCACATTCAACTGTCAAACACATCTTACCAACTCCGCCCCCCAAAAAAAAAGCAAAAAGAAAAAAAGAAACTGAATAAATAAATAAGTAGTAAGAACTCTATCTTAAACGATAAGCAATCAAGACCTACCCCCCCCAAAAAAAAACCTAAGAAAAACTGCTTTTGCAATTTAGCCTCCCGAATCGCGTTGGGTAAGTTCGTCATTATGTCGTGTGGTTCTTTTATCTGGTATTAAACGTTCGTATCTTTTAGATTTATGTAGTCGACGGGTATACCGATCAAAATGTGTCCCGGTACGACGTAATGAGGATTCTCGTCCACTGATTCATATCCATTGGAAAGAGTACCAAATTAGCTTTCCAATGGTATCAGAATTGTTTCCATACGTTGCCACAATCCCACGTGACGGCGTCAGAAAGCGCGGTAAGGGAAAGCACTTTTCGAGGAAAAACCGGCTCTAAAGTTTGAGGTAATGCACACGGCGCTGCTACAGTGATTGCAGCATACGGGCAGACATTTGTTGAACAAACGCCGCTTACTCGAAAAGGAATTTTTTGTTTTGGGTGTTAATACCTCATTGCGCCATCTTGGGTCACAAAATAACAAAGAGCCAACACGAAACACGGTGGGCAGGAGATATAGTTTGATGTGACGTGGTTCACTTTTGTAATGTATTTGAAAACAGGAAATGGAGGTTCCTGGCTTTTTAGCCGAACCAGGTTGAGGTGGTATTTGTTTGTTGTGAAGATTTAAAGGTTCTTATTGATTGATTTGAGGTTACGTCTTTGCAAGGTTTGGAGTTGTTTGGGACAAGGACAAGGTAAAATAGGTAATGTGGTGTTTTAAGATGTAAAAACCGGGTTGTGTGTTTTGAAGGAAGATTATTCAGGCCGATCGTTCTTGCTGTGTAGTATAATGATAATCGTTATCCCGTATCGGTCAGCGTGCACGTTGACGATAAGGCACCGGGGTTTGGGCACAATCTTCCCGCTCTCACAGGCTGCAAATCAGCCAGCCCCGGGTGAAGATCTTAGCGGAATCCGCTCCGCCCTCCTCGTTATCATCCCAGGCAGCGAACTTCCGAGGGAATTCCACAACGGGAGGCGAGATCTGGACGAGGGAAGTCCCAATCAGTTTGCGGTTGAAACCACCCCATCCCCTCCCCACAACCGTCGTCCACGGTCCTGAGTTTCTGTCGAATACAATCACCGCACGTTCTCAACCCGATCCCTGAATGGAAAGAGAGAGAGATGGATGGATGGAGAGAGATGGAGAGATGGAGAGAAAGGGGAAACGGGGAAGGGTTGTCTTAACCCTTGCGATCAACGGTAACTCGGTTTTCCGTTCCCTCCCTCCCCCCGGCTGTCCTCCGCCGACGAGCCGGGGTGAATGGAATTCCAAGTGGAAGTTTCTGGCGAGGAGAGGATGGCGGGGTTTATGGTAGAGAACCGGTGCCGTGGGCGGGTAAACGTCCAAGGGGCCGTCTTGCTCTATTTCCTCGACTCGGCTCGTAATCGTGTTTGCGGAGTGGATGTGGATGGTGGGGGTGGGGGTGGTGTGAGGGGGGGGGGGGGTAGTGGCGGGATGGGATGGGGGATGTGCCCTGCAGATCGAAACGGGATATTATAGGGTATGGGGCCGTCCCGTGGGGCGGAGAGTTGGGCTTGATACGGCTGTATCGGTTACTGAGGCTTAAGCAAGGGGCACGAGAAACGATGACGTGTGCATTTCATGCGTTCGTCCAAAGGGTATAAGGGGTATATACCGCGGGTGCATTTCCAATCGCACAGTACTATCGATATCTGTATCTGTCAATATCGTTCGCATTGTATGTGCGAGATACGGGCCTATAGTGTATGTGGGCGAAAAAAAGATTCGATGGTTATAGAACGGCAGCCTCCCGCATGAGTACGTTCGCGACCGCACGGTGTCTTTCCTTTTCAGACGCGAGTTGTGCTCAGAGATATCCCCGCGTTGATATCATTATTAACTCCCAGCGAGCGCTGGTTGTTTTCCCAATGGATATACCCAGAACGCTTGTCTATCAGAGTGTCCAGCCAACAAGTCCCTCGTTACTCAGGAGTTCTTCTGTAACAAGTAGAGGGGAGAGCAGATGTTGTCAGTGGCACTGTAACATCTCAAAGATATAAATCCCTGCATGAAAAAAAGAAGAAGAAGAGATAGAGAGGAGGTATAATGTTAATAGAGAAAAGAGCAATTTGACCTCTTTTGTCTGTCTGACAAAAACTTTATAGCCCCCGCCGAGAATTCATGTTGGGACAGGAACCGAGCGGTGGGCCGCCAACACACGAACCCGACACCTGAGGAAAATGTCATGAACCGCTCCTGAAATAAGACGGGCCGAGTCGGTGGACCGCGGGCCCGGCCTATCAGTCAAGCCGCGACGGGGGAAATTAAAGGCACTGACAGGTAGTCTAACGCCAGACCGCGGGGGACCGGCAACCCCGTCCCGCCTCCCTAACCCCCCCCCCCCCCCCCCGTCTGAAGAAAAAAAAACCCACCTCTCTCGGGTCAGCCCTCTGTCTTGTTTTACCTCTCCGATGGTTGTATAGCGTTTGACTGCACCGATAACACCCTGTAAATTAACCGCAGTGGCACGTGGTTTCATGTGATTTGTTTGCTCTTCGGCCGCGAAGCGTAGCGGAAAAAGACTTACTTTTTGTTCTGGTTTTTTGTTTACTTCTTCTTCTTCTTCCTCTTCGCCCCAAAAGTCCATAAACAAAGCATTATTGGCGTTCTGCGCGGAGTATCTAGTTCTCTTGTACATGTATTTTTATAAGAGCTTTCTTTTGAATCAGATCGACCATTCACTGTAAAACAACAACAACAACAACAACAAAAGACAAAAGACAAAAGACAAAAGACAAACCAAAAAACAAACAAAACAAGGTGTGTAATCTTGACAGAAATGGGTTGTAGAATATCATCTGGTAAGTGTTTTAGGTCATTGTCCTGATTAGAACCGATCGCGATCTCCCCAAATAACTTGGGACCAAACCGGATAAAAACTGTTGGTCGGAATCCGTCACCATACATTTCTATAAAATCAAAGTGTTTCATTCGTTGGATCGAGCAGACGCTTTTGCCAAGCGCTGGTCTTTTTTTTCAGCGCCGCTCCGGTTCGAAGTCATCCAGATGTTACTCGATATTGGGGACCATTTGCCGGATTTATACGAGGGGGGGGGGCAGCGTAAACCGATATTTCATTTTAAAGGTTGTGCATCCCAAAAAGAAGAAGAAGAAGAAGAAGAAGAAGAAGAAGAAGAAGAAGAAGAAGAAGAAGAAGAAGAAGAAGAAGAAGAAGAAGAAGAAGAAGAAGAAGAAGAAGAAGAAGAAGAAGAAGAAGAAGAAGAAGAAGAAGAAGAAGAAGAAGAAGAAGAAGAAGAAGAAGAAGAAAGAAGAAGAAGAAGAAGAAGAAGAAGAAGAAGAAGAAGAAGAAGAAGAAGAAGAAGAAGAAGAAGAAGAAGAAGAAGAGAAATGCACGTGGTATGGAATGACTCAGCAGGTCGTGCAATGCAGTCCCGGACGTTGAACTGGGGAGTGTTTTTTTTTCTTTCTTTCGATATTTGTGTAAGGGGGGGCTTTGATATGGATCCAACGTAATCCCTCCCATAATCGCTCACCTACCTTCCTCGATAATTACGCACGACAGAAGAGCAATTCGACTATCCAAGCAAAGCGGGAAACATGTTTATAATGTATTATACCACGGTCTCCAATGTTATTGTTTCGCCGTCACCGAGTATAAAGCGGTACTATTCGAGGGTGTAACTGATACTTTGGCGATATATGAGCAGCAACATTTTTTCTCCCTCGATCGTTGGTAGCAGTATCGAGTGGTAACGTGATTGGGTGATAAAGCCCCCGACCGATTCATTGCGCTGATATAAAAAAAAACACCACACGTTCAGGCGATTTCTGATTAAAAAAACCCACTCACTGTAAAATTGATAGTTGATTATATCATTACTCGATGGGAGCAGAACCGTTGGATCGTGTTGGCCATACTTAATCACATTAGACTTGCAGCATATCTCTGGTAACTCTAAGACTAATCGTTGGGCATGTTTACTGTTTGCGGTGTACTACACAGACGAGTCAGGAATTGTTGTGGTGTTTATGGTTTGGGAGCCAGAAGAGTTTTCTGTCGACGGTGGTCTTTAACCGAGACGGCGGTCAATGTTAGTCGGTAACTCATGACTCACTGACTCATTTTTATTTCAGTCTTCCCGAAGGATGGAATCAATTTCCACCGCCGTCGAAACTCGTGTTGGCTCGGTCCTGTCAAAGAGGGAAATGGGTCCCTTTTACAAAAAAAATCCCAATCCAACTTTAAGTTCATAATTATGTAGAATTTTTGGGTGTTTTTATTTTGTACTAGTTTTGTCCGTATTTGTTATCATTTTTTGCTTCGTATTAGGCATATAAAGATGTGCAATCGTGTCATAATCGGGTCATAAAGAATTACCTTTGTATAAACCTATTTCAGGAAAAAAAAATCTTTAATCCAGTGGACCGTTTGAGATTAAGGTCTATAAATATATTTTAACCGATAATGTTCTTTAGTGACTGCATTATAGAGTTTATTGCTGTGGGTATGGGATTGAAGCAAAGTCGAGCGAAGGCTATAACTCGTTCCTAATTTTCCTCGCCCTCAGACTCAGTTTAATAAGCTGCCAATCTATATAATGTCTACTTCTTGCATTATAAAGATCGTTTATTATGATACCGAGACTTTCGAAAGGTTATAGTATACGGCCGAGTCTTATAACTTTATACCGTAGGCGGACAGTGTACTGCCAACGGTTTGGTGTGCGGGTGTTTTATCCGGTCTTTTTGCATCACGGCCTGCTTGAACAATTCGAACGTGTAATTTGATATGACAGAAAACCATTAATCCTATCTACGATAAGTATCGGCTTCTCTTGTACATACTGACACAGAAAAAAATGTACCATATCAACAATAACGGCATTGTCCGATAGTGTACTCGTGTGCTGCGTGACAGTTTTAAGAAAAGTGCGGTGGTACTTTTTGTGATTAATGATGTTCGTTCCAGATTTTCGCCGTGATAAGGTTTCGAAGAAAACACGCGCACCAAGGCTTGGAAAGTGGGATGGTGGCAGTGGTGGATGTGTGGGAGTAAGCTTTGCTGTTTGTTGGCGCTGTGTTTGGATGCTGGGCGCTAGCTGTGTGAGTTGCAATGATGAAGTGGATGGGGGTGATGGGCGTGTTGGTGGTACATGGTGCGTATGGTATGGAGGTGTTATGGTTGTGTGGTACGTACGTACCTTAATTGGCAGCGATAGTCATGGCGGTGTCGGCTCGGACGGCGGCGGTGGTGGTGGTGGCGGTGATAGAGGCGGTGATGATGCTGATGGCGGTGACGGTGGTGATGGCGGTGATGGTGAAGATTGTGGTGATGGTGGTGATGGTGGAGATTGTGGTGATGGTGGTGATGGTGTTGATGGTGAGGATGGTGACGATGGGGTTGATGGCGTTGATGACATTGATGGTGATGGTGATGGTGATGGTGATGGTGATGGTGATAGTGACGGTGATGGTGGGGATGGTGGCATTGGTGGGGATGGTGTTGATGGTGAGGATGGTGAGGATGGGGTTGATGGCGTTGATGACATTGATGGTGATGGTTATGGTGATGGTGATGGTGATGGTGATGGTGATGGTGGGGATGGTGGCATTGGTGGGGATGGTGGCATTGGTGGTGATGGTGATGGTGATGGTGATGGTGATGGTGATGGTGATGGTGATGGTGATGGTGATGGTGATGGTGATGGGGATGGGGATGGGGATGATGGTGGTGGTGATGGTGATGGTGATGGTGGTGGTGGTGATGGTGATGGTGGTGGTGGTGGTGGTGATGGTGATGGTGGTGATGATGGTGATGGTGATGGTGGTGATGATGATGGTGATGATGGTGATTGTGGTTGTGATGGTGATGGTGGTGATGATGGCGATGGTGATGGTGATGGCGGTGATGGTGTTGATGGTGATGGTGATGGTGGTGATGATGATGGTGATGGTGATAGTGGTAGTAATAGTGGTTATGGTGATGGTGGTGGCGATGGTGATGGTGGTGGTGGTGGTGGTGGTGATGGTGATGGTGTTGGTGGTGGTAGTGATGATGGTGATGGTAATGGTGGAGGTGATGGTGGAGGTGATGGTGGTGATGGTGATGATGATGGTGATGGTGGAGGTGATGGTGGTGATGGTGGAGGTGATGGTGGTGATGGTGATGATGATGGTGGAGGTGATGGTGATGGTGATGGTGGAGGTGATGGTGGAGGTGATGGTGGAGGTGATGGTGGTGATGGTGATGATGATGGTGATGGTGGAGGTGATGGTGGAGGTGATGGTGGAGGTGATGGTGGTGATGGTGGAGGTGATGGTGGTGATGGTGATGATGATGGTGGAGGTGATGGTGATGGTGATGGTGGAGGTGATGGTGGAGGTGATGGTGGAGGTGATGGTGGTGATGGTGATGATGATGGTGGTGGTGAAGGTGATGGTGGAGGTGATGGTGGTGGTCGTCATGGTGATGGTGTTGGTAGTGGTGATGGTGATGGTGACGGTGAAGGTGATGGTGGTGATGGTGATGGTGATGGTGATGGTGATGGTGATGGTGATGGTGATAGAGTTATGGTGATGGAGGTGTTACCGATGTGGAAGGTGTTGCGGTGACAATTTGTAATCTCTTCCGAGAATAAGTGTTACAGATGACCGTGGTGCTGACAATGAATGAATGGGGATTTGGTGGTAGAGGAAGTAGTCCTATCACAGTACAGGTTTTGAACTTGGTATAACAAAAACAAATGCAACGCAAAGCGACCCTAATTTCAAAGATATTGTAAAAAAAAAACAAGCAGCCAAAAAAGGTCGTTTCTTTGAATATGTGAAACTACAATTCATTGTTTAATTGATCAACACAATTGCTTATGCACGCAGCAAGTTAATCAAACCCATGATGCATTGCGCCGCTCTTTGATACCAAGAGCGCATGCGCCATTCTCACTGGTCATGGAAACGCAACCTGTTATAAATAAAAAAAACAATCAAATAAATTATGATAAAGCATTTAGCCGGCCGCTTTACAAATGACAATTAGCGAAAGTTCGAAAAAAAATAAAAAAATGGAGGCGGGTCTCGACATGAAAAGAAACACACTGTGGCTTTGCTTATTAGCGTCGCCAGTAAGGTCGTCAGCCCGGCCAGAAAAAAAAACCAGAAGAAAAAAAACAATTGCGCGAGTGTGGAAATCGATTGATATCGATTATACGGCGGGCGGGAAGTAGCGGAGAGGGGGAGAGACGGAGAGGGGGAGATTGGGAGGAGTGGGGAGAGAGAGAGGGGTGGTGGGAACTATATATACGTGCATACGTATGAAGCTCAATCCCCGAATAGAATCCCACACGTTTCAATGGGCGATTTTTGTTGGCCACGGCGGAGCTAACTGTTTCCCTGCAAAATGAACGAAACGCTGTAAGACTGTCGCCTACCCCTACCCCCTACCCCTACCCCCTATCCCCTACCCCCTACCCCTAGCCCCTTCCCCCTTCCCCCTACCCCTACCCTACCCCCTACCCCCTACCCCCTACCCCCTACCCCCTACCCCCTACCCCCTACCCCTACCCCCTACCCCCTACCCCCTAATTGAAGATACAATAAAATATTGAGCTTCATACGTCGGTCTGCATATATATCTCGGTGGTGGGGGAAGTAGGGGAGGGAGGGGAAAGAGAGCGAGAGCGGACCCAGGGAGGGGAGCAGGGAGCCAGGGTGCCGATGAAGGTCGCACAGGGGGATGTCGACAAAACAACCCGCGCCGGCAGAATAACAATATACGGGTGCTCGCCCGTCCAGTGACGTTATTCCAGCGAAGGTCGCCCTGCAACGAGTGTTGTTTTGACTGTGCCATCTAAAACAATAGGGCTCACCATTCCGCTGATTGTTTCTTTTGTTTTCAAGTATCCAATACTTTGTGAAAACAAACGAAGGAAGTTGAGTTCAAATGATCCAGCCTGTCTTCCTTCTTGTTTCTTTATTGACACGCGGTTAAGTTTTCAAAAAAGCTGCGTTCAGCTTTGTTGTAAACCTCAAAATTGTTTTAGCTGGGTCGCCATTTTTTTTTTTTC
>CATLJK010000191.1:0-22867 GCA_949987565.1 Luidia sarsii
TGACTGACTGACTGACTGACTGACTGACTGACTGACTGACTGACTGACTGACTGACTGACTGACTGACTGACTGACTGACTGACTGACTGACTGACTGACTGACTGACTGACTGACTGACTCGACTGACTGACTGACTGACTGACTGACTGACTGACTGACTGACTGACTGACTGACTGACTGACTGACTGACTGACTGACTGACTGACTGACTGACTGACTGACTGACTGACTGACTGACTGACTGACTGACCCACTGACTGACTGACTGACTGACTGACTGACTGACTGACTGACCCACTGACTGACTGACTGACTGACTGACTGACCGGCCTGACTGACTGACTGGACTGACTGACTGACTGTCTGACTGACTGACTGACTGACTGACTCACTGACTGACTGACTGACTGACTGACTGACTAACTGACTGACTGGACTGACTGACTGACTGACTGACTGACTGACTGACTGACTGACTGACTGACTGACTGACTGACTGACTGACTGACTGACTGACTAACTGACTGACCTGGACTGACTGACTGACTGACTGACTGACTGACTGACTGACTGACTGACTGACTGACTGACTGACTGACTGACTGACTGACTGACTGACTGACTGACTGACTGACTGACTGGACTGACTGACAGCGATAACAGTATTTGATGTAAACATTGATGCTCTCCCTTCCTCCCTCCCCCCATACCCACCAATTTCAGTCCGCCACACCGCACGCGTGTACACACACGCACACACACCCTCATCGATTCAATTCGCCGTGTTGGAGAGATGGCATTTACATGACAGGGGTGGGGCTGGGGCCTGGATTGGTGGATGGGCGGCGGGGGGGGGAGAAATAATAAACTTTTTTTTCGGGGAGTCGGGGATATTATGGAAACATTTATGCTTGCCTAATTAATTCCGTTGGGACGGCAGCGTTTAATCAAATTACCTCGCAGGGGGGAGGGTTGATATACGGTATTGCCCTCGGGGCTAGCTGTGCCCGTGTTTGAAATCTTGGCACCTCTTCTCCTTGCAGTTGCAGTTGCAGCCCCCTCCCTCCTCTGGTCTGCCGCTATACCGTGGTCTCTGTTTCCGTCCCTGGCTCTTTCTGTTTCTTCGCACTTGTGTTGGTCCCCGACGCTCCATCTGTCTCTCTGTCCCTCTCTACATGTCTGTCTCTGGCTTGCTTTCTCCGCGTCTCATTCACTATCTCAGCCTGTCTCCTTCTCCTCCTTCTCCTCCTTCTCCTCTCTCTCTCTCTATATGTCTCTCAAGCTCTGTGTCACACTATCTCTCTGTCTCTATCACATTCGCTTCTGTCTGCCTCCCTGCTCTCTAGCTCTGTGTCTATCCATGGAGGAATCTTATTCCTCCATGGTCTACCTGTGTGTCCCTCTTTGTGTCTCTCTGCGTCTCCTTCCATCGCTGTGTCTCGCTGGCTCTCTCTGTTTCTCCTTCTCTCTATGTCTCTCATTCTATGTCACACTATGGCCTTTTCTCCCCCTCTCTGTCTCTATTTCATTGCCTCTATCTCTCTATGTCTCTCGCTTTCTCTCTCCATTTCTGTCCCTATCTGTCTCTATGTCTCTATCTCCGTCTCTCCATGGTCTCTCTCTGTCTTCCTCTGTCTCTCCGTCTCTTCATCTCTTCATCTCTTTCTCTTCCCTCCATCTAACTCCTGTCCCCCCTCTCCTCCGTCAAACAAAGAATGATGAATGATACTCGTGTACATGCAAGAGACGTGCAGTCGGGGGCTGAAGCAAAGAGCTAGAGAGGTGGAGGGGGTAGACGCGTGCATTGACGGGTAGGATTGGCTTCTGCACTCCGGTTCCTAAGTGTTTAGCGCCCGGCTATTAGGGCAAAGCACTATGCCGAGGAAAAAAAGCCACCGTCATCCACCTGTACCTCTCGCCCCGCCTCACCCTCCCCACCCCCTCTCCCCTAACTCACACCCTCCCCTCCAACCCTTACCCCCTCAGCCTTCCTTTTCCCCGCCCTGGAGTGCTTTCGGCGCGATGTTTCGTAAGCGAACGCCCGGGCTCTGGCGCGGGGCTACGGCGAAGAAGGAAAAAAAATCTTACATTTTCCCCCCAAAACCAAAAAAAAGAGCCGTGGCGTCGTGCCCATCGAATATTAACGCCCGCCCTCACGTCCCCGACGCAAATGGTCTAGCATGGCTCCGGCCCGCTCTCGACTTGTTACGCGTCGTTTCCCGATATAGTATCTTTCTGGAAAGGTAGTGGACTACCCCTTGTTTCCTCATCCCCTCTTCCCTCCCCCCCGTCCATTTTTGGTTTCTCCTTCATAAAAAATAAAAATCCTCAAAGTCAACCCGACGACTCTTTTTTTCGTGGAGGAGGAGGGAAAGGATTTTTTTCTTTCTTTTTCGAGCTAGGACTTGACAACATCGGAGTGTTTCTGATTGCCCACGAGCAGATAGCGCTCTTGAGTTTCTTCTTGTCTGCTCCCTTCCTCCTTCGCCCTGTCCACTCTCTGGGCCTCGCCGTCCGCATCTTACTCGAGGAAGGGGAGAAGAAAATGAGGGATTGGTGGAGGAGGAGGAGGAGGAGGAGGAGGAGGCAGAGGAGGAGAGAGCGAGAGATGAACGTGTCAAAAGCCACGTGGGCGCTTTTTGTTCTCTCTCTCTCTCTCTTCTGGAGAAGAGCCTCTTGGCTTCATCTTGTCACGGGCTGTGAAATCTGACATATGGTGGTGGCAGAGGTTGGAAGAGGAGGAGGAGGAGGAGGATGGGGCGGGTTGCTTGGAGGAGGGGGATTGCCTTCATGCCTGGGGATAAGATGCAGGGTCTCCCTGGAATTTCAATGCTCTGTTTGAGGAAGGAGTCCCCAGCCGGAACAATCTATTACAGTGCATCTTGGATATATGATATATTATGTGTTTGAGCTTTTTGTTTTGTCCATTAGATTTGTTCTTCTTGTGGTTTTTGTTGTTGTTGTTTATTTCCCCCTCCTCCTCCTCCTCGTCCCCCTGTTACTCTTCCCCTCTCCCTCCCTCTCCCCTCTCCTCCCACTCCCCTCCCTTCCCCTCCCTCTCCCCTCCCCTCCCTCTCCCCTCCCCTCCCTCTCCCCTCCCCTCCCTCTCCCCTCCTCTCCCCTCCTCTCCCCTCCCTCTCCCCTCCCCTCCCCTCCCTCCCTCTCCCCTCCCTCCCTCTCCCCTCCCCTCCCTCTCCCCTCGCCTCCCTCTCCCTTCTTCCTCCTCTTCCTCCTTTTCCCCTCCTCCTCCTCTTCTTCCTCCCCCTCCATTCCCCTCCCCCTGCCTCTCCCCCTGTTTCTCCCCAATTCCTCCTTCCCTCTTCCTCCTCTTCCTCCTCTTCCTCCTCTTCCTCCTCTTCCTCCCCTTCCTCCTCTTCCTCCTCTTCCTCCTCTTCCTCCTCTTCCTCCTCTTCCTCCTCTTCCTCCTCTTCCTTCTCTTCCTCATCTTGCTTCTCCGTCTTACTACTGGTTTCTGCTGCTGCTGTTGCTGGTGCTACTGGTCATATTGTTGTCTTCGATATCGTCGACGTCGATGTTACAGGCATGGATTTGTTCCTCTTGTGGTCTGTGTTGTTCATTTTTTCCCTCCTCTTCCTCGTCCTCCTCCCCCTCCCCTCTCCCTCCCCCTCCCTCTCCCCCTCCTCATCTTCCTCCTCATCTTCCTCCCCATCTTCCTCCTCCTCTTCTCTACTGGTCATGATGTGTGTTTTCTTCCTTGTCGTCGTTCTCGTTGATATTATAGGCAGGGATGTATTTTTTTTTTTTTTTTTTTTTGTATTTTCATCTGAACTGAGTCCGCTGGGGCAAAGAAACCCTGAGTGAAATTTCTTTTCTTTTCTTTTTTTGATCGACGCTCAGAAATCAGAAATCACCCAACGCGCCATATGTGAACGGCGCGAGGTTGATTAGTCGGGCGAGATTGGGACTCTCCCCTCCCCCTCTCTCTATATAGCTCTGCCACAGGGGCTAAGCGCCAACGGGTATATTAGGTACATGTATTAGTCCCCCACCCTCCCTCCCCCACCGAGAAGAAGGGAGGGAGAGGAATAAGAATCCAGATCTTTACCGCGAGGGTGTGATTGGGTCGGATGACATACAAAGTCGGCACAAGGCGTCACAACAAGTGAAGTTGTAATTACCCCTTGTGTGTCGCGCTGCCGCTAAACTGCCCGAGAGTCGATTGCATGCAGTTTTTATTTCTCTGTTCAACCTGGGGGCTTGGTGGGGATGGTGGGGGGGGGGTCGAAGCGAGGGACAAGATTAGATTAATTTTCTTTCTCTTTGTCTTGGTTTGTATTTATTTTTTCTCTTTTTTTTTCTTTACCTCGGGGGGAGGGGGTATAGAAGCTGGGGGTTACTCTCCTTGTTCCGCCAAATAAAATCAAAGTGAATCATTTTGATTTATTGACTGTCCTCAATGAGCGGAGACTTCTTGGGGTTCGTAGAATCCCGTCCACTTTTGACCGAAGCGGCTATTTTTTGAAATTAAAAACCCCTGTGAAGATAGACACCCCCTCTCCCCCCAAAAAAGGGGGGAAAGAGGGAGACGGATTTAAGAGCTAATCGAATGAAGGCGACTGCTGACATGTTTTTTTTTTCCTAGGGGGCGTGGGGGTCTTCTATGCTTTGGCTGATTGTACCGGCTCTAGACATCGGGAGTGACTGTCTTTAATTGCCGGTGTTCGTATTGGCCTGGCTTATATCGTAAACCTTTAGTTTAGACCTCCTGGGGTTCTTGCGTGGACCCAGAAAGTGCGCCAACCACGATGATCCAGCGTGCTTTCGACGGCTGCTCACGGGCTCGGCATCAAACGTGCCGAACTCCAGCAGGCCCGGTGACGGACGGCACGGCAAGTGCCGAACTCCCGTCCAACGCCGGCCGTTGGGATCGGGATCAGGTTCGATGTCGGCGTATCGGTGTTTCGATTGCACGAAACGACCAATTGGACTTCCTCTTACATTGGGCGGGTGTTTTTTTTTCCTGGGCCCGGAAGTTGAGTGCAAATAATGGGTATCATTCAGTTTCCACTTACAGAGTGTACTTGGCAGGACGTATGTACAAGTACTTTCATTTCAGGATTCCACAAGCAACGTAAAGTGATGACCACAAAGATTACTGCGCACCGTATGACCATCCTAATGTCAATTTCTCACTTGTGCAGTGATTGGGTGGGTCGTTAGCTTCACCATACACGGACTGCGCATCAAACAAAATCCCCTTTTTTGAGGGACTTAGGGATGAAAGAGAAAGTTTTCTGACATAGATAGACGGGAGTAACTCAGCCGGACCCATTGTCATGAGCATTCTCTCACAACCTCCATCACCCCCCACCCCCTCCCCCTCCCTTCTCCAAATAAAATCCATCACAATTGCCAATTAGCAAGCAATTACCGTTTACACCAACACGCTTTGCTCAGAGCGGTTCTTTCTATTTTTTTGAAGGAGTTGCCAGGTCCACGGAGAAGCGAGGCAATACCCCGCCACCCGTCCCCCCACTCCCAACTAATCCCCCATCGACGGGTCAGGGATGTTGCCTCAGTCCTGTCGTTTTTGTGGTCGGAGTGGAAAGGGGGTTGCGGTAGGGAGAAGAAGTATTTGGGGCACGGCAAACCTTCTTCCTCCATGGGCAAACAATTTGGGTTGGAGACGGAACTCGTAGCTTTCAATGCAATTGTCGGTCGTACCACACAGTCCATACTATCGGAATTTCGGACGAAACTGCAGAGTTATCGGTTTTTGTTTAGTTAACGGTGTATTTCTGCTATTATATAAGCTGACATGGGGTCACTTTATCTTTAAAAGAAAAACAGATGTCCTCAATGTAAGCCAGAATTATCCCCCCTCGCACGACGAACGAGGGGATAAATTCCAAATGAGCGTCATTTTCAACGCGGTTTTTACTCGATAAAACAGTAACGGAGAAATGATATTTTGCTTGTACTTGTGTGGGGCCTTTAGTACGACCGACTACTAGTCACGTTGTCAGATGGCGATGCTGGAACATCCGGAGACGACTTTGGCGCGGTTTGGGGAAACTTTGATTGAAAGGGTATAGGGGAGGAAGACAGACAGGACGGACCCACGGCATTTGTTTCTCAAGCCTACAAATTGTTCCTCGAACACTAGGGCCGACTGCAGAGGGGTCAAATTCTATTTCTAAGCTAAGCAGACTGTCAGATTTGGGAACAGAAAGTTGAGGCAAAAGAGGCAGAGACGAGAAGACGGACTCAGATAGAAATTGTTTCCGAAACAAAAAATGTGTCTGTCTTACTGAGAAAACTGCCTGGTTTGGTTAGACAACAAAACATGAGGGGGAAATGCAGACACAAGAAGATACAAGACTCAAATTTATTCACACGCAACTATGTTTACGTAATGTAGATAGATGAAATCCGTGGCGGGCATATTTTGTGGAGACGAAATTGAGGGAAAGAGACTGGACGAAGACTCGGAATGGATGGATATGACGGGCTCTCGAACAAGTAATGGCCGTCTGGACTGTACGGCTCAAATCAGCTGCCACACACTAGCTCAGAACCCGTCACGGAATGGAGAGGGTGGGGATCGGCGTGGGGTTCATCAGTAGTAGAAACGACAATGGATCTTATGGGGTTTTTGGAGGAGGGGCTGGGCTAGCGAGGAGAAGATCGAGCATCCAAGAGAGGAATGGGTTACTTGGTAGATGGGGTTGATGATTTGGAGTAGGGGTGAGGGTTTTGGGGGTGGGTTGAGAATTTGGGGTTAGGGTGAGGGTTTGGGGAGGGGCCGGTGGTAGCCGCCCCCCCCCCCCGCGGACCCTCGGAAAATACTTGGGCCCCCCTGCTTTGGCATTGCCAAGGGCACAACAATAAACAGAAGCCCAGCGTGACGTGGCCCCTGGGCCCTGTTTGGAGAGGGTCGGGACTAGGCCGGCCCTCGGGGGGCCGGGGGAGTCCTCCGCCAGACCATGGAGGTAGGAAGAGGCCAGACCATTGTCAAACAAGACCCGGTTGTTGTCGGCGCTTTGGGGAGTTTCTGAAGAAGAGCGTATTGTAGTGTGTTTTTAAGAGGTGGAATTTGAGGGGTTTTTCTGTGCTGTTGTCGGTTGTGGGTAGCAAACCATGTGCTGTAGACCCCCCCCCCCCGCCTTGCGAAATCTGCAATGAGAGACCCATGCTTTGTACATGTACCGCCAGAGGTTTTTTTAGAATGATTTTTATGAAAATAGCAAAACAAATATATAAAATTGAGCGGACCGACATTTCGCACTCTAATAACCTCCACAAAAAAGAGCGATGCCCCCCCCCCCCCTCGCTAGAGTGGGGAGGCCAGCCAGAAGCATTATCCTTTGTTTGTTTGAAATGATGACAAGTTTTGCCCTCCGCAATTCAGAGTGGGAGGAAATAAAGAGAGAGAGCGAGAGTGGAGGAGGGAGGAGAGACAGAGATAGATAGATACATACATACATACATACATACATAGAGAGATAGAGAGATAGAGAGAGGTGACGATTGGTGGAGACGAAGACAGAGATACAAAGAGAGGGGAGAGGGGGAGAGAGGAAGAGAGAGGGAGAGAGAGAGGAGAGAGATACAGAGAGCGGTCTATGTGTACCGACCACACACTCTACCGTACACACCTGTGCACTGTGTCAACACTTGACACCTACTGAAGATGCATGCCGCCCTCTAGTGGTCAGACGTGTCCAATCACCATCCCATCCCTCCCCATGCTCACACCCACATGCACACGCACTTCCCATCGCCACTGCTTCCAGAGCAGTTCACCCACGGAAACCGTCAATCCTGAATCCCCTTTTGCTCTCTCTGTCTCTCCTCTCCCATGGTTTAAAAATCGGATCCACTCCACTTAGAACCCATTCATGCCCTCCCTCGTTCCCCCTCCTCAACCCAACCACCCCCTCTCTCTCTCTCCTCCAGCCAGGTGCCTTGTTCACAGACGGTGCACCGGCCAGCTGTGTCATCCCTGGCCTGTTTTGTAAAAATAGGAGTCCCGTGTTTTCCCTGGCGCTGAGGAGTATTGACAGAAAAAAAGAGGGGCTTTGGGATGTGGGAAGGGGGAGAGTATAGGAGACCCATGGTACCTGCCCCCGGTTGGGAAGGAAACATAAAAATCAAACGGAGCACTGTCTCTCAGTCTGTACGGAGATTCGGTACATGAGATTAACAGAGCCTCCCTGTGGCCTCTGACAGGCAATTGTGTCGCAGTCTGGCCATTTTTTTCCTCCTCTTCCTAATCTTCCTCCTGTTTCTCCCCTCTCTCCTCGTCTTCCTCGTATTCCTCCTCTTCACCCTCTTCCTCCTCTTCCTCTTCCTTCTCGTCCTCGTCTTCCTCCTCTTACTCCCCTTCCTCCTGTTTCTCCCCTTTCTCCTCGTCTTCCTCCTTTTCCCACTCTTCCTCTTCCTCATCTTCCTCCCATTTCTCCCCTCCCTCATCGTATTCCTCCTCTTCCTCCTCTTCCTCCTCTTCCTCCTCTTCCTCCTCTTCCTCCTCTTCCTCCTCTTCCTCCTCTTCCTCCTCTTCCTCCTCTTCCTCCTCTTCCTCCTCTTCCTCCTCTTCCTCCTCTTCCTCCTCTTCCTCCTCTTCCTCCTCTTCCCCCTCGTCTTCCTCCTTTTCCCCCTCTTCCTCCTCTTCCTCTTCCTCTTCTTACTCCTCTCCCTCTTCCTCATCTTCCTCCACTTCCTCTTCCCTCTCACCTTCCTTCTTTTCCTTTCCCAGGTTTTCCTCCTCGTCCTCCCCTTCCTCCCTTTCCTCTTCCTCCTCTTAATTCCCTTCTTCCTCCCCTTTACGTCCTCTCCCTCCTCCTCCCTCTCGTCTCTTCCCCCATTTCACCTCTTCCTATTACCTCATCTTTAGTTCATATGGCTCATGGTTCTTTCAAAAACTACGCTAACCACTCAAAGAGAGAGATTGATTGTCGCTGCTAAGTATTCTTGAAATTGCACTCGTCTCCAGCAGGAAACAACGTTATGAATATGCCAAAGGTATAAAATCCACATTACCATGGTTTCCAGTATAGATCCCATTCAAGGATTATCTTCCTGGTTTTCTGATGTGCAAATGAGGTAACTAAAGGCCACAGCATGAATATTGATCCCCGTCCCCAAGTGCACTAGTCTTCGTCATGAATTTGCAAAGCAATTTACAAAGCAATGACAAATTGTCATGTTGCTAAATTCTTAATCCCCCGACGCAAATAAAAAAAAAATGCCAAGAATTAAAAGAAAGGAGAGACAAACAGTTTACGTAAGGCAGTTCATGTAATGGAGTTATGTTTGCATGAATGGATTATATTTCCGGGGTCGGGGGGTTTCCTGGATAAAAGATGAAGAATATTCATGATTCCATTTCCTACATCCTCGTACCACGTGTGTTCCCCACGCAGGTCAGATCCGGTGCAACAGCTATGGCTGTTTTTATCAGATCCGGTGCAACAGCTATGGCTGTTTTTATCAGATCCGGTGCAACAGCTATGGCTGTGGCCGTTGCTCAAGGCAAGGGCCGCATTTTGTGTTTCTATACTGAAGCACGGACCATGATTGTGTATAGTCAAAGTCCTTTCATTAGCAACGGTCGCTGACACAACACAACATTGGTCGAGGTCAAAGAATATCATCCATACGTTGTCTGATCCAGCATGTGCATGAAATAGCACATCTGTGAACATTTTAGCTCAATTTGCAAACCGAGTCTCGAGAATTGTGAAAAACCGCTTCATTTGTTTGGCGAAAATGCAGCATTGTTCGGGAAAAAATAACGTTTCTCTAATAAAAAAAAATACAACATTTTAGGCAGAAACATTTCAGTGCGAGGTATCTACTACATGTATAACCATCTTCAAACTGTATAAGTTTCATGTTCTGTTTTTCGATCTTACCAATGCTGTGTACAAGGCCAAAGGGCTTTAACGATTCTGTCGTGATGATCTCTTGAAAGTGGATCGGTGGTAGTAAGAGTAAGGGGGACCTCGTAAAGTTGTGTTTATTCGTCCGGTCGTTCGTTCGTGTGTCTGCCTGTCTGCCTGTCTGTCTTTCTGTCTTTCTGTCTGTCTGTCTGTTTGTATGTATGTCTATCTCTTTCTTTCTTTCTTTCTCTCTCCGTTCTCCTCTTTCCTTTCACTCCTCTCCCTCCCGTTCCTCTCCGTCGTCCCCTCGTCGCTAGGCCGTGGATGCAAATCAGCCCGTGCGTCTATGCGCCTGGTTTCCATTAGGGGCGGCTCGCGGGAATCGACCAATAAATTGTGCCGGCGAGTTGACGGCGCGACGGTGTGGACAAACCCCGGGCTGCCTCAGTTTCGTCTGCGGGCGCGCGGCCGTGTCAACACGGAGGGGAAATACTGGGAGGCGACATCGCTCCCATTTGTCTCTTTCTGTCCTTTTGGTTCTTTCTTCTAAGGGCTCCGGTGTTATTTTTTTTAGTCAGCAAGTAGTTTCAGTTTGTGAGTTTTCTGTGTGTGTGTGTGTCACTGTGTCGCATACCGTATTTTGAATGAAAACAATAGAATTGTTCAAAATGGTTCCAAAGTTCTTAGTCAGTTTTTTTTCTTCTTTATTGAATTGAATCCTGAGGACTTCTAACTGACTTATACTTTCTTAGAATTTAGTGGGCCTGACGTTTCGATCCTAGCAGGACCTTTCTCAAATGCAGAGACTTATACTTTGCGTATTCCAGATCGTTTTAGTCAGCAAGTAGCTTGTGGCAATTTTGTATTTTGAAGAAAAAAAAGATAGAAAAAAAAAATAGAAAAAAAAAATAGAAAAAAAAATAGAAAAAAATGAATAGCCTATAAAAGTCTCCTCATGTTAGGGCGTGGCTCCTCGTTGTTTTCTCATCTTTGTTTCCCCCTTTTCTATTGTTTACCCTCTGCAGACAAAGACAAAGAGGTTCCCTCCCGCGTCGCCTTCGAGCTCCGTTTTCCGGCGACCTCGTGGGAGGAGGCGGTCCAGTTCTTCGGCGGGAGGGTCCTGTGACGTCACGGTCTCCCCCCCCCGCCCCGGACTGGGATGCTGGGACACTGTGTGTGAGAGAGAGATGGAGAGAAGGGAGAGAGGGAGTGAGAGAGAGAGAGAGAGAGAGAGAGAGGGGGAGAGAGAGGGGGAGGGGAGAGGGAGAGAGAGAGAGAGAAGGGAGAGAGGGAGTGAGAGAGAGAGAGATGGAGAGAGATGGAGAGAGAAAGAGAGAGGGAGAGAAGGGAGAGAAGGAGTGAGAGAGAGAGAGATGGAGAGAGAAAGAGAGAGGGAGAGAGAGAAAAAAAGAGAGAGATAATTTATGTTAAAGAGAAGTGGAGGTTTTGGATGGAGAGAGAAAAAAACCACTCCATCCTCTCCAGATTACGACAGGATTATCGGTGGAGAATCGCCATGGAAACGACCACCCCCCCCCCGTCCTTTCTTCTATCCTTGCATCCTCCGTGACCAAAAACAGGAAAGGGAACATCCTATACCCGTGCTGTGACCCCCTCCCCCCTTCTTCATCTTATATATACGTGTGTTGAAAAAAAACACCCGAAACTATGCACACTCCTTTTGTCGATTTTTTTTTCTATTTTGCGTGTGGTAGGACAATGGGATGGTGGGGATTAAAGACAAGGGCTTCTCCATAGCAACGGGTCTTTCGGATGAAAAAAAAAGAAGTCGACCGGAGACGAATGATGTAAAGGAAGAAATATTGATGTAAAATTTCGAGCAATGATATGAAAAAAAAGCAAAAGGAATTGGCGGGAATCGGCACCCTTTTTAGCCGCACGCTTTTGTGCAATTGGCTTTTGCACGCGATGGATGGGAGATGGTTAGTAATGATGGTAGTGATATGAACACGGGTCGTGGCCTGAAATACGTCTACATCATTGATGCATTTCGCATCGAGCTCACGTCATTCCATAACCCCCATTCTCATATCTCTCTCTGCAGACGTGGCCGGGATGCACCGCCGTCGTGTGAGCTAAGACCGCTCCTTACTATCTGTGTATAATGTATATTTAAAGGCCCTATAGAGCATTGGTAAAGGTCAAACGATTGCCACAGTTTGTGCGTTACACCATTACAAAAAAAACATTCCATAAAAGCAATACTGCGAAGGTTTTAGCTCAAAAGGTAATCTGAGAAAGTAAACAAAATGCCAAAAAAAAACGTTACGGTTTACGCACCAGCCTGTTGTGTAATAAAATCGTTTATCACTCGCGAGTAATAAACTATTGGTCGATGTTTGAGTGAAGATTTCTCGAGAAGTACAGCATCCCAGACCGTAAGATTTCAGCATGTGGATTCTATCATGACCATCTACAAACTGTAAATATGAGGGAAATCTGTGCACATCGATGTTTTCCGATCTTCCCAATGTTGTATTGGGCCTTGAAGAGTAGTTTGACTGTAGATTGTTCCCCCACTCCCGTATTGTATTGGAAACCCTGCACGGTTGCTTGATTGGTGTCACTTTGCTCTCTCTAAGGGCACGTCTATGCACTGTATTTGACCGACTCAGATTTTATTTACGTAAACTTATTGTACGACCCGTACCTATTTCCCAGAAGAAGTCAAGACACAAGACCCACGCTAGCTGTCAAGCAGGCTGAAGTCATTTTAATATTGTAAAGCCATCGACAAAAGGGACAGATAAAAACCATACCTAGCTGCATACCATACCTAGCCGGCAGTGAAATCACCCCCCAAAAAAGTGCGTAGCTGCATACAGTCGGAAGAAAAGTCAGGGTGCAAGACCCATTTTAACATTCTAAAGCCGTAAGGACACAAAAACCCATACCTAGCTGCAAACAGACGGAAGAAGTCAGGGCGCGAGACCCACCGCTATACGAGACCAATCGGACCTTCCACTCCATGCAAAGAATGGATCGGCCGGGCGCCAGTCTCCCCGAACTATAAGTGCAAATCGCACGCATAGGAGTGGAGAGAGTGCGAAAGGCTGGCGATGTCGGGAGAGGGTGTATGGAAAGTTCAAACGCGCCTGTCTGAACGATTGCTCGATGCGCGCTACTGTGTGGACGCCAGTAACGAGTCCTCGTCATCGGTGTCACGCGGCAGCCATCTCCGCCGTCATCATCATCACCATCACCGTCGTCATCATCATTACCGGCGTCCGTACGTCTCTCCGTGCGCTGAGATGGCGCAACTGGAAGACCAACTTGGTGTGGATAATGGCAGGGGTGTGGTCGTGGGGGGGGGGTCTTGGGTATGAGCGCTACTCCAATCAGGTCGTCATATGCAACAATCTGCTTCGAATCCTTAGTGCGCTCTGTCTCTTTTCCTATTTTTTTTTTCAGGAAGAAGCACAAAATCTGACGAAATTATAATAATACATAAATAAAATACTGTAGGCTTTACACGTGTCAAAAACAACGGGAAATCCGACAAGTGTTTGTTTTCTTTCCCCGAACGTGGAGCGAGAACCTTGTGCTCAGTGCTTTGCCCGATTTGTCTGCTCGACCCCCACGACAGCACCACAACAACACCACAACAACACAACAATTGAGACAACAACAGCAGCAACAACAACAGCAGTGACAACAGCTGGCAGCAACAACAACAGTGACAGCAACAGCGACAACAGCTGGCAGCAACAACAGCAGCAACAGCAGCAAAAACAACACCAACAACAACACCAATAACAACACCAACAGCAACACCAACAACAACACCAACAACAACAATACCAACACCAACAACAACAACAACAACAACAACAACAACAACAACAACAACAACACCAACAACAACAACACCAACAACAACAACAACACCAACAACAACAACACCAACAACAACACCAACAGCACCAACACCAACAACAACACCAACACCAACACCAACAACAACACCAACAACACTAGCTGCTCGGGCGGTGATTCGGACCCGCAACTCCTTGTTTTTCCCGGTGCAGGCGTCTGATACTAGTGGGCCACCGACAGAGCGGGTTGAGATCGTTCCCGTAGGCCCTACTTTGAGTTTGTGTCGGAAACGACAAACCCTCGGGGAACTGCATTCCCACAGACACAAGTCATGGTGTATTCATATCACACGGACAGATAACAAAATAAGCAAAGCAAAGAGTGTGGCTTCACACGCGTTTGTTGGTTTGTTTGTTTGTGTTTTTTTGGGGGTGCATTTTTTTCACATTTAGACAAAAAAAAATTGTCGGTTGGAGGGATAAAAGGAAAGGTCTTATATACCGAATCTCAACAGGAAATGACATCGTGGAATAAACATGTTTGTGGAAAATACCGGTAGCAAAGGAAATAGGACATCTTCTTTAACGTGTCAGCACACCCCAACCACCTTAGCTAGACGGCCCTGGGTTAATCCAGAGGTCTCGGGTTCAAGTCCCGTTGCAGTCCTAGTTTCCTTTTCGTGTCTTTTCCTTTTTCAGAAATTGTTTACAAAATCCTAGTCGGCTTTCATTTCATTGAAAAAAATTGAGGTGGGAAAAAATTGTGAAATTCGGAATAAAAAGGAAACAAAAGTGTTGATTCCTGCTCTTTAGAAACCTAGGAAGTGATATGCAAGTGAGGATGCTACAGGTGGTTCCCAATCTGGACGAGTTTTTGTTGATCATCCTCGATTCTTTCAGATGAATGTGTGGCCTTTGCATAGTTCTTATACATGACATTATTTATTCACTTATTTATATGGAGGGTATTATATGTTCTTTACATTCCGTATGATTTGATTTTCAAATTTGTAACAAAACCCGAAAGGCATCTTGCAATTATTATAGTTGTCTGTATCTAACTCGATACATTAAGTGATTCAGATTTTTTTTGTTCTCCTTGAATTTAAGAAACAATTTTTTTTTACCGTCTTTCTGTAGTGGGATAAGGTTTTTGATTTTTTTTAAAGAAAATGGAGCTTTCTGTGTGGTTTTGACGTAAGGATAAGGTTTCTCTGTGTGGTGTGTCAGAATCTTATTAGGACGGTTGTTGTGTGTGAGTTGATTCATGCAATTCACTTCTTTTTTTCTTTTTTTTTGGTCGATCTTATTAGGAATTTACTGAATTAGTATATCGGTCTAATTGGTTTATCTGACTGGTAAGCCCCGTGTCGTCGTGTTGGCGTCGGGTGGTCGCTCGCTTCGGTGGAGTAAACGACGCTGTCGTTTATATACGCTCTCCTCTATCTGTCCGTCTGCTCTGTCAGGTGCTTGCTCGCCGTGGCTAGGCGCGGCATCGCCACCGCCGGTCTGCACTCAGCCCGCCCCGTCTGGACCGGTGCTCGACCGGTGGCTTCACCTCGGATAGAGACGTGGTTTTGGCGCCGCCCTCGACATCGTGTGCGCGCTCTCTGTCCCGTCGGGCGGTTTACCCGCCTCGGTTGGGACGTGGCATTGGCACCGCGGTCGGACTCTTGTCTGTTTTTTTTCCCCTCTCGGGTGGCGGTCACTCGCCGCGGCGTGACAAGGCGTTGCCAGCCCCCTTCTACGGTTTGGTCTACCTCTTCCGCGAGGCGGTTACTGATCTAGGCGGGACGCGGCATCGCCAACCGCTTTCCACATTGTGTCCGGTTGCTCGCCTCGGCGAGACATGGCACTACCACCATGCACCGTGTCTCATCTCTCAGGTGATTGCTCACCTCGGTGAGACGCGGCATCGCCACCACCTACGTCTGGCCTACCGTCCTCCGCGAAGTGGTTACTCGTCTAGGTAAATACGCGGCATCGCCACAGGCTTTCTGCATTTTTGTCCGGTTGCTCGCCCCGGCGAGACACGGCATTACCACCCCTATACCAAAATGTTGTCTCTGTGTCTGTCTGGCTTGCCAGGTGGTGGCTCGCCCCCAAGCGAGACGTGGCATTGCCGCCGCCACCAGCATTTGCCTGTTCTGTCGGGCGGTTGCTCACCTCGGTGAGACACGGCATTGCCACCACCTACTACATTTCTGTCTGTCTGTTCTGTCAAGTGGTTGCTCACCTCGGTGAGACAAGGCATTGCCACCACCTTCTATATTCTGTCTGTCTGTTCTGTCAAGTGGTTGCTCACCTCGGTAAGACACGGCATTGCCACCACCTTTTATATTATGTCTGTCTGTTCTGTCAAGTGGTTGCTCACCTCGGTGAGACACGGCATCGCCACCACCTTCTACATTCCTATCTGTCTGTTCTGTCAGGTGGTTGCTTACCTTGGTGAGACACGGCATTGCCATCACCTTCTATATTATGTCTGTCTGTTCTGTCAAGTGGTTGCTCACCTCGGTGAGACACGGCATTGCCATCACCTTCTATATTATGTCTGTCTGTTCTGTCAAGTGGTTGCTCACCTCGGTGAGACACGGCATTGCCATCACCTTCTATATTATGTCTGTCTGTTCTGTCAAGTGGTTGCTCACCTCGGTGAGACACGACATTACCACCACCGTCTCCGGTCTGTCCGCCTTGTCGGATGGTTTCTCGCCTTACGGCATTGCCACTGTCGCCATCTTCGTTTTTTTTTTTCCTCTCTCTCTCTCCTATTGAACTTGGAAGAACTTGGAAGAAGCGATTCCGTACCTGGCCTCCCACTTTGGTTTTCTTGTGGGTCAATTCTCTCAAGCTGTTGCTCACTTTCAAGGAGACATAGACTTGATAATGTCTCACTATACTTCGGTGATTGTTCACATTGGTGAGACAGAGAGACCCCGTCGAAAGCAAGACCGAAGCTAAGACCCCAAAACTGTCAGGTTTTAGTGAACGCATCCAGGTTCCTAGTCAATGAGACTCAATGCAGATAGTCCGTGTTGAGAGCACTTTGTTGGAGAAACCACGAACTACATTTTGCGATTTTTCCTAAGGATACTAGGGAGGTTCGTGTCTTTCTATGTAAACCCATACATATTAATAGTTATGTCATTTTGTTCTTGTTGCGAGGACAGAGGTACCAGTCTATTTCTTGTATATTTCTCACGTTGTGTGCATTTGACTTTGTTTGAAATATTTTATATAATGGCTTGTACTATTTTGTAAAGTGTAAAAACAAAAAAAATCTAAATTGACGGTCGCAATTTTTGGTACCCCACGCGAAATCGAACCGTTTTTCCCCGCGTCCTCAGTAATGCTTTTCTGGGGAAAACAGTTTGTAAAACGAATAATGTTTACAGCTTAGTCTAGTTGGTCCGTCGGTCGGGTGTACACTGGCAACAACACGCGTTGAAATACACGTAGACGAATCCGGCCTGGGGTCAATGGGAGCTGCCATGCCTGGGGGCCATCGACGCGCCACAAAGCAGCCATTCTGTCTAGCATTGGTACCCAGTCGCCATGTCTATACCAATAATTGCATTATGCCACCCGATGGTGGTATACAGGGGATTGGTGTGTGATGATCCTGTCTACCAATTGTGTCCAGTAGCTAGATATAGGCCTATAGGTAGACAAATTGGTCGGTGGGTGTATGGTGTGGTGACCCTGTCTACAAAATTGCATTCGGTCACCCGATGTTGGAAGACAGACAGTTGGTGTGTGATGACCCCGCCCGCAAGTTGCATTAAAAGTCACCAGGGGCGGGTAGATGAAGGGTCGGTGTGTCTGAAGACCCTGTCTAACAATTGAACTCGGACACCTTATGTCGGAAGACGAAGGGTCGGTGTGTGACCCCGTCCGCCGATTGCCTCAAGTCACCCGGTGTGGGTAGATATTATAAAGGTACTCGGTCAACTGGTGTGTGTGTGTGAAGACCCCGTCTACCAATCGCACCAAGTCCCCTGATGTGGACGCCCATATGGCTCGTGCACGATAGCCCGCAGCAAGGGCGGCACACGGACGGAAGGCACGGTCGGATTCGTGCTGTACATGGACGACAAACAGAGCGTGCGTTCGATTAGTTCTCCCCGGGTAGAGGTCACCCCGACCTTCGACCTGTACTCTCAGTAAAGAGGTCGGAGCAACGCGATTGACCACGAAAGCCACTCGAACGTCGCCTTAAAGCGAACTCTCAAACTCTGGTTAAACACAATCGGGTTCTTATCGCATGGGCAGTTCGAATCATTTCTGTGTGATACCTTTGGCAGTTGTTGGGAGGTATTGGTGACTGTACATTACTTTCAGCCTTGTAATTATAGGGGAACAAATAAAAAACAAATGCGTGCCTTTCTACCCAATGATAGGGATGCGCGTTCTTGACAGTATTGTGTAAAGCATGAGGATTCTATACCACAGTGTGCTCCCATCCTACCAAGCCATTAAAGGGAGCCGAGCCTGAATTCACGGCTATGGCTGTGGCCGGCTGTGCCTGAATCGACGCACGCAGTGGCGATCGGAGCAGCATCCACAGCCGTAGACGTAGCCACTGACTCGGCCCCGCCCCCAGCGCGGGACGCGTAGGGCTAGCCACTGTGCATCGACTGCACGATAGAACAGAACACGTTGTAACGTACGGCCCATACGTTGTTAGAATGGTTGTACTGTATATACTAGCATGCTCTCTTATGGATTTGAGTCGGATTAAGTCGTGTACACTTCTTGTATAAGCTTATTGTATAATGTTAACTGAGTTTGTGGAGGATTATTAAACTATTTCGTTTGCTGCTGAACTTGACTTTGCAGTGCGTTTTGTTTTCTCATAGAGTACGGTACAGTTACCATGACTCCACCCCGTGTTGCCACACCCATTCCAAGGTTACCGCGTGATATATTGAGCGGCCGTGGGTACATAGCCACGCCCAACCGGCTTGTTCTGCCCACGCCCTCTTGGCTCATTCGTTGCTTGCGTGGGCGAGTGACCACGCCTATACCACTTCTGCCCCCTCCCCCAACATACATACTAATTTCTGTATCCTCGTGGAGATATTGCTTTGTTCTCGTGCACTATACAACCTAGTGAGAAACGATTACTTTCCTGGGTAGAAATTTGGAACGTATGTCCGTTATATAATTATCTTACACTTCACTAATTTAATTCCTGGTAATTACCAAATTCCAGTTTCGTAAAAACCTTATGGAGACCTCTACACCTTTACAATTTCCCTTAGTAAATCAACAGGTTTAGAGATGGGTCTGCAGGAAAAAGCAGAAATGTTTAGAAACTTTTAAATTTTTTGCATCATCCTGTTTTATGACATCACAAATTTGCTCATGAATTTTTAAAAATCTCATCAGCATAAAATCTTAAAACTTGCAAATACACCCCCAGAACGAGTGTGAAAAACAGTTTTATTGAATAGCAACATTGCAAAACGGTTCTGTAGCATGGATTTAAGTGATTTAAATGTTGATATGCAGAGACCCTTTTAGCCGCGTTTCCACTTGACTCATTCTGAATTTAAATCAAACAAAATGAAGGAAAAACTCACCGGGAACTTGTTTGAACAAATTGAAAAGTGACAAAGAAAACTTTGACTTGTGTGGGATTTGAAGTAGAGACCTGGTTTTGCGTGCCAGCGCTGTTATACTGTCTGAGCTAGCTATATAACCCTTAGATGCCACGATGGCCTTACCAAATAGACAACTAGTCTTTGCCGGGGTGGGGGCGCCAGTCAGAAATATTCAACCATTGACTGCCGTATATATCGGTGTATACAACTATTGGTTATTTGCATCTGAATGAAAGCGGGGGATGATCCCTGTGGGATGACAGAGGCCATTCTTCATTCTCGATACTCTTTCTTTTGTCGACAGGTGGTTTTTTTATGACACCGACACGGTCTGGATCTGTTAGAAATCTTTGGAGTTTGTGGTTCGCTTTGACCTGCACGATTTAACCTTTATGCCGACGTCATTGATCGAAAGTATTGCCACTTGATTCTGAGACAACGGTCGTTTTCGAAATGAAGGCTTAGGCTCGGGCTCAGGCTTCGTGTCCGTCTGACAAAGCCTGAACATTCCGGGTCGTGGTTGTTTTTTTCCGAATTTGAAGGTTTGTTGGCTTGATAGGAACAGGGTATTCCCCCAAGAAGCCGAGGCCAAACGTAACGTCGGTGCCTGTGATATTATGACGAGTAAGATAAATGTGACCCGGCACGACGACATGAGGAATATCCCACCAAAACCCTTTTTAAGTAAACAACGCCTGAAGTTGAAGTATCTTTACAGTTCGATTGCAAATAAATTTTCTTTTTTGTATTTTCGGAAATGTTAAGTATTAGAGGATATTATATTTTGATATCATTTGAAAGCTAATGGTATACTCTTTCACATCATTAAAAAAATCTCAAAATCTCAAAAGTGGGGTTATTTCTCATTATGCTGTGCCGGGTCACAAATGTGACCGAAGGCTATTCGCCCGAGCCTCAACCGAGCCGAAAACGGCCCAACTTTGGTCGAAATGCAGGTTTACATGACTGCCCCATCCCCCCAGTGTCTGTTTTGATGCAGACTACAGGACGGGGTGACCAACTGCCACCGACGGTGGAGTTGACGACGAGTCCGGGCACCGTCGTCTCCCCCCCCCTTTTGTTACATGAGCGTCGCTAGGTATTGAATAACTCCGCGCACAGCGCAGATTTATTGACAGAAAAAAATCACCCCAATAAAAGTGCTCGGCTACCATCTACCAAAGTTCAAAGATAATGATATGGTTCCCCTGTCTGTCCATGTCTCTACCTGTATGTCTCTCTTGTCTCTTTAGCCCCACCCTCTCTCTCTCCCTCTCTCCAATTCTCCCCCTCTCTCTCTGTCTCTCTCTTTCTCTCTCATCCTCTCTGTCTCTCCCTCTCTCTCTTGCTCTCTCTCCACATCTCTCTCCCTCTCTCCCCCTCTCTCTCTTGCTCTCTCTTGCTCTCTCTCCACATCTCTCTCCCTCTCTCTCTCTCTCTCTCTCTCTTTCTCTCTCTTTCTCTCTCCCTCTCTCTCTCTCTCTCTCTCTCTCTCTTTCTCTCTCTCTCGCTCTCTCTCTATCTCTCTATATCTCTCTCTATCTATATATCTCTCTATCTCTATCTCTCTCTCCCTATCCCCCTCTCCCTCTCTCCCCATCTCTCTCTTGCTCTTTCTCTCTCCCTCTCTCTCTCTTTCTCTCTCTCTCTTTTGCTCTCTCTCACCACATCTCTCTCATTCTCACCCTCCCCCTCACTCTCTCTCTCTCTCTTTGAATTTTCACCTAATAATGATTAATGAAACATTGCCGGGGTGATTTCTGATAAGCACCACCTTGCTCACCTTGATTTGTTTTCCCCTTCTGTCTTTTCCCTCCCCCCCCCACCCCACCCAACACACTTCTCCCTTTCTTTCTTGTTTTTTTTTTCTTTTTTTAATTTGCTCGGGGAGAGATTGTATGACGCGACCAGTCGGCTGGTCTGGCGGGCTGGTTGTCAATTGATGCGTCCTCCGTGTTCGGGCCGCGGCGAGCGGCCGCCTCAGCGCGGCCTGCCCATTTGTTCAGCCGGCAAGCTGCCCCACGAGCGGGACGGGCGGGCGCTGAAACATGGCACCGCCACCTTCTGTGGGGAATTTTGGTCATGTGTGGGTGTGTGTTCTTTCTCTCTTCTCTCCCCCTTTCTCCCTCTTTCTCCCCTCTTCCTCTCTCTATTTCCACCTTTCTCTTCTTCCTCCACCTTTCTTCTTTCTCTCCTCTCCCCTCCCTCTCTCTTTCTGTCTCTCCTCGCTCGCTCTTATCTCTCTCTTCTCCCTCTAGTTCTCTTAGTTATGTGTGTCTCTTCTCCCCCATTCTTCCCTCTCTCACCTCTTTCTCTATCTCTGCCTGTCTCTTCTCATTCCCTCTCCATCCCCTCTCTCTTGTCTCTTTCATGTTGCTCTCACTCTCTTCTCTTCCGCTTCTATCTCTCTCTTCTGTATCTCTCTTCTCTCTCTCTTTCTCATTCTCTTCCCCCTCCTCTCTCTTCTGTATCTCTCTTCTCCCTCTCTTTCTCATTCTTTTCCCCCTCCTCTCTCTTCTCTCTCTCTCTTCTTTCTTTTCTCTTCTCTTAATTTCCCTTCCTCCACCTTTCTTCGATCTCTCCTCTCCTCTCTCTTTCTCTTCACCCGCTCTCTGTCTCTCCTCGCTCTCTCTCTTAAATCTCTCTTCTCTCTCTTCTCCCTTCACCTCTCTTCCCTCTCAACTGTTTTTTTTTTTATGCATTGGATGCATTGGTAGATTTTTCCCATTTTCCCTAAAATAGTCTGAGGATTTGACAAAAAGAGGCACCGAAACCAGAAATGGCGAACGCGGGCATCTGTCTCGACTTAAGACAAATTTCAGGCAGAGAAAAAGAGGCAGGGAGAGAGAGGGGAGGTGAAAAGAGAGAGAAAGAGAGAGAGAGAGAGGAGAGGGGAGAGAGAGGGAGAGAGAGAGACAGAGAGAGAGACAGAGAGAGAGAGATAGAGAGAGAGAGAAAGAGAGAAAGAGAGAGAGAGAGAGAGAGAGAGAGAGAGGAGAGAGAGAAAGAGAGAGAGAGGAGAGAGAGAGAGAGAAAGAGAGGAGAAGAAGGGAGAGAGAGAGGAGAGGGAGAGAGAGAGAGGAGAGAGAGAAAAAGGGAGAGAGAGAGGGGGAGAGAGAGAGAGAGAGAGAGGAGGATGGAGAGAGAGAGCGAGAGAGAGAGAGAGGGAGAGAGAGAAAGGGAGAGAGAGGGGAGAGGGAAGTGTAGGGAGAGAGAGGGAGAGAGGACAAAGTTATGAGAAGGGCTGGAATCAGAAACAGAGATCGGTTAGAGAGCGAGATAGAGAGAGAGAGAAACTATTTCTCTGCCTCTTTTTTTCACCACTCGTCACATCGAGTGAGAAGGGGAGGGGGGTCTTCCCCGTAAAAAGAAAGAGGGCTTAGTCCTCGACAGCTCTCGTCCAGGCCGAAGGGAATGACTTAAAGAAAAGAAAAGGGAGCGAAAATAGAAATTAAGGACCTTTCGACTTGGGCCGCGATCGTTATTAAGTCAAAAAATTATCGCCTCTTGAATATGCATCGAGTGTTGCCCGTCAGATATTCGGTCGAAAATTGCCAGCGGGGATATAGATACA
>CATLJK010000192.1:5000-17256 GCA_949987565.1 Luidia sarsii
TATGTTTAAAAAAAGGTCTAATTTACACAGTTTGTAGATGGTCATGATAGAATCCTCATGCTTAAATCTCACGGTCTGGGATGCTGTACTTTTCGAAACATCGTCACTCAAGCATGGACAAATAGCGAGTAATGAACTATTTATTACACTACAGAACGGTGCGAAAACTGTGACGGTTTTTTGCCTTTTTCTACTTTCTCAGATTACCATTTGAGCTAAAACCTTCGCAGGATTTCTGGTTTTGAATGTTGAATGGTTTAACACACACACTGTGGCAATTTTTTCGACTTTCTTCGATGTGGTGAAGGACATTTCAGCAGGGGAAAAAACGCATCCGGGCACCGCAGATCTGCCAACAGACCTCCCTCTTTGACCATCCGTCAAAAACCATCAGCAAAGCGTGCAAAGAATACGGCTTATCCTCTCTAAACGCGACGGCCTTTGAAATCGTCAAAACCTCCTGGAAGTCAGAGCGAAGCCGGAAAGTTGGCGGCTTAAGGGGTAACAAAGACAGCCCCCAGGGGACTTTCAGTTGTCCGCACACCTGGAAGATGAGAGGAGGCTATCACAGAAGCGGCCGTACCCTGTGTGCTTTTAAGGTCTTCTCGCCTAACGTTCTATTCACACGTCTATCCACAGTCGCTCTTTTTTTAATCTCAGCCCCCATACTCACACTTGCTCCGTCCGTGCAAGATGTGCGCGCCTTTCATTCAAATCAGTGACGAATTATTGGTCCTTTAAATATGGATCAGGCTCCATGAATCCATGGATCAGGTTCGGGATCAGGCTTCGTCTCCGTCTGACAAAACCCGAAACTCCAGGTTGTGGTTTGTCGCCGAATTAGTTGGCTTGATAGTCTCGAGGTATTCGCCAAGAAACTGGGGCCAAAATGCTAGCTACTATAAATGCATGGAACATTATAACGAGTAAAACATTGTCACCGAAACCTAAACCCGTGCCTAAGCGTTCATTTCGTAAACGGCCTACAAGACTGGTACCCGCTCGTAACCGGCTCAGGGGACTAAGGGGGAGTCTGGGAACGCGTCGCTGATGCAAATCAAGAGGCGGCGTTGCGGGTGCCGTGTCGTGTCAGTGCGTGAGGGACGCGTGCGTAGCCAGGCCGACTGCAGATGCGCATTACACCAAGCGACGCGCTGGCAAGCGGAACGGGACCTATAGGTATCGTCTGCGATACATCGGACTCCTTCTTGAAACCAGAGTACATCCGCATCCCTGCAACAACGACAGAGGAACTTCACGTACCGAACGATTACCCACTGTGCCCTGGGCAGTCGACTACTCTGCCCACTAAGACCGGAAAGTAGAAACTCTTTGAGTAATAACTCTCTCTCTCTCTGTCTCTCTTTCGTCAGCGTTCGTTGTTCTTCAGCGCGACCAGGCCAAACACGCTCCACGCGCTGGGGAGAACAGCTTCCCGCTTCGACGCGGGGGAGCTGTCGGCGACCGCTCACCATTCACACCTGGGAACGATTACCATTCACCGCTGTCTTCCGCCCTGGACGAAGCCGCCTTTGAAGGTAGGACCTCTCGACTCTTGGATATGACGAAAGAGATTTTCCCAGATTGAGCGTCACACTCAGCATTGTGTTTCGTATAGTTTTTCTATTTGCTTGATCCGGATATACACATATCGGTGTGGGTTAAATTTTAAGAATACAAGAAGTAGGCCCTACCCGACGTTTCGATCGTATCGCAACCTTTCCCAAAGCCCATGAGAAGGTCCTGCTACATAGGTGTGGGAGGTAGTTTAAGTCAGTGCGCAGTATGTAACCAGTTTTTGTATTGCCTTAAATCTTTACCATTTTTTTTTAAAGGCCGAGTAAATGTCACTTGATCGGAAACCTGTGGCTTTAGCGCTCTTACCGTCTAAGATATCCAGCTCTTAGACGGTGGAATTCCCGATAAAGTCGATTGTCTTTGTCGAGGTGCGCGCCCCGGTCATGGGTGCATTTAACCAATAACTGGCACATTTCTCAAGGGCTCACACCTCCTCTATTTCCATTCCTGTGTAAACAGCAACAATTTACTGTAAACTTGGCTCTGCCGCGGTTCTGTGATGACAACAGAATGCTTCTTCATTTTTTGTTGTAAATGTTCTTGTATAATTAGAAAAAAATATTGCCGATTTGATACAGAATTGGCAGTCGGTCAGGCTGTCACTCCGTCCCTTCGAGTGCAACCCGTTTCCATTTTGAACCGGCTCGCGGTGCCTGTCCGTTTGGCCGGTTTCTTTGCGGAAGAAATTAGGGATGAGATTCCTCCGGCGATTCTCGTCTCGTACCGACGCTAACGCGCCCCTCTCGCAAACCATAATTAAACGCCCGTCTTCGCTTCCAGTCATAGAGTGGACGGGTCAGATTATGAACGAGATAACCACACCAACCAACAAATAATAAAGTCGCATCGACCCTTAGATATCGCGACGGTCGGCTAAGTATTAAAACAGACGATAATAAGATGAGTTCGAAATAGCATGAGAAGATGTTTCTTTTTATTAATGCAAAGCGAGGTGGATTTTTTTTTGGGGGGGATGGTTTTTTTTTCCGTGCTTGGTGGATGTGGGTAAGAGAGCGAGGCGGGGGCTAGACGGAGCTGTTTGATCTTATCGTTAGTCCTCTGTTCCCACTGTCCTCCATACTGTGTCTCGGCGCGCCAGCCTGTTACCAGGCAACAGTCTTGCAGTGTAGGCTGATGAAGACAACAATAATTCTTCCGATTAATGTTAAAGGCGTTCCGCTCCGTGTGGAGGGAGTAGCCGAGATAGGAATCTGTTGCTGATGTTGTTGCTTCTATCTGCCACTACTCGTGAGGTTGTTGCTGTTTTTGACTCCCTGACCGCCTGCCTGCCTCCCTGTCTGCCCATCTGCCTTCCTGCCTGTCTGCCTGTCTGCCTGCCTCCCTGCCTGCCTGTCTGCCTGCCTGCCCTGCCTGCCTGCCTCCCTGCCTGCCTCCCTGCCTCCCTGCCTGCCTCCCTGCCTGCCTGCCTGCCTCCCTCCCTGCCTGCCTGCCTGCCTGCCTGCCTGCCAACCCTGCCTGCCTGCCTGCCTGCCTGCCTGCCTGCCCTGCCTCCCTGCCTCCCTGCCTGCATGCCTGCATGCCTGCCTGCCTGCCTGCCCGCCTCCCTGCCTGCCCTGTCCCTCATACCGTTCCTCTGTGTCTCTATATCAATTTCTGTCGCTGTATCTAGCACTCTACCAATCCCTCTGCATCTTTTTCTCTAGATATTTCTGTTTCTCTGTCTTCCCTTTCTCTTTCTTTCTGCTATGCCTTCTCTCCCTCTAGGCCTTTACCCACTCCATCTCTCTGTGTTTCCCTCACTGCCACCCTCTCCCCTCTCTCGATCACTCTCCTCTCTCTCTACCTCTCTGTATTTCTCTCCATTATCATCTTCCTCTCTTTCCTCCCTCCTCTCTCCTTTCTCCCAGTCTCTCCCCTCTCTTTCCTCCCTATATCGCTCTTTATCTCTCCCCTCTCTCTATCACTATTCTCTCTCCACTCTCTCTCTCTTTCTTTCTCTCTCTGTATTTCTCTCCATTCTCATCTTCCTCTCTTCCTCTCTCCTCTCCCATTTCTACTCCCCCTCTCTTCCCTCTCCCCTCTCTCCTTTCTCCTCTCTCTCCCCCTCTCTCTCCTCTCCTCCCTATATCGCTCTTTATCTCTCCCCTCTCTCTATCACTATTCTCTCTCCACTCTCTCTCTCTTTCTTTCTCTCTCTGTATTTCTCTCCATTCTCATCTTTCTCTCTTCCTCTCTCCTCTCCCATTTCTACTCCCCCTCTCTTCCCTCTCCCCTCTCTCCTTTCTCCTCTCTCTCCCCCTCTCTCTCCTCTCCTCCCTATATCGCTCTTTATCTCTCTCCTTCTCTCCCCTCTGTGATGATCAATTGATCCCCACTCCTATAATATCGCTTACCCGGCTGGATACGAACGGAATGTTACACAGTTGCCCCTCGAACCCACATAAAAAAACAACCTACAAAAACAAGAAACGAGAAGACGAGCGGATAGACTAAGGGTAAAGTGGCACTTTGCGGCCACCAGACGAGAAAAATCCCACCGAATTCGGTGGCGGTCAATGACCGGTAGTTGTCAGACAGCGAGACGGCGTGCAGACGCCGCAAACGGGTACAGAAATTCGTCAAGAAATCGATGGAGTGGAAAAACGGTCCATAACGAGAACAGTCTTGTCCGTCACACCCACCCTGCCGCCTCTAAAAGCCACTCAGCCCAGACTTCAAAAGCAGCCATCCACTCCACCTTGTTCAATCCTCCAAGGATCTGTCTGTAAGCAGACTGAGGAGTATAGCTCCGCTCGTTCAAGCGAGGGGGTATATTTCAGTCGCGCACGCGGCTTACTTAAACGAGGGAGGTTATTTAGGGCGTCGCCAGTACAAAATGCTGTACGGTCCCTTCTTCCTTTATCATCAAAAGGTCGGCCCATCACAGAAAGGAGAAAGCATCCCGTCGCTGATAAATGGTCCTCCGTCTTATGTGATTGGGCACGGTGGCTTAAGCAAGATGTGTAGGAGGTCCCCGACGAACCGTGGAGGTTTTCGTCATTAATCCGGCTTAACGTCGGCCCTTTCCAAATCGCCACTGACACACGGACAGGAATCAGACAGGCGTGGTGTGTAGACACAATGCGGGATGTTTACGCGTGGGGCTTTCATCGCTGTTGACAGCAATCTCTGCCATTCGTCCGTAGTCTTGACAAAACGGTCGGTACTTCAATGCCGTCATTCGGTCCACCGTTTGACTTCTTTAAATAACATACTATATCATGCATTTGTGAGCAACGGCCCACCACCGAAGCATCAATGTAGCCCACAGGACCTATCCAATGGCTTGCTAGAGCTCAAAGCAGAGAAATACACAATTAACCATCTAACTAAAAGATTCATAGATATAGCATGATGTTTGCGCCGAGGAGAATGTAATTCAATGGGGTTTTGTCCTTTCTCGACGTGATCAACACTGAGTGCCTAGTGCGAGTTACTCGCCGTTGAGAAAGGTCCTGCTAGGATGGAAACGTCAGTCCCTCTAATTGTCTGTGTGTTGCAGGTCATCTTAGTCACTGAGCAGTTTGTAAGACTGTTTTCAGAGATTCACTCTTAAAGGTCAAGCAAGTTACCTAGCCCCACATAGCATCGAGTGCGGTTTGACGGCAGATATTGGTTTCTTTGTGAAACCCAAATCACACCATCCATTAATGTGAGATGCATCAGATGCTAGCAAGCCTTGGTGAATGTTAAAGTTTATCGTCACTTCTACAAGCAACATATAATCGGTCAATTTTTGGCTCAAAACTCCCTACTTTTTGGAAGAACTATCTCCAGCAATGGCCGAAAATTTTACTTTCAGAAGTTGATGTTTGAATTGCGGTTAAGCCAGGTTTAACCTACACCGAGAAAGATCCTGCTAGGATTGAAACATCCAATGCTTTAATCTTTTTCGAAAAGAAGGAAAAATGGCGATGGGACTTGAACCTGAGACCTCTGAACTATCTAGCTCTTAGATGGTGTCCTTTCCATATACATAGTCAACTTTCTTTGCTCTTGAATCTTTTGAAGTGTTTCGACTGAACATATACATGTAGCACTTTTATATCACGCGTTATATGTCGTGGGTTCCCCAGGGTCGAATAACTCCAAGGCAAACTTAAGCACAATCATGTACAAGTCCCGAGAGCAAATCCTGCTCTAGGTACGAAACCATTAGGCCTAAGACGTGTTGTTTTAGATAGCAGTGCTTGGAATGTATCGTAAAGCATTTTCTTGAGACGGTAGGGCATGGTGACTCGCCTTATACATAATACCAAGCAGTTTGAGTGCATTAACCCTTAAACATCGGCACCGTTGGTTATAGCGCTGGATACCTTGCCCTTGCATTAACAATTAATTACCCGTGCGTGACCATAGGCAACGCCACTGTCAAAACCATTCCCGACAATCCCTCACGAGCACCGCGCGTTTGGGAATGAAGGGTTTTTACTGGATCAGCGTGGATTTACTCACGAACTGAGATTCATTTTCAGGCTATCTCGATGCGGCAGATGTTCGACCCATTTTTTTGAAGAGGTGAATGACTCGACTCCAGAAAACCGCTTCAGTGGGGAGAACTACCGCGCTTCCCCGATCCTGGACGTTTTGCCGAGCAGCGAGTCTTAATAGCGGACCTGTGTTTATCGAATAACAGCCCGCCTCTTCCGCCTGGTCGGGTAATAATGAACAATTCTGGTTGTTTTTTTAGCATTCTTAGAAATCCAATAGTGGTTTGGCCTACTCGATGCAATAAGGACTGAGTGCTTTGAGTGCTTGGCCAGATTGCCTGCTTATAACAAAACCAGGCAGCTCGGGCGGGATTCGAACCCGCGTCTCCTGCAGACTGGTCATAATATCTCTATTCTGAACCACCTATAGACCCTTTCTTCACGTGGCGTCATGTTGGACCATAGGGATGTGTGTACACTTTCCGTAAAAAGCGGTCCAACGTGGCGGCAGTGTTTTTGTTTGGTCACGTGGGTGAAAAAAGGTCTATATACGGTGTGGAACAGGATGATGTAAAACCTCTTATGTAGAAATGCGGCTGTCATAGACATCACTTGTGACTGCGAGGGCATTCAGTCCATACAACACAACACATAGTTCTGTCCCCTTATAGCTCATACCAGAACCATATGCTCTGCTAATGAGTTGGAGGTTTTCAACGCCAATATGCCAGATCGTCCGCTCTGCATGCACCGGACAGGACTTGCGCAGTGACCCAAAAGAAGACGATTGCTGTTATGATATAAATGAAAGCGTTAAAGCTGTTCGTAATGGTTGAGAATACGCGGAGCCCAGTCTTGGTCGAGTCTATTCACTCCATGGATGCTATGCGGCTCAATCTGCTTCGTGCCGTCAGGAGACGTGTGAGACTTATATACAGTGAGTCGTGACGTCGTTGCTGCTCTCGTTCTCGTATGCTGCGCCGCAGTGGAAACCCACTTCATCTCCCTTCATTCTGCTCCAAGGGAATCGCATACAATTGCTTGGCCCACGTGTGCACTCCGTGGCCCCGTTTTTTCGGTCGCTTTGGAGGGAGGGTGCACAGCCGGCGAAGTGCCCAATTTCCGGACATTCCAAATCATTTTGAGAAATAACTTACTCGTCAGGAAGTTTGTAATGAAATGCAATAGCTTTGAGACAGGTCCTGCTAGGATCGAAACGTCAGGCCCTCTAACGTTTGAGGTTTAATTCAATGAGGGTTCCAATGAGGGTCTGCCCTGCTTGGATTCGGGTTCGAATTCGCCAAACGACTGCGACCAGCTCGGTGGTCAAGTGGTTGAGACGTCTGCACTAGTAAGCAGGAGTCGCGGGTTCGAATCCCGCCCGAGCTGGCTGAATTGTTTTCATCAGGCATCGGGCAAAGCACTGGCCATTCAGTTGCTCACTCGCTCACCCCCTCACCCCTTTCACCCACTCGCCCACTCCCTGACTTGCTGCCTGATCACTTGCATACTTGCTCACTTACTTGCCTGCTTGCGTGATCACATGCTTTCTTGTATGTTTGCCCCTCGCTTGTATGCTTGCTTGCCCTCTTTCTGTCACTTCCGTCTCGCTATAGTGTGTGCGACACCCAGAGGCGTTCAGGCTCAATAATGTATGTACCCAATGGACCAAGCAAGAAATGGGGAGGGAGATAAAGAGAGGCAGTTTTTTTCGGCAAGAGCTGCCAATTGAGGACGGTGCATCCAGGTCATGCGTGAAACACGAGATGTGTGCTGCAGCTGCACCTGTGAAAGCTCACAAACACCGCTCCCGGCTTGTGTTCAGCCGCCTGCTGCGAGCGCTGCGGCGAACCATCGAGGTGTGAGCGGTTCCCCGCCCCCAGCTCTGCCGTCGCTCGCTCCGGGTCATACCGGCCTGACGCGCGACCACGCTGTGCTGCTGTTGGGTGCTCGCCCGGGAGAGACTCCACGAGGGACCGGTGCCAGTGCGCACCCCCAAATAACTGTACGGTGTTGCCAATGCTGTGTGCTTCATTGGAAAAGGCATGGCTGGAACGTTTCTTTTATTCTTCTAGAAACCTCCTCCATATACGGTCTGTCGAATCCGAATCCTTAAACGGTAAAGATATGCATTATACGCAGCCATACGCTGTGCATTAGTGAGATTATGTGACAATTTACCGTAGAATGCGTGCCGCATTGTACCACGCGTATAGGCCTTTCTTAAAATTGTTTGCAATTTGAATGCATCGAACTGAAAGCGAGGCTATGGGAGCTAGATTTCTAAGATTAATTGTTGTTCCCCGCTGCTTTTTGATATTTCTTGACATGTTCGTCAACAAAACCGAACGATACCTTAGGAACAACGGTAAGGTCCCTTGGACGCACCGCTATCTTGGAAATGTAGCGCCCATAGCCTCGTTTTGGGCTCAAGACATAAAATGTGCTTACATATCAAGACAGACCTATTGAACACCCAGTAGTACACTTCACCGGGCTACTGCCTGGTGAGTATGTGGCACTGAAATTGGCATTTCCTCCCTTAGGCATCCCACAGTCTGTGCCCCAATTTTGTCACGCGACTCTACCAGACATAAATGTGCGATAACCAGCCGACGTGGCACGGTGTACTTTGTGTGGTTACCACCAATGCGATGGTGCCTACAACACGTGGTAAAAGCCTTGCGTTATTTATAAAAGAGTGTCGGCCGAAGTACTTTACCAAGAACCTAGTCTGGTTTTGCTGGCAATGTTGGAATGTTTCTGATTGATTTTGACCGACATTGCAAAGCTTGGAACAGTATTCAAGGATGACTGACACAGCACGGTGCCGAAACCAAACCACTGTATGATTACCGAATAGTGTTTATTTAGCACCTATGGTACTGCACCGTACAGATGGATATACATCGATACGATATGCATCGACACGGCAGACGTGAAACGCCGTACATAATTTCCAAACAATGGGAGGGACTGACGTTTGGTTCATAGCAGGACATTGCTCAAAAGCAGAGTCACTCTGCCTTTGAGGAAGGTCCTGCTAGAAGCTAACATCCAAGCGTCATTTCAGGCAGTAACTCAGCAACATCTTTGCATGATACTCTTGTAATAACGAAGCCAGCATTTGTTCACCAAACACCACTTTGTATCGATGAATAGTGCAGGTTAATACCACACATTGTTAATCAAACATCACTTTGTATCGATGAATAGTGCAGGTTAATACCACACGTTGTTAATCAAACATCACTTTGTATCGATGAATAGTGCAGGTTAATACCACACGTTGTTAACCAAACACCACTTTGTATCGATGAATAGTGCATGTTAATACCACACGTTGTTAATCAAACACCACTTTGTATCGATGAATAGTGCAGGTTAATACCACACGTTGTTAATGAAACACCACTTTGTAGCGATGAATAGTGCATGTTAATACCACACGTTGTTAACCAAACACCACTTTGTATCGATGAATAGTACAGGTTAATACCACACGTTGTTAATCAAACACCACTTTGTATCGATGAATAGTGCAGGTTAATACCACACGTTGTTAATCAAACATCACTTTGTATCGATGAATAGTGCAGGTTAATACCACACGTTGTTAATCAAACACCACTTTGTATCGATGAATAGTGCAGGTTAATACCACACGTTGTTAACCAAACACCACTTTGTATCGATGAATAGTGCAGGTTAATACCACACGTTGTTAATCAAACATCACTTTGTATCGATGAATAGTGCAGGTTAATACCACACGTTGTTAACCAAACACCACTTTGTATCGATGAATAGTGGAGGTTAATACCACACGTTGTTAACCAAACACCACTTTGTATCGATGAATAGTGCAGGTTAATACCACACATTGTTAATCAAACACCACTTTGTATCGATGAATAGTGCAGGTTAATACCACACGTTGTTAATCAAACATCACTTTGTATCGATGAATAGTGCAGGTTAATACCACACGTTGTTAACCAAACATCACTTTGTATCGATGAATAGTGCAGGTTAATACCACACGTTGTTAATCAAACACCACTTTGTATCGATGAATAGTGCAGGTTAATACCACACGTTGTTAACCAAACACCACTTTGTATCGATGAATAGTGCAGGTTAATACCACACGTTGTTAATCAAACACCACTTTGTATCGATGAATAGTGCAGGTTAATACCACACGTTGTTAACCAAACATCACTTTGTATCGATGAATAGTGCAGGTTAATACCACACGTTGTTAATCAAACACCACTTTGTATCGATGAATAGTGCAGGTTAATACCACACGTTGTTAACCAAACACCACTTTGTATCGATGAATAGTGCAGGTTAATACCACACGTTGTTAATCAAACATCACTTTGTATCGATGAATAGTGCAGGTTAATACCACACGTTGTTAACCAAACACCACTTTGTATCGATGAATAGTGCAGGTTAATACCACACGTTGTTAACCAAACACCACTTTGTATCGATGAATAGTGCAGGTTAATACCACACGTTGTTAATCAAACACCACTTTGTATCGATGTATAGTGCAGGTTAATACCACACGTTGTTAACCAAACACCACTTTGTATCGATGAATAGTGCAGGTTAATACCACACGTTGTTAATGAAACACCACTTTGTATCGATGAATAGTGCAGGTTAATACCACACGTTGTTTATCAAACACCACTTTGTATCGATGAATAGTGCAGGTTAATACCACACGTTGTTAACCAAACACCACTTTGTATCGATGAATAGTGCAGGTTAATACCACACGTTGTTAATGAAACACCACTTTGTATCGATGAATAGTGCTGGTTAATACCACACGTTGTTAATGAAACATCACTTTGTATCGATGAATAGTGCAGGTTAATACCACACGTTGTTAATCAAACACCACTTTGTATCGATGAATAGTGCAGGTTAATACCACACGTTGTTAACCAAACACCACTTTGTATCGATGAATAGTGCAGGTTAATACCGCACGTTGTTAATCAAACATCACTTTGTATCGATGAATAGTGCAGGTTAATACCACACGTTGTTAATCAAACATCACTTTGTATCGATGAATAGTGCAGGTTAATACCACACGTTGTTAACCAAACACCACTTTGTATCGATGAATAGTGCAGGTTAATACCACACGTTGTTAATCAAACATCACTTTGTATCGATGAATAGTGCAGGTTAATACCACACGTTGTTAATCAAACACCACTTTGTATCGATGAATAGTGCAGGTTAATACCACACGTTGTTAACCAAACACCACTTTGTATCGATGAATAGTGCAGGTTAATACCGCACGTTGTTAATCAAACATCACTTTGTATCGATGAATAGTGCAGGTTAATACCACACGTTGTTAATCAAACATCACTTTGTATCGATGAATAGTGCAGGTTAATACCACACGTTGTTAACCAAACACCACTTTGTATCGATGAATAGTGCAGGTTAATACCACACATTGTTAATCAAACATCACTTTGTATCGATGAATAGTGCAGGTTAATACCACACGTTGTTAATGAAACATCACTTTGTATCGATGAATAGTGCAGGTTAATACCACACGTTGTTAATCAAACACCACTTTGTATCGATGAATAGTGCAGGTTAATACCACACGTTGATAACCAAACATCACTTTGTATCGATGAATAGTGCAGGTTAATACCACACGTTGTTAACCAAACATCACTTTGTATCGATGAATAGTGCAGGTTAATACCACACGTTGTTAATCAAACATCACTTTGTATCGATGAATAGTGCAGGTTAATACCACACGTTGTTAACCAAACACCACTTTGTATCGATGAATAGTGCAGGTTAATACCACACGTTGTTAACCAAACATCACTTTGTATCGATGAATAGTGCAGGTTAATACCACACGTTGTTTATCAAACACCACTTTGTATCGATGAATAGTGCAGGTTAATACCACACGTTGTTAATCAAACATCACTTTGTATCGATGAATAGTGCAGGTTAATACCACACGTTGTTAACCAAACACCACTTTGTATCGATGAATAGTGCAGGTTAATACCACACGTTGTTAACCAAACACCACTTTGTATCGATGAATAGTGCAGGTTAATACCACACATTGTTAATCAAACACCACTTTGTATCGATGAATAGTGCAGGTTAATACCACACGTTGTTAACCAAACATCACTTTGTATCGATGAATAGTGCAGGTT
>CATLJK010000194.1:0-11352 GCA_949987565.1 Luidia sarsii
CAGGGAGAGGGAGGGGGGTTTGACCTGAAGGGAGACGGGTTGGGTTGGATGTTTGGGGAAGGGGTGATCCAGTGGGCCGAGGCCGGGGCGAAACTGGCCGAGATATGACTGACCCGAGTCCCTTTGTGACCCATTTCCAAATACGGCACTGCCTGCGTTTTTCGACGGAGCATTATGAGTATAGAAAGAGGCGCGTGTCTGTGCTGTTTCTCGAAATGCTTAGGACGAAGAGTCTTGTCATTTGCGGGCTGAGTGTAGCCCCCTTCTTCCTATTCTGCGTGCCCGGCCGTAGCCGGGGCAACTGTTGTCATGGTATTTCAAGCATGGGTTCAAGTGATGCGGCGTTGCCAAGCACCCGTTGCTTCTTTGATGTTTGCATCCCTTGCTATTGATTGGCTCTCCACTCCTCTCCTCTCCTCTTCTCTCCTCTCCTCTGCTCTCCTCTGCTCTCCTCTGCTCTCCTCTCCTCTCCTCTGCTCTCCTCTGCTCTCCTCTGCTCTCCTCTCCTCTGCCCTGCTCTCCTCTGCTCTGCTCTGCTCTCCTCCTCTCCTCTGCTCTACTCTCCTCTTCTCTCCTCTCCTCTCCTCTCCTCTCCTCTCCTCTCCTCTCCTCTCCTCTCCTCTCCTCTCCTCTCCTCTCCTCTCCTCTCCTCTGCTATGCTCTGCTATGCTCTGCTCTGCTCTGCTCTGCTCTGCTCTGCTCTGCTCTGCTCTCCTCTCCTCTCCTCTCCTCTCCTCTCCTCTCCTCTCCTCTCCTCTCCTCTCCTCTTCCTCTCCTCTCCTCTTCTCTGCTCTGCTCTGCTCTCCTCTGCTCTGCTCTCCTCTCCTCTCCTCTCCTCTCCTCTCCTCTCCTCTCCTCTCCTCTCCTCTCCTCTCCTCTCCTCTCCTCTCCTTCCTCTCCTCTCCTCTCCTCTCCTCTCCTCTCCTCTCCTCTCCTCTCCTCTCCTCTCCTCTCCTTCCACCTCTCCTCTCCCCTTCTTCTCCTCTCCCTCCTGTTCTTGTCAGAACAGTCGGCAGGTGATTGGAGTTTTTTGTCATCATCCCCGATGGGAATGCGATCTATCTACTGCCTGCCCTTCTCGTGGCTGTACTTTTGTTGTGGCCCTGTCCCACAGTCTGGCCACGACGTGAGAGCTATAATATGCAGCCGAGCGATAGGATCTAGACAATAAAAGGGCGACATCGCGGATAAGGTTTGTGTTACACAACCGCTCCACCGTCCTGCCATCTCCGCTCGCTCGTCAAACGGACATCCTTGCGAGTCTGTCGATCTGCCTACAACCCCCCCCCCCCCCTCAAAAAGAAATCTCCCCTTTCCTCTTATCTGGCTCCGGAGGTTCGACCGCGATTGCTATCGGAAGTGTAATCAAATATCTGAGGTCCCCGATGTCCAGACAGATTTGTGGCACCGCCATCCTCCAAGTTTCTCCGTTTCCTTCGTCAAACTTGGGACGAGGGAAGGGCAGAGGTTGGAAATAGAGCAACAACCCCACCACCGCCCCCCCCCCTCTTCCCCACCCCACTGGATCGGGACCAATTAGCATCTGACTCGACTGGCCCATCTCCGGTAGATGAAGTTATCCGCACGAGTTAGAGGGACGAGGAGACTGAGAGAGAAAGAGGGGCAGAGAGAGAAAGAGAGAGAGGGAGAGAGAGACAGAGGCAATGAAGATAGATAGAGATTGAGAGAGAGAAAGAGAGAGGGAGAGAGAGGGGGAGCGAGAGAGAGAGAGAGAGGGGGGGAGAGAGAAAGGGGAGACAGAGACAAGAGAGATAGAGAGAGATGGATGGAGGAGAAGGGAAGGGGACAGAGAGTTAGAGGGAAGAGGAAAGAGAGAGAAAGAGGGGCAGAGAGAGAAATAGAGAGAGGGATAGACAGAGCCAAGGGAGATAGATAGAGATTGACAAAGAAAGAGAAAGAGAGAGGGGGAGACAGAGACAATGGAGATAGAGAGAGGATGGAGAATAAAGAGGAGGGACAGAGAGTTAGAGGGAAGAGGAGAGAGAGAAAGAGGGGCAGAGAGAGAAATAGAGAGAGGAGAGAGACAGAGACAAGGGAGAAAGAGAGAGAGGTGGGTTGAGAGGTGAGACAGACTGACACAGACACAGAGAAAAAAAACCGGAAGGAAGATAGGCACAGGGAGAAAAGAAACAATGAGAAACAGAGAGACGGGGATAAGAAAGAGGCAGAGACAGAGGGAGACAGAGAGACATGTGGAGTGAGAGAGGAGAAAGAGATGGACAGAGACAGAGGGAGATAGAGAGAGACAAAGGAAGTCAGGGAGAGACGGGCAGAGACAGAGAGAAAGAGAGAGATAGAGAGGAAGATAGAGAAGGAGAGACGCAGAGAGAGAGAGGGGGGGGGCACCGCCTTCTGATCTTAATGGGGTCTGATGGACAGGAGGGGAAACAAGAAATCGGATGGAGGAGGTGAAAATGGATGTGGACGGGTCACTCGACCGTGTTTACTTTTGGGGCCCCACGTTCCCCCCGAGGTGTGTACCGTCGTCAGGCTGTTTGGCCCCCGGCGACTGTGGGCTCGCGGCGCGGTGGCGACGGAGACAACCGCGGAATGAGAGGGACGGAGGATGAGGGGGGGGGGGCTGGAGGCGGCGACGTTTCGGGAGGGGGATTGGGGGTATAGGGGACGGGTGGGTGTTAGGGGGGAAAGGAAGACGGGGTCCGGGAGGCCCTTGGCTTAGTGACCGAGAGCCGGAGATCTGATGAGCGGACGACGAACCGCGCCCGACCGGACAGTAGTCCCGCCGGCCCGAAACCCGCAGGGGTTATACACTATACGAAATAGACAACAAGGCTCATTTCCCTGGCTCTGCGTACCCATTATTGTAAGTGCCGTCATTAATTTTTTTTTTCGGAATATAAGCCGCGGCTTATACGTTGAACGTATCCGTTCAACACTGCGGCTTATACACCGGGCGGCTTATAATCCGAAAGAAATTACGGTAGCATCCACATTGCGCACGCTTCACAGACCGAACGTTATGTTGCTCTCCTGTTTTATATGGAGAGTGGTTTGGCTGGTCGAATGTGCACCTCCGGATGGTGCTTCCGGTCCCAAATGCCGTCCCACTTGCACAACCCTCGCTCGCTACTTTTCACGGTATACTGCCATAACTGTGTACACGTTCGGGGCTTCAACATTTCCCCAATTGACGATCAAGGAGCTCACGAGTCCCTCGCTCTCTACGTATCAGCCCTCAAGAAGTGTTCCGCGAGTGCTTCTAAACCGCGCTGAAGTGGGTCCCGTTGGTCAACAGTTGCCACTTGCCACCCCTCCACCCCCCCCCCTCTCCTCCCTTCCCCTCTCCTCCTCCTCCTCCTCCTCCTCAACTCCCCCCCCCCCCCTCCTCAACTCCCCCACTCCAACCCACTCGAGACGGAATAACAAGGCACAGCTCACGAGTGGCCCGCCGCGAGCCCTCGTAAAGTGCCACTTAGCCGAACGCAACAGCGTCCGCAAGGAGTCGACCGCTACCGTCTTCCGCGCAAACGCGGCCCGGGCACTGCGGACGGTGGAGTAGGTGAAAGCACGGAGGTAGTGGAAGGAGACTGCGTGGGTACAGACGGACCTTTACCTTATCGTGGCAGTCAGTGTTCTACAGCATCGGCTGGCCTCACCCGACGTCTGAAACTCCGGCTTTGTCTCTAGTTCTTTCATTCATTTTGCAAACATCTCTATAAGTACTAGGCGCGCCGGAACCTCTGCCTCTGCCTCTGCCTCTGCCTCTTCCTCTGCCTCTGCCTCTGCCTCCGCCTCTGCCCCTGCATCTGCCTCTGCCCCTGCATCTGCCTCTGCCTCTGCCCCTGCATCTGCCTCTGCCTCTACCTCTGCCTCTGCCTCTGCCTCTGCCTCCGCCTCTGCCTCCGCCTCTGCCCCTGCATCTGCCTCTGCCCCTGCATCTGCCTCTGCCTCTGCCCCTGCATCTGCCTCTGCCTCTACCTCTGCCTCTGCCTCTGCCTCTGCCTCTGCCTCCGCCTCCGCCTCCGCCTCCGCCTCCGCCTCTGCCTCTGCCTCTGCCTCTGTCTCTGCCTCTGCCTCTGCCTCTGCCTCTGTCTCTGCCTCTGCCTCTGCCTCTGCCTCTGCCTCTGCCTCTGCCTCTGCCCCTGCATCTGCCTCTGCCTCTGTCTCTGCCCCTGCCTACGCCTCTGCCTCTGCCTCTGCCTCTGCCTCTGCATCTGCATCTGCCTCTGCCTCTGCCTCTGCCTCTGCCTCTGCATCTACCTCTGCCTCTGCCTCTGCCTCTGCCTCTGCCTCTGCCTCTGCCTCTGCCTCTGCCTCTGCCTCTGCCTCTGCCTCTGCCTCTGCCTCTGCCCCTACCCCTGCCCCTGCCCCTGCCCCTGCCCCTTCCCCTGCCTCTGCCTCTGCCTCTGCCTCTGCCCCTGCATCTGCCCCTGCCCCTGCCCTGCCTCTGCCTCTGCCTCTGCCTCTGTCTCTGCCTCTGCCTCTGCCTCTGCCCCTGCCTCTGCCTCTGCCTCTGCCCCTGCCTCTGCCTCTGCCTCTGCCTCTGCGTTTCCACGAAAATATCGGTGTCAGATTTTTTTTTATCAGTATTAAAGTTTGGGCTGTCCTGCACGAACTCCGTGACAAAGTCTGTACGGTATACTGGGCGGGTTTCCGTAGTCAGGAAGTGGTCACCCAGCAAGGGGGGAATGAATAACTAATCTTGTAGACTTCCGAAGAGCGACAACAATGTTGAATGTCTGTTGAACTCGATCCACTACGCGTGCCCGTGTATTACAATCGAGGCCTATACCAATGCGGTTGAGTAGAGTTGAGTATCGGGCATCCTGCTAACGTGTCGTATCGGTTCGTAATGCACATGAATGTGTATGACTGTCCCCTTCTCTATCGTTTTGTATCTGGGCGGCCCCTTTCCCCTAATCCAATAATGCACAGCCCTCCTTTCAAACCAGGACCAATTCGTATTCATAGTGCCAGACCTCTCTCACCCCTCCCCCTTGATTAAGCCGCTAATTGCAATTATCTTAGCGGAGCGGAAGACCGAGGATATCGTTCTTAATGAAGGCGGCTGTCCGCTCCTAGACGTCAAACGAGACTTGTTGATCTAATGTCATGCTAATATTTTCGTTTGCAATCAATGATGGGACCGAGAAAGAAAAAAAAACACACCACACCAAGCGACGGCGGCTCGGCCAGACTTTAATCCGCAATTGGGAATGTGATTTTTTGTTGTTGGGACGGGGGATGAAGGTTGTTTTACATGGGGTATGGGGTTCAGGTATACATAGCTGATTCGATTAGGGAGAGGGAGTGGTTCATTCGCTGTTTTAATTTCATTAGAGCGGCTCCGAGCGGAAGAGAAGGCGAGCTCGACTCTCCGAATCGCCGGTGTTTGATGTGCCACTGAATCACTATGCACTGGGTTATTATTGTGTATGTAATGCCCTACATGACGAGCGTTTCGTATTTGTGGGTGTGTTGCTTCTGCCTCTGCCTCTGTCTGTGGCTCTGACCCTGCCTCTGCCTCTGCCTCTGTCTCTGCCTCTGCCTCTTCCCCTGCCTCTGCCTCTGCCTCTGCATCTGCCTCTGCCTCTGCCTCTGCCTCTGCCTCTGCCTCTGCCTCTGCCTCTTCCCCTGCCTCTGCCTCTGCCTCTGCCCCTGCCTCTGCCCCTGCCCCTGCCCCTGCCCCTGCCTCTGCCCCTGCCCCTGCCCCTGTCCCTGTCCCTGTCCATGCCACTGCCTCTGCCTCTGCCCATGCCCCTGCCCCTGTCCCTGTTCCTGTCCCTGCCACTGCCTCTGCCTCTGTCTCTGCCTCTACCTCTACCCCTGCCTCTGCCTCTGCCTCTACCTCTACCTCTACCTCTACCTCTACCTCTACCTCTACCTCTACCTCTACCTCTACCTCTACCTCTACCCCTGCCCCTGCCTACGCCTCTGCCCCTGCCTCTGCCCCTGCTCCTGCCCCTGCCCCTGCCCTTGTCCCTGCCCCTGTCTCTGCCTCTGTCTCTGACTCTGTCTCTGCCTCTGTCTCTGCCTCTGCCTCTGCCTCCGCCTCCGCCTCCGCCTCTGCCTCTGCCTCCACCCCTACCCCTCTGCCTCCACCCCTCTGCCTCTGTCTCTGTCTCTGCCTCTGCCTCCACCCCTCTGCCTCTGCCTCTGCCTCTGCCTCCCCCCTACCCCGTCCCTCTGCCTCTGCCTCTCTCGCTCTGCCTTCTCCCCGTATCCATCCGCCCCCGCTAGATGCACCGCGTCCACCGGGGCCCGGACAGCAGCGCTACCCCGCAACCACCAACCCACCCCCATCCTCCTCCTCCTCCCCACTCCAGCCTGGCCGACCAGATACGCCAAGCGAGACGGTCCCGTAACACGATGACAGTAATTACACCTAGCTAATCCCACCCGAGCTGTCATCGGATGCCCCGGCCCTTTTTTTTCTCCTCCATCCCAACCCCCCCCCTTCGCTCGCTCGCTCGCTCGGCCGATTCGGCCCCGCTGTCTCCGTCCGTCACACGGCCCTCTGATGTGATTCCTCCTCCCCATCTCCCTTCTTGCTAGTTGCAGCTTGGGGAACCGTATACTCCTGTGTAGATGAGATGGCTTGTTAGTTCAGGGTCTAGCGTTGTTTGTCGAGGGCCATCTGCCGCGACTGTGCCCAGGTTATCCACCCAGGCTGGAGTCGTGCGCAGTGCTTTCTACCTCTCTCTGTCTCTCTCTCCCTCTCTCTCTCTCTCTCTCTCGGTCTCTCTTTGGCTCCCAACTCACGCACTCGGCATCCCCCATTCATCTCGGTCCGAGCAAGCATCTCCTCTCCCTCTCCCTCTCTCGCTCTCCTCCCCCTCTGTCTCTCTCTCTCCGTCTCCATCTCTGTCTCTCTTTCGCTGTGTCTGTCTGTCTGTCTGTCTGTCTGTCTGTACTGTCTGTCTGTCTGTACTGTCTGTCTGTCTGTCTCTATGTCTGTCTCTCTTTGTATCATCTCCTTGTATATTTGTTCCGGTCTTAGCAGTCTCTCTTTGTCGGTGTCTCTCTATCTCCAAACTCCGAGATCACATACATTCGCGTTCCTAAATATTATTTCTAGTAGTAGTATTATTATTTAGTGTGTAGGGTTTTTTTTGTCGGAGGAAGGAAATCTTAACCGCAGGGGGAATCGGAAGGCCAAGGGGATTCACCCCGACGTTTTTTTCTTCGTGGCTCGCCAGAATTAACGGCGGCAAAGTCGGCGAAAACAAAATATTTGTTTTTCCTTTTTTTTTCTTTTTTTTTCGATTTCGCGCTTTGAGTGGGCGCGACGCGGCAGAGCCACAAACAGGAACGGGATTATATAGCGGTGTTCCTGATCGGGTGTTGGGATGGCGGAGGGAGGGGGGGAGGGGGAAGGGGGGAAGGGGGAAGGGGGAGGGGAGAGGGGGGGTTAATTTGGATGCTGTTGACTCCAGAGCCAGGCCCTTCTGTGGTGAGTAATTTTAGGCTGTAATGACGTCGGCTACTTCCTATTATATAGGGATACAGTCAACGAAAGGATTTTTTTGATTTTTGATTTTTATTTGGACGCCACACTCCGAAACACGAAGCTGCGAAATTCTCACGATTCCAAGTTGAGTGACGATAACAACAGGTTTGTTAATTGCCCACTCATTTATAAAGGGTCTCTGCAATAGCTACCACAGTCAACCTCATTTTCTGCTGTCATCTAGGGATCTGAAGTGTACAAACATTATTGGCAAGCTTCTTTTTCTTAGTGGGGTCGGAAATTTGTCCTTTTTTTAGTTTTTACCTTTAGAAATATCCTCATAAATATGAGGGCGCTATTGAAAGGTCATTTCAGGAACTCACAGGTGTAATTTTGCGTTTTGTTCTGTACAGTCAAACTTAATGGAACGCGCCGTTTATGCTAACTGAACGGAGCTTTAACCATGCCAGAATGACTTCGACACTCTTCTTGAATTTCACCAACTTTCAAGAAGGAGTGTGGCTCTGAAAAGAGCCGGTAACTCAACGTTTCGGGTTGTGTGTACTCTGCCTCTCGTCCTCTGAAGACTGCCTCTATACACTCCTTCTTGAAAGTGAAGTGCTACATGGTGTCACCGCAAACCTCCCATTTGTATTCCCACCAGCTAAACCTTTAAGTCTTGTTTACCAAGTTTAAAGGCCCAATATAACATTGGGAAGATCGGAAAACATCGATGTCCACGGATTCCCTTCTAATTTACACAGTTTGTAGATGGTCATGATAGCATCCTCATGTTGAAATCTTACGGTCTGGGATGCTGTACTTTACGAGAAATCTTCACTCAAACATCGACAAATAGTTTATTACTCGCAAGTAATAAACTATTTCTTACACTACAGAACGGTGCGAAAACCGTGACGGTGTTTGCCTCTTTCTGCTTTCTCAGATAACCATTTTGAGCTAAAACCTTCGCAGGATTTCTTCTTTGGATTGTTCAATGGTATATGAAACAGTGGCAATCTTTTGACTTTTACCAATGTTGTATAGGACCTTTTTAAAGGAATACAAATTTAGTACCTTCAATGACCAGAAAGCAAATTATGGAAACCACAAAATCAGAGGGCCTGACGTTTCGATCCTACTGGTACTTTTCTCCTAGACCCTTGGGGAGAGGTCCCGTCAGAACCGAAACGTCGAAACCTTCCCAATTTTTAAGATTTTCATCAACCTTCCCATTTCAAGAGGTCAGTATAACAAGAACTTGTTTTCGTACTACTAAGCCATGAGTTCAATCCTTATGGAAATCATCCAGTTTCTTGGTACTAATTATAATGAAGAGTGGGCGGTTTTTTTTCTTCCCCTCTGAGTTCGGAATTCAAATCTGAATAGAATTTGCACGAGACGTTCCCCCTCACAACCACGCCCACAGCCCCTGCCTCTGCCTCTGCCTCTGCCCCTGCCTCTGCCTCTGTCTGTGCCTCTGCCTCTGCCTCTGCCTCTGCCTCTGCCTGTCTCTGACTCTGACTCTGCCTCTGCCTCTGTCTCTGCCTCCGCCTCCGCCTCCGCCTCTGCCCCTGTCTCTGCCTCTGTCTCTGCATCTGCCTCTACCTCTGGCTCTGCGTCTGGCCCTGGCTCTGCCTCTGCATCTGCCTCTGCCTCTGCCTCTGCCTCTGCATCTGCCTCTGCCTGTCTCTGCCTCTGCCTCTGCCTCTGCCTCTGCCTGTCTCTGCCTCTGCCTCTGCATCTGCATCTGCCTCTGCCTGTCTCTGCCTCTGCCTCTGCATCTGCCTCTGCCTGTCTCTGCCTCTGTCTCTGCCTCTGCCCCTGCTTTGCCTCTGTCTGTGCCTCTGTCTCTGCCTCTGCCCCTGCCTCTGCCTCTGTCTGTGCCTCTGTCTCTGCCTCTGCCTCTGCCTCTGCCTCTGCCTCTGCCTCTGCCTCTATCTCTACCTCTGCTTCTGCCTCTGCCTCTGCCTCTGCCTCTGCCTCTGCCTCTGCCTCTGCCTCTGCCTCTGCCTCTGCCTCTGCCTCTGCCTCTGCCTCTGTCTGTGCCTCTGTCTGTGCCTCTGCCTCTGCCTCTGCCTCTGCCTCTGCCTCTGCCTCTGCCTCTGCCTCTGCCTCTGCCTCTGCCTCTGCCTCTGCCTCTGCCTCTGCCTCTGCCTCTGCCTCTGCCTCTAGCTCGGCTTCTGCCTCTGCCTCTGCCTCTGCCTCTGCCTCTGCCTCTGCCTCTGCCTATGCCTATGCCTCTGCCTCTGCCTCTGCCTCTGCCTCTGCCTCTGCCTCTGCCTCTGCCTCTGCCCCTGCCTCTGCCTCTGTCTGTGCCTCTGCCTCTACCTCTGCCTCTGCCTCTACCTCTACCTCTGCCTCTGTCTGTGCCTCTGCCTCTGCCTCTGCCCCTGCCTCTGCCTCTGTCTGTGCCTCTGCCTCTACCTCTGCCTCTGCCTCTACCTCTACCTCTGCCTCTGCCTCTGCCTCTGCCTCTGCCTCTGCCTCTGCCTCTGCCTCTGCCTCTGCCTCTGCCTCTGCCTCTGCCTCTGCCTCTGCCTCTGCCTCTAGCTCGGCTTCTGCCTCTGCCTCTGCCTCTGCCTCTGCCTCTGCCTATGCCTATGCCTCTGCCTCTGCCTCTGCCTCTGCCTCTGCCTCTGCCTCTGCCTCTGCCTCTGCCCCTGCCTCTGCCTCTGTCTGTGCCTCTGCCTCTACCTCTGCCTCTGCCTCTACCTCTACCTCTGCCTCTGTCTGTGCCTCTGCCTCTGCCTCTGCCCCTGCCTCTGCCTCTGTCTGTGCCTCTGCCTCTACCTCTGCCTCTGCCTCTGCCTCTGCCTCTGCCTCTGCCTCTGCCTATGCCTATGCCTCTGCCTCTGCCTCTGCCTCTGCCTCTGCCTCTGCCTCTGCCTCTGCCTCTGCCCCTGCCTCTGCCTCTGTCTGTGCCTCTGCCTCTACCTCTGCCTCTGCCTCTACCTCTACCTCTGCCTCTGTCTGTGCCTCTGCCTCTGTGGACGTTTTTTTTCTTCCCCTCTGATTTTGGAATTCAAATCGGAATACAATTTGCACGAAACGCTCCCCCTCCCAACCACGCCCACAGCCCGATTACCATTCGGATGCGATTGTGGATTTCTGTCGCTTTCAAAAGATTAGTGACACTGTACGCCCTGGGACAGACACTGGGCCCCGCCGCCGTCCCCAGTGTGGCAACACGATGATGCGTGATGTTGGGGGGGGGGACCAGACTATCGTGTGGGAGCCACCGTCAGTCATTGATATTCAGTTATGGAAATTTTATGCAAAACGCAAAGCCACCACCCTCATCCCTGAACACCCCAAAGCCCGCGAGCTTGCTCGGGTGTACACGACATGTCACCATCTCAAGGTGCCCCCAAGTCTCTGTTTCTCTGTCTCTCTCCTTCGCCGTATCTCTCTCCCCCTCCCCTCCCCCCTCTCTCTCTCTCTCTCTCACTCTAGATCTCCCCTTTCTCTCCATCTCTCTCCCCATCTCTCTCCCCATCTCTCTCCCCATCTCTCTCCCTCTCTCTCCCTGCATCTCTCTTACTCTCTCTCCGTCTCTCCCTACATCTCTCCCGCCCCCTCTCCCACTCATCTCTCTCCCCTTTCTCTCCCTCTCCCTCCCTCTCTCTCCCCTCTCTCTCCCTCTCCCTGGCTCCTCGCTCTCCCATCTCTCTCCCCTCTCTCCATTTTCACTCTATGTCTCTCCCTCTCTCCCCTCTCTCTCTCTCTCTTCTCTTTCCCTCCCACTCTCCCCTCTCTCTGTCCACCTCTCTCTCTTTCTTCTCTCCTTCCTTCCTGACCCTCACACTCTCTCTCCCCTCTCTCTCTTCCTTCTTCCCTCTCTCTCTCTCTGTCTGCCTCTCTCCCTCCCTCCCCCTCTCTCTCCATCTCTCTCTTCTCTTTCCCTCCCTCTCTCCATC
>CATLJK010000195.1:0-13811 GCA_949987565.1 Luidia sarsii
TAACGGTGGATTATCCAACGTAAGTTGAGTTACGGTTGAGTTACACGAGTTACGAGTTGAGTTGAGTTGAGTTACGTAAGGCTTTGTGAAATCCACCCTAAAGTAGATTTCACCAAACTTATCTTAGCATCGATAAGCGATGCACAGAAACCATATGGTGTATCACAACTATAACGGTGGTCCATAATCATTTGAGTTACGGTGTATCGTAAAGGCTTTGTGAAGTCCACCACTGGCCTGTTACGCGCGGGTCTGCGTACAGACTCCGCGCTGCAAAGAGCGAAGGGTGGATGAACACCAGACTGTTATCGGGGGGGGGGACCTGTTTCTGTTCCCTGTATTAAAATAAAAATGCACCGCCTATTAATAAGGTCGGCCGGTGTACTCGAACTGGTTGTCTCCCTCGGGGTAGGAAGGGTTATCGGTTATAATCCCACCCGGGTCGGCTCGGGTTTCCTCCGGTTGATTAGGGGGTCTGTCTGCCGTGTCAACACAAATCCAAGCACCCAGTGATCTCTCTCTCTCTCTCTCTGACCGCCTCTCTCTCCCTCTGCACCTCTCAGTACCTCTCTGTCTCTGAGGTTTTCTCTCGTCTCTCTCTACATCTTAATGCAGTATATCGCTGTCTCTGTCTGTCTTTCTCCGTCTCTCTGTCTCTCTCCCAGTCTTTCCGTCTCTCTCTGTCTGTCTGTCTGTCTCTCTCCCTGTTTCTCTGTCTCTGTCTGTCTCTCTCTCTCTCCCTCTCCCTGTTTCTCTCTCTCTCTCCGTCTCTCTGTCTCTCTCCCAGTCTTTCCGTCTCTCTCTGTCTGTCTCTCGCTCTCCCTGTTTCTCTGTCTCTGTCTCTGTCTCTGTCTCTGTCTCTGTCTCTCTGTCTGTCTGTCTGTCTCTCTCTCTCTCTCCCTGTTTCTCTCTTTCTCTCTCTTTCTCTCTCTGTCTCTCTCTGTGTCTCTGGCTCTCTGGCTCTCTATGTCTCTCACCGTCTTTCTCCGTCTCTCTGTCTCTCTCTGTATGTTTCTCTCTGTCTCTCTGGCTCTCTATGTATCTCTATATCTCTATATGTCTCTGTATGTGTGTGCCTCTGTCACTGTCTGTCTCCCTGTCTTTCTGTCTTTCTAGTTTCCCTGTCGCTCTGTGTCTCTATGTCTGTTTCTGTCTTTCTTGGTCTCTCTATTTCTCTTCCACTTCCTCACCGTCTCTCTGCCTGTTTGCCTCTCTGTCTCTCTGCTTTTCTTTCTCCCTACCTCTCTCCCTCTCGACCTCTCTGCCTCTCTGCCATTTAGCCTCCCTGCCTCTCCGATATATTTGTATGTCTTGTTTGTTCTCATTTTTCTCATGTTGTCACATTTTCCAGCCTGAGCTATCCTTTTCTGGATCTCGTTTTTGTCTCTGTAGCTGTTTCTCTGTCTGTATCTATCTCTACTCCCTTCTCGTTCTCTCTCGCTCTCTTCCATGCACTCTCCCAATATTGAAGCCAGCCGCGACCTATGGCTGTCATTGCGGGAGTTCTGCAGGGCTATTAGCCGTAATTAGCGGCATGCCGTCTCTCAACCCTCCACCGTCACCCCCCCCCCTCCCGCACTCCTCCCCCTTCCCCTTCCCGTGGCTGTGCCGGCAGAATTAAGACTAATTAAATGGAAATGAGCGAACGAGCCCGCCTATTACCATGGCGTTGCGTATGCGTTCCCTTCCGTTAGCGGACGTTCCCGGCCGAACAACGCGCCGTGTGCATAGACGGCAGGCGACGTGCCCTGCAACGCCAAAGTCTAACCTAGGACTCGGACGAAAAAAGGTCAATGGTCGCCCTGCTTAAAGGCCCAATGCAACACTGGGAAGATCAAAAAAACATCGATGTCCACAGATTTCCTTCTAATTTACACAGTTTGTAGATGGCCATGATATAATCCTCCTGTTGAAATGTTACGGTCTGGGATGCTGTACTTCTCGAGAAATCATCACCAAAACATCGACAAATAGTTAATTACTCGCGAGTAATTAACTATTTCTTACACTACGGTGCGAAAACCTTTTGACGGTTTTCGTGTTGCCTGTTCCAACTTTCTCAGAATGCCATTTGAGCTAAAACCTTCGCAGGATTTCTTTGTTTGAATATTGAATGGTTTAACGCAAACATTCTGGCAATCTTTTTTTTTTTTTTTTACTTTTACCGATGTTGTATAGCCCCTTTAAATTACCGTCGCGTCTTGCCTTCTCCTTTCAAGGGACCGACTCTTGATGCCACGACCGCATCTTCTCCGTAGAAGATCGACTAAGAAATCGAACACGTTGCTTACATAATTTGTACAGTATACTGCAAAAGGGCATAGTTCGTCCAGACGCCATCATCACCTTACGCCCTTCTGTTGGGAACAAAATTTCACTATACATCTGGTTCGTTTCCTGGCTTTTTACAATTAGTTTTGACATCATGACGTAGTTTTTGGACACCGAATGTGAGATGATTGAAGCGCTTACAAACTGGGGGAAATGAGTAATTAAAAGAAAATGATCTCAGTGACCTTATCTTGCCCTTATGCCCTTATTCAAGGCAACGAAATATTGGTTCACAGGGCCTGGTCTTACTTTATTATGAATTGTCAAACAAACTATGGAAAAAAACTTTTTTAACAATTTCAAAAAAATGTGTTTCCAAAAAAATCATTATGAATTAATCACATTGGTTTCCATTTTTCTCTCTTTTTTTCTTTTTAAACAGGTTCCACTTTTGGAACTTTGATTAACCGGACCACACCCAGATGAGGAATAAAGGGCTGCAGCTAGAAAAGTCCGAGGTAAGATTTCATATCTTGTATATTTTTTGTTTGACTTTTAGCTTTTCTGCCGCTTCAGCGGAAAAGGTATTGTTTTGGTTCTGATTTTTTTTTACATGTTCTTCTTCTTTAGCCAAAACTCCATAGACTTTGCACAGGGGTTTTGTAGGAGCCATTGTGGCCATTGAACACACTTGGATTTTCATCATATTTGGCGAATGTATGGAGCCAATGCTTAAATGCTGAACCACTCGAAGCCTTCATATTGTGCCAGGATCAAGGAATACATACTGTAATGTGAACTGACAAATGTGAATTGATTTATGTCTCTATGCGGGAAAGTCCTATGCTCTGTTGCAAACAGACATAGATGCTCTAGTTTTTCCTTTGTTTTACTGATGATTCTTGTTCAACAAAAAGACAACTGTGCGTGCGCCGTGTGTGTTTGTGACGTTATATGCCGCGGTTCGATCGGGTGACGACGGCGTGACGTCAAACGCGTCGATACCCGTGACGCTTCCGGACTTGCTTATGGCTGTCTCTCCCTTCGAGCGCGCACACCCCGGGGGATGGCAAAATAACCTCACGGATTCCCCCTTTCCGTCTCACGCGTCGGCCCCGATTCTGGCGATCGATTGCAGGACGGGGGAGGAGAGGAGGTCAAAGGTCACCGCCCTGCCCCCGCTGTCGAGCGCCGCGCCTCGAATCCCATTGGTGCGATTGTCTGTGACGTCAGCGCGCCCCACTGGACATAACGCCCAATGGGATTTCGGTGAAAAAGGTCTATAAAGTGAATACAACAAATACAAATACTCTGCAATAACTGCTACCCGTGAGATAATAGTCTTACCGCTCAGAATCAATCTTCTACCGTGATAGGCAGAGGTGGGATTCCTCCGCCTTTTTTGTTCCCGCGCCAGCGCTAAACGTCAACCCTGAAATCGAATACCCGCTTAATTACGCCACTCGACTTCGCCAAGGACACAGCGCACCGACCCGCTTTCAGGTGCGCCGTGAACGGACCGGTGATATAGGCTTCGCTGCGCGCAGTGCACTTCCGTGTCTCGTTGGTTTGACGGCTCGTCGGCCGGCAGCACGCTGAACGTTAACGAAAACTGACGTCGACAGTTTTCTCGCAAATCGGTGCACGGTGTTGATCAAATTAGATGGACAGGGATCGATCCCTTCCTAGTCACCCACCCCTCCTCCTCCTCCTCCTCATCCTCCCACTCCCTCCTTCTGGAACCGAAATGACTGTGTATTGTTAGTCTGTCGGCTTGAGTATAGGACGGTGGTATATATGCCTAAAGGCCGCCGCACACGAGAGCTATCTGCTGAGCAAAAAATTCTCTCGAGGTCTTTAGATCAGCACGTGGCTCACCGTGTGCGCTGAACTTTTGGTGAGATTTCTGCCTCAAGAGGCCGTGAGACCAATATCTATCCTGTTTGATTTTGTTTCGCCTCTCGTGGATGAAAACTCGTCGTGTGCGGCGTCTTGAGCTACGTGCTGAGCACAAACAAAACATAGCAACTGGCCAATGAAAGCGGACGCCCTATTCACGTGATCGCCAGAATCAAACAGGATAGATATTGGTCTCACGGCCTCTTGAGGCAGAAATCTCACTAAAAGTTCAGCGCACGCGGTGACCTACGTGCTGAGCTAACGGCCACGAGAGACCTTTTGCTCAGCAGATAGCTCTCGTGTGCGGCGGCCTTAAGAGCGACACTGAGCAGTACCCGAATAGCGCTCAACGCGCTTCCGTCCGCTGCCGTATATTTATCGGTGATCTCTGCATCCGATACGCACCGGCCATGGGTTATATATATCGACGCGATCTCTCCAATCGAGTGGAAAGTCTATTGCGTCGTGCAATTCATCACAGAGAACTTCCTTGTGTAATGGTCGATTCATCTCAATATTATGACTGTACGTCAACCGGATAGGCCCTTTGTGGGAGTTTCTAGCTGCTGTGTTGCACAAGCCGTTGACGAAAAATGAAGGCTCGGGCTTCGTCTCCGTCTGACAGAACCTGACAATCAAGGTTGTGGTTTGTTTTCGAATTTTGAAGGTTTGTTGGCTTGATTTAGGTACAGGGTAATCATCAAGAAACTGGCGCCAAACAGCCTAAGCCCGAGTCTAAGCTTTCATTTCAAAAACGGCCATAGTGATACCCTCCATGGTGTATTTACTGGCGGTCAATCGGACATGGGTCGTATTTTTTTTCTCTCGAATTGATTCTTATCAAGGTTAGCAGTTATCACAAAGTGAATAGCCCTCTAACATTTGGTGACTCTGCCTCTCTGTCTCTCCGTCTCTCTCTCCCTCCGTCTCTCTGTGTCTATTCTGGTTGTTTGGCTGTCTTCCTGGATGTATGTCTGTCTTTCTCTATGTCTCTATATCCATTTGTCTCTTTCTCCCTGCCCCCCCCCCCCTCTCTCCCCATCTCGCTCTCTCGATCTCCATCTATCTCCTCTCCACCTCTCTCTCTCTCTTTTGCGCTCTCTCTCTCTAACTCTCTCTTTTCCCCTTTCTCTCTCTCCACCTTTCTACATCTCCCCTCTCTCTCTCTTTCTCGCGCTCTCTCTCTAGCTCTCTCTCGCCTTCTCTCCCTCTCCACCTTTCTCTATCTCCCCCTCTCTCTTTCACTTTCTTCCTTTCTCTCTTTCCACCCTCTCTCTAATCTCGCTCTTTCTCTCTATTTCCATCTCTCTATCCATATCTCTGTCTCCATCTCGCTTTCTAGATCTCCATCTATCTACATCTCTCTCCATCTCTCTCTCTCCATATCTCTATTTCTATCTCTCTCTCTCTGTCTCCATCTCTCTATTTCTATCTCTCTCTCTCTCTCCATCTCTCTCTCCATCTCTCTATCTCCATCTCTCTCTCTCCATCTCTTTCTCTCCATCTCCCCCTCCATCTCTCTCTCCATCTCTCCTCTCTCCATCTCTTTCTCTCCATCTCTATCTCCATCTCTCTCTCCATCTCTCCTCTCTCCATCTCTCTCTCCATCTCCCTCTCCATCTCTTTCTCTCCATCTTCCCCCTCCATCGTTACCCCTTTGCGTATATACTGATTGTTCCGGGTTTCAACAGTTGATATCGTTACCGTGGCAACCCACGCGTGAGCAAATACCGGAAACCGGGAGACCAGTGCGTTTAATAGACGGAAGAAGAAGAAGAAGAAGAAAACGAAAAAAAAAACTGGGGCACTTGGAACGCCGGGCAGAGAGAGAAAAAAAAAGTTGTCGCAGACGAAAAGACAGCCCGGACGTTATTTTGGCGGTCGGACCTTAATTGGCAGGCGTCAAACCTTCACTTACGTCATTGTCTCCTCCCTAATAAACAAAGTGTGTATATCTATATATGGCTGACTCCTCTCGTTCGTTACACCCACCTTACAGATAATATACATTCATTGACTCACTTGCAGAGTTGTTTCCAAGGCAAGAGTGACGTGCTGGTATTGATCTTCGTCTAGAAGGCAAACCTGGTTTCCAATTGAAAGAGGTTAATGAATTAATGGGTTGTGGTTGTCTTGTTTCTTTTCTTGTCTTGTCTTGTTGTTGGTGGTGTTCGGGAGAACAGCGAGAGACCAGTCTCTGACGCTTCTCCGTGCCTGCAATTTTCACAGCACTATAAACTGCGTTTGACAGTTCTGTAAGAATGGCGCGTGTCTAATCACGTATACCAAGCGTAATTCGTTTTATGGCGCGGGTTATAGAATAGGGCCTAGCTTGCGGAAGTGGATGGTCTTTTCTTGGTGAGTTGCTGTTTTGGCAATTGGTTTGTAAATAAGCCAAGTAAACCACAAACCTTACAGGCACTACAATAAGAAGAAAATAAAATCCTCTATTGTTCATGCTGTGAACATTACCCGAGAAGAGGTTTTAGCTCCTTTTCAAGTCCTTTTTCTGTTTACCTATTCTTGTATACCTCTATGAAACTGGGCCTGTATATATTCCTCTATGAAACTGAGCCTGTATATATACCTCTATGAAACTGGGCCTGTATATATACCTCTATGAAACTGGGCCTGTATATATACCTCTATGAAACTGGGCCTGTATATATACCTATATGAAACTGGGCCTGTATATATATATCTTTGAAACTGGGCCTGTATATATACCTCAATGAAACTGGTCCTGTATATATATACCTCTATGAAACTGGGCCTGTATACACCTCTATGAAACTGGGCTTGTATATACGTCTATGAAACTGGGCCTGTATATATACCTCTATGAAACTGGGCCTGTATATATACCTCTATGAAACTGGGCCTGTATATATACCTCTATGAAACTGGGCCTGTATATATACCTATATGAAACTGGGCCTGTATATATATATATCTTTGAAACTGGGCCTGTATATATACCTCTATGAAACTGGTCCTGTATATATATATACCTCTATGAAACTGGGCCTGTATATATACCTCTATGAAACTGGGCCTGTATATATACCTCTATGAAACTGGGCCTGTATATATACCTATATGAAACTGGGCCTGTATATATATATATCTTTGAAACTGGGCCTGTATATATACCTCTATGAAACTGGTCCTGTATATATATATACCTCTATGAAACTGGGCCTGTATACACCTCTATGAAACTGGGCTTGTATATACGTCTATGAAACTGGGCCTGTATATATACCTCTATGAAACTGGGCCTGTATATATATACCTCTATGAAACTGGGCCTGTATACACCTCTATGAAACTGGGCCTGTATATATACCTCTATGAAACTGGTCCTGTATATATATATACCTCTATGAAACTGGGCCTGTATACACCTCTATGAAACTGGGCTTGTATATACGTCTATGAAACTGGGCCTGTATATATACCTCTATGAAACTGGGCCTGTATATATATACCTCTATGAAACTGGGCCTGTATACACCTCTATGAAACTGGGCTTGTATATACGTCTATGAAACTGGGCCTGTATATATACCTCTATGAAACTGGGCTTGTATATACCTCCATGAAACTGGGCCTGTATATATACCTCTATGAAACTGGGCCTGTATATATACCTCTATGAAACTGGGCCTGTATATATATATACCTCTATGAAACTGGGCCTGTATACACCTCTATGAAACTGGGCCTGTATATATACCTCTATGAAACTGGGCCTGTATATATACCTCTATGAAACTGGGCCTGTATATATACCTCTATGAAACTGGGCCTGTATATATACCTCTATGAAACTGGGCCTGTATACACCTCTATGAAACTGGGCTTGTATATACCTCTATGAAACTGGGCCTGTATATATACCTATATGAAACTGGGCCTGTATATATACCTCTATGAAACTGGGCCTGTATATATACCTCTATGAAACTGGGCCTGTATATATACCTCTATGAAACTGGGCCTGTATATATACCTCTATGAAACTGGGCCTGTATATATACCTCTATGAAACTGGGCCTGTATATATACCTCTATGAAACTGGGCCTGTATATACACCTCTATGAAACTGGGCCTGTATATATACCTCTATGAAACTGGGCCTTCCGTCGGTGGATATTGACCGTGTTGCGCATGCGCTGTCTCTCCTCCATAGTCTAATCCCGCTCGCCCGGGTCGGAACAATGCGAGCTGTCGTGGATGGAGCAACAATAGCCGTGAGTCACCAGGCAATTGCTTGTTCCTGTCAACCTGCGATGTTTGTTATTGGTATTTGCGCCAAAAAAAAACCCCACAAAAAACCATTGCACGCCGAATCAACGAGAAATCGAGAAATGGATGCCGTCGACAACAAATGCCGGCACGGGTGTAATCAAACTCGACCTTGGTCCGTAAACGGACGTTCCCGTCAAAAATTAATGGCCTTCATTATTTACTCTTCCTTGTTTCATTTACTGCGATGCTCGAGGTATGTCCACCGTCCGATCGTCCGATCGAACCTTTACTTCACGGTAGACGTATTTTTTATTGTAGTGTCATCTCATTTTGTTTGTTTGTTTCCCGGTTGACTTGCGTCAACTCGCAACAGGGATGTCGGTCTCTTTCTCACCTCGATTTTGTTTTTCTTCTTCTTAGCCTTCTTTCTATTCCTTTCCCTCCCTACATCTCTCTCCTTTTCTCGTTCTTTACCTCTCTACCCTCCTCGTCCCTCTTCCTCTCACTTTCGATCTCATCCCTCTCCTCTTTCCTTCTCCTTCTTCCTCGTCTGTGTCTCTCTTCCTCTCTCTCTGACTATCCCCCTCTGTCTCGGTATATATGTATCTGTCTCTCATTTCTGTATCCTTCTCTCTCTCTGTCGCTATGTCCGTTTTTGTCTTCGTCTCCGTCTCCGTCTCCGTCTCTCTCTCCCTCTCCCTCTCCCTCTCCCTCTCCCTCTCCCTCTCTGTATTTGTCTCAAGCTGTCTCTGTCTCTCTTTCTCTGTCTCTGTCGTTTTCTCTCCCTTTCCTCTCTCTCTCCCTTCCCTCTCTCTTTCTATTCCCTCTCTCTCTCTTCTCTCTCTCTCCCTTCCCTCTCTCTCCCTTCCCTCTCTCTCTCCCTCCCGTCTCTCTCTCCCTCTCCCTCCTCTCTCTTTCTCCCTCTCTTCACCATCTCACTCTCTCTTTATCTCTCCCCTCTCTATCATCCTCTTCCCTCTCCCCCCCCCTCTCTCTCTCTCTCTCTCTCTCTCTTTCTCTCTCTCTCTCCTATATTCTCCAACCCCCATATTGGGACCCTAACAATCGTCGATTCTCGCGCCCAAACAAATCCCGCTTATTGCCAGACACGTCGTCGCATGACGAGGGCCTAACCGTTTGCTGAGAGGAACTTGCAAGCGAGGACTGACCGGGTCAACCTGTACAATGAATCCGTCTGTGCTGCACCTGTTCAATAGCCTGCATACTGTGGAGAACATTGCCATGTCCATCCTATGCTCCCATCTCCCATTACGTTTGCACACCCGAGCTGATCAAGTACATTGCAGAGAGGCACAGTGCGAATTGTTATACACTTACATAAGTAATTTCCTCCTCATAAGATATTCCCGTTTTATCCACATTCTCGTGTAAATGACCCTTTTTCCCTCAGCGTCGGTTACCGTGGTTTTATTTGCTACACATCACGGGCCCTAAGAGACTCCGATGTTGAAATTGAAATACACCTCCTGAAAAGAAAAGAAGATGACGTTGACTCTTTATTCCTCGCTCCAGATATTTGGGGGAGTTCATGTGATTTAACCGTCCCAAGCTGTCACGATTGTTGGAGGGGAAGATTGAATTGAACGAGTGAGAACTAGAGTTAGAAGGAGTGGAGTGGGAGGGAGGGAGGGAGGGAGGGGGGAAGGGGGAGGGGGAGGGAGGGGAGGGTGGGAGTTGGAGGGGAGGGAGGGTGGGAGGGGTTGGGAGGGGAGGGAGTGAGGGGTGAGGGGAGGGGAGGGAGGGTGGGACAGACGGGGATCGAAGGCGGGACGGAGGGACGTGGAGGGAGACAGCGACATACACGTAGGGACAAAGATACACAGAGAGACAGAGAGGGACAGAGAGACAGAGAGGGACAGAGAGACAGAGAGACAGAGAGAGACGGACAGAGACGGAGAGAGAGAGAGACAGAGAGAGACAAGGAGACAGAGAGAGACAGATAAAGACATAGAGGGAGAGAGAGAGAGGCAGAGACATATATAGAGAGACATAATAATATAAATTATAGAGAGACAGATAAATATAATTATAGAGATATATGAGACAGAGAGACAGACACTGAAAGAGATAGAAAGATACAGAGCGATACATAGACATACAGAGACATACAGTGAGACATAAAGAGACAAAGAGGGATATGAAGAGACAGAGGGACCCAGAGAGACATGTAGCAGACAGATGGAAGGGTTTTGTCCCTGGGGTGGAGGGTGTCGCACGTCCTCGCCTGACAGTTTTGATTGCGGACAAGACTCAGGAGAGAGGGAACGAGGAAGGAAAGGAGTGTGTGTGTGGGTTGGGAGGTAGGGTCGATGGGTCGTCTGTTCCGACCGCTACCTCAGGGGACGTTCTCAGTCGACAAATTGATTTCGAGGCTCGGTGGTTCGGGGCGGGCAGGGGCGGAGGGAGGGAGGGGTGGTTTGGGAGGGGGACGCGTTTGATTGGTGGGAGGGGAGGGGAGAGGAGAGGGGGACGGGGGCTCGGCGCGTGCTTGGCGCGCTGTCGACCGTGACAACGACCGGTGGAATCGCCCTTTTGCTACATTTTTTCCACAAGGAAAACCACGGCCCAGGATACAGACTCCGACCGCTCCTCCTTGCTAAAAAAAAAACCGAGACTGACAACCGCAAAAAAAACGTGGCGTTCATAGGATTCAAATATCGGGCGCCATCACGAATTGATGGTTTTTTGTATTTTTTTGGTAGGAATGCTGTTATATTACATTTTATTGCAAAAGTTAGAGGGCCCGATGTTTCGATCCTAGTAGGACCTTTGTTTGAGAAAGGTCCTGCTAGGATCGAAATATCAGGCCCTCTAACTTTTGAGGTTGGTGTATTGCAGATCATTAATTTTTATTCAGTTGGAAATTTTGCAACAGTTTTTTTGTATTAACTTCACATTATAATTATTACATTTTCAATTTCACAGCACAAATTCCAGTTTGTATTTTCAAATGCGCTTTGCATAAACTTTAATAAATGCTGAAGTAATAATAACAATTCAGCTAAAATGTACCGTATTAATACATTAAAATTAACAAAATACACACAAGTGATGAAAAGACATTCATTAACATAATACAATTAAATATACGCTGACATAAGTAAGACATTAGTTAATTAGACGAACACTTTCATCTTAAAATGTGACCCGGCACAGCATAATGAGGAATAACCCCCACTTTTTTAAATTTTGAGATTTTCTAATAATGTGAAAAAGTATACCATTAGCTTTCAAATGATATCAAAATTATTTCCGTATGAACTTTGTTGTAAACAGTACAAGAGGACTTCGCTCGTTCATTTAGTACCAGACACAATATAACAGCACCAGTCTAACTCCTCAAATGCGGCAATTCAAAGATGCAGGAACTTTACATTTTCATGAAAGCAGTACACAAACACTCCCCCGAAATCCTCGTTTTTTCAAAATTTAGAGACGGATTTCGGAAAAATCCTTTGGACATAATATCCTCCGATACATTAACTTTCCGAAAATACAAAAAAACATCGAATTGAGAAGATACTTTGACTTCAGGCGTTGTTTACTCGAAAAGTGTTTTGGTGGGATATTCCTCATGTCGCTTTGCCGGGTCACAAATGTTTTGATAAGCCAACAATAAAATTAATCAATACACTAAACAGTATAATGAAAGAAAAATGAAACAATATATACATGTACATAATTGAACAAGAATTTAATGAAACATTGAATGATACAAAAAAAACAATAAGTAAAAAAAAAACATAAGCAAGAATTGTGTTCCATGGGATTATTTTTAAGGACATGTTATTATGTGTTACATTTAATTGACTTGTTATAAGCACCATCATGTACGTTCATATCGATACTTTAATGTTCAAACTGCGTTCACTTGGTGAGTTCTTTTGCAGATTCGGACCAACATTTTCGATATTTGCAACCCAACTGGTCGTTGGATATTACACATTTTGGAGATTAAGGGTATTCCTTAGGCGATAGCAGTATTTCACTCGGATATATTTTGGTGTTAGATTTGGTAATGATACACGATCATCCTGAGTGTATTTTCACCGGACTGGGAAAAAAAACCCACCAACTATATACAGTGTACCACGTGGATTTGTGTTCGTGAGACCTGTGGATATGACCCACATGGGACCCAGGTAGAGGACGTGTTCTTAGATTTAATTACAGTCATTGACCGGCGGGGAGACCGCGGTCCCGTATCGTAGGGGGAGATGACGATTGTCGGATGTTTATACAACGAAACTATACTGGCCCCGGTCTGGTCTGGTGTCTTGATTTTCTCGATAACGGCCGACACAGGTGTGCCCTCTACCCGACTATAAAGCCATGCAGGCAGTACTGCGCATGCTCTGCTCATCGAGACCCTCTGGCGTGTTCAATTGTAATATGTGACCCGGCACAACGACATGAGGAATATCCCACCAAAACACATTTTGAGTAAACAACGCCTGAGGTTAAAGTATCTTCACAATTCGATTGCAAATAAATTATCTTTTTCTATATTTTCGGAAATGTTAAGCATTAGAGGATATTATATTTTGGTATCATTTGAAAGCTAATGGTATACTCTTTCACATCATTAGAAAATCTCAAAATCTCAAAAGTTGGGTTATTCCTCATTATGCTGTGCCGGGTCACATTAATTATGGCCTGCATGTTATACACGAGTTTTGTTTTTCATTTACACCTCAGCCTATGGTTTTTCGCTTTGGTGGTGTAAATTCGCACTTGAAAAGAGACTAGCCCTGCGTTACAAGATCGGCCAGTGTGGCTGGACATTTTAATAAACAGCAGGTAAGACCTCTGCAATTAACATATCTTATATGTTTGTGACAGACTATACCCCCATGATCAATAACAGCGAGTCACATCCACAGGAAATCCCAACTGGCTGATCTCGTAACGCCAGTACTACGCCTAGTCTCTTTTCAAGCTCATATTTGCACTATTGCGCCGGGATAACCCTAGCCTGCGGTGTAAAAAAACAAATAGAAACGCGCCTTGCTCACAAACCTAACGCCCCGTTGTTATATTTCCGCGTCCACCTCCGCGCTCTCCGCTACACAATGTGTCAATTGTGCTAATTCAATTTCCAGTAGCTACCGTTTGCCGAGCCATTCGTATGTGTCCGTACAGGGTGCCTATGACGATCCTACCATAGCCCGGGAGTTTAATTATGTGACTGTCTTCACAAGAGAGAGAAAGAGAGTTGGAGGGAGAGGGAGATGGGAGAGAGGAGCTAGGAGGAGAGAGGGGAGAGAGAGATGGAGAGAGGGGGATAGACTTGGAGAGAGGGGGAAGCGGGAGAGGAGGGGAGAGGGAGAGAGAGGAGGAGAGAGAGGGTGAGAGAGATGGGATA
>CATLJK010000196.1:0-25748 GCA_949987565.1 Luidia sarsii
GTCGAGTCGAATTCGCATCGCTTCCTGCGGGTGAGGTCGACGACATTCATTATTCCATTTTTTTTTTCATTTTTTTTTATCGAATTTCCCATACATTTATAAAATTCCCCAATTGTGACCCGGCACATCATAATGAGGAATAACCCCCACTTTGAAGATTTTGAGATTTTCTAAAGATGTGAAAGAGTGTACCATTAGCTTTCAATGATATCAAAATTTCCTCCAATACATTAACTTTCCGAAAAAAAAAAGAAAAAAAAATTTAATCGAATTGAGCAGATACTTTGACTTTAGGCGTTGTTTACTCGAAAAGTGTTTTGGTGGGATATTCCTCATGTCGCTGTGCCGGGTCACAATTGGCATGAAATTACAATGATGATGAAACACTAAGAGCAAACAATTGCATACAGGAATATTAATCAGCTAATTATGAAAAAATTATTCCTGATAACTATGTGCACTATGCACTATGCACCGGATGCTTTGCTTTTATATAGTGTAGGTCCATGGAAACATTTCCGTCAAACTATACCGTGGCCTTGAACAATGCTTTTTTCCAGTCAACTCTCTGAAGTAGAGGCATGAAGCCTGAGTAGAGGCACGCACGCTGAGGTCGGTAAAACTGATACGCGCGTCCTCTCAATCGCACGTGCGAGGTTTCCCACGATCAACGCAAATCGAATGCATGGAGACATACGTGGGGACTCTTCCCCTGCTTTTTTTTCTCTATTTCAGTGAGAGAAAGAAGAAAAACATCTGAAGTTCCCCGACGGAGTAAATCTGGAAAAGGCCGTGAGATTAAGGAAAACCCCAGAGCGTCTCGGAGGTCAGGGAGATAGATTGCCATCCGCTCCGCCAATGGTGCTGTTAAAAAGGGCAAGGATAGGCGACGGTTCTCGACACAAAGCTTCATGTGGAATTTGCGCCCCTCCTGAGCGAAGGTGCAAAAGGTGATTGCCATCGCCCGAAATCGGCTTATTCTCGAAAGAGATTTTGTTCTCCGCCTTTGGGAAGCGCCCTGCTCGCGGATGGGAATGTCAGATCTCCTGTCAATTAATCAGTTTCACATTTGTGTTATCTTGCTGTCCTTAGCTTATCAGGGGGAGTAGAGCTGACGCACGGGACGATATATTCCAAGCTCTATTTTTATTGAAGGCGTATAATTTTACCGACTTGCTTTTCGTTTTGCGATGATTTTGCTTGGATTGTTTTCATTATGAATGACGTCGTTAACATTTATTTACCCTTTTAATATTATTTGTTATATTATCTTTATTATTTTAATTGTAAATGTCTGTATAGTACTTGTTATGTTACTTTCAAAAGAAATAGAGTACTCCTTTGAAAAGAGGTACTTCTTCCTCCTCTCCTTCTTCGTCTTATTCGTCTTCTCCTTCACCGACTCCTCATTCTCATCATCATTATCTTATTCGTCTTCTTCTTATTATTTATCTTCTTCTTCTTCTTTTTCCTCGCACCAACGAGACGTGGTGTAATGCCTCTCTCTATTTGTACATGTCTGTTTTTTTCTGTTTATTGTCATGTATGTTCGTTATGTGTTTATTTTCATGTATGTTCGTTATTTGTTTACTTTCGTGTATGTCTTCTTCTCCTCCTCTTCATCCTCATCTTATTCGTCTTTTTCTTCTTCTTCTTTGTTCTTCTTTATATTTTCCTTCCTTTTCTTCTTCTTCAGTTTCTTCTTCTTCTTCTTCTCCTCTTCTCCATCCTCTTCTTCGGCTTTTTCTTCTTCTTCTTCACCTCCTAATCATCCTAATCCTCTTCTTCTTTTTCTTCTTCTTCTTTTCATCCCCTTCTTCTTCTTCTTCTTGGTCTTCTCCTCATCCCCATATTCTTTCTCTTCTTCTTCGTCGTCTTCTTCTTCTTCTTCTTCTTCTTCTTCTTCTACTTCTTCTTCTTCTTCTTCTTCTTCTTCTGTCCTCCTCCACCTCCTCATCCTCATAGTTTTCTTCTTTTTCTCTCTTCTTCACCTAGTCCTCATTCTCATCACTTCTTCCTCTTCTTCTTCTTCTTCGTCTGCTTCTTCTTCTTCCTCTTGGTCTTCTCCTCATCCCCATATTCTTTTTTCTTCTTCTTCTTCTTCTTCTTCTTCTTCTTCTTCTTCTTCTTCTTCTTCTACTTCTTCTTCTTCTTCTTCTTCTTCTTCTTTCCTCCTCCACCTCTTCATCCTCATAGTTTTCTTCTTTTTCTCTCTTCTTCACCTAGTCCTCATTCTCATCACTTCTTTCTCTTCTTCTTCTTCTTCGTCTGCTTCTTCTTCTCCTCTTCATCTTCGTCTTCTTCACTTCACTCCTCTTCGTCCACATCCTCTTCTTCATCCTAATCTTCTTGTTCTTGGTCTTCTCCTCATCCACATCTTCGTCCTCTTTTTCTTCTTCTTCTTTTTCTACACCTACTCCTCATCCTCGTCCTCATCATCTTCTTCTTCTTCCTCTTCTTATCATCTATTGTCATTACCATCAATTAATGATTATGTATATCATGGAAAGCATTTGTTTCATCAAAGTCTTTAAAGTGTTGCTTTCCCTTTCATTGAATGTTTTCGTTTTCATTTAGTAATATACCGTGTGTTTTGTTTTTCCAATTGTATGATTGTTTTTCCCTTTTTTATTTTATATTATTTGTTCTTGTATATATTTGTCAACTGTATTTTGTGTTTCATTTGGAAAATAAAGTTGTCCTTTGAAAAGTAAAAAAAAAGAAGTCCTCTTCTTCTTTTCATTCTTCCTCTTCTTCTTTTAATTTTCTTCTTCTCGCCTCTCTCTTCCTTCACCTCCCTCTCCCCCTCCCCCTCCTCCTCCTCCCTCTTCTCCTGAACTTAAGTTACCGCTGCTCACGACCATCATCATGTTCATTTGTCACAATCAAAGAAATATCATTTTCTGAAGAAAAGAAAAATGGAACAACAACCGCGCAGGATCCGTCCTTCGATCGTCCTGCCCAGCGTGCGTCAGTGCAAACTATATTTTCTTCAATCTTGATCGGACAGGTTGCCATGGCAACGCACTGCAGGGAGCCGAGCAGAAAAAAAAATGGCTTTCTTGAAAAAGAAAAATGGAAACGAAAATGCATATCACGTTCGGCTGGATTGAAACCGGGGGATGTTAATAACGGAGGCGACCGAAATGGGATCGAATCGGTTCTTGGCTATCATTCTGTGGAAGGTGCACCGAAGTAGAAAAAACAAATGAGAAAATGAAAATAAAGAGCGATATTGGATTTTGCGTCTAGGGGCAAAATTAAGTGCGGCTTCTTAGGTTTCTGATCATATTCCCTTCACTTTCTTTTCTCCCCCTTTTTCTATTTTTGCTTAGCTAATATGTCTCGATTTTGTGACTCACGTGTCGTGTCCACTGCTCCGATGGGACGACGCCTCTGCACAGTGCATCGCTTGTTTTCCGAAAAAACAAAACAAGGACATTTCTGTTGGGCTCCTGCCAAGGCAAATAGTTTCCGAATTCGGACAAATTCACAACTTTTTTGGGAGGACTTGACGATTTGATCCACGCAGGAACTCTTGGTATCTGAATTGGCATTTGAATTTTTCACCAGCTATAGCTTTGGTAACGAAGAGAGACAGAGAAGGGAATATGAGAGAGAGACAGAGAGAGACAGAGAGAGACAGAGAGAGAAAGAGGGACAGAGAGACAGAGAGTGACAGAGTGACAGAGAGACAGAGAGAGACAGAGGGAGACAGATATACAGAGAGAGACAGAGAGAGACAGAAAGAGAAAGAGAGAAATACAGAGAGAGACATAGAGAGACAGATAGAGTGACAGAGAGAGACAGAGAGAGAGACCGAAAGAGACAGAGAGAGACAGAGTGATACAGAGATACACACACAGACAGAGGGAGAGAAAGAGAGAAACACAGAGAGAGAGACAGAGCGAGACAGATAGAGACAGAGAGACACAATTTGAATTTTGCAACAAACCTTTATTTACAACTCAGGCAAAAACAAATGGGCAATGAGGTCAGTGCACAAAAAACGACAAATATCTTAAATTAAATTAAGTCTAAATTAAATTACGTATAAATTAAGTCCAAAAACATTTACATATAAGATAACGAACAAAAAAAACACCACAGAGACAGAGATAGACAGAGAGAGACAGAGCGAGACAGATAGAGACAGAGAGACAGAGAGAGACAGAGAGAGACCAAGAGAGACACAGGGAGACAGACACGGAGAGACACGGAGAGACACAGAGAGGCACGATAAAGACAGACAGAGACAGAGACAGACATAAATATATATGCATTAGGCAGGGAGACAGAGAGACAGCGAGAGGGAGGCACACAGAGAGACACAAAAGACACAGAGAGACACAGAGAGAGAGAGAGACCGAGAGACATACAAAAACAGCCAGAGGTAGATATCAAGATATATATTGAGACAGAGAGACAGGCAGAGATAGATGACCAACGATAAGGAGACACAGAGTGACAAAGGAATGTGCAGAGCAGGAGACAAATCGGTTCCCGATACCTTCGACGGTTTAACCACAGGCGCTCCGCTCGCAGCGCGCTCGCTAATCTTACGCACCTCATCGCATTAACGCCAATAGAGCTCGCCGCGTGCGGGGCCCGCCTAATGGAGACCGCGTCCGATCATCTAATGACGGTTTTGATTGCCCGGAATGTTCGCTTCAAGGGTGCCGGAGCTGACACAGCCGACCCACCAACGTGTGATGACTGCCACGCAGTTGTAGAGCGCAGAACAGTTCAGTAACTGGTTACCGGTAATCGCTCCCAAGGAGACCAATTAGAACTGATTTTGTGTAATAGTCCCCAGCAAACACAACGCAATAACGACACGTGTTACAGCAAACGACAGCTTATGAGTGGCGGTGTACTTTGCTCGCGTTAAGAGTACATATTTATCAGTCAACCCTGTAATGACTATCGAGCCTCAGAAATCATTCGGACCAACAGAGCATGGCTAACTACGGACATCGCACTGTGACGGAGCGTGGGTTAATTGAGGCAATAAACACCGCGGAATCAACAGTGTGTATCAGTGCTGAGTGAAATTACAAAATCAATATAGAAATTGCATTTTCCCTCCACGTCATTTAAAGAAGAATGAAACCCAGAGAAAATAGTTGGCTTATCTCTTTGGTTGATAAAACCAACCTACAATTACCCATGTGCAACTCACCTACGAGTTTCATAAAGAGGGAAAAATCATGGAATTCGGTGGTCGAATTCGCGTTCCCTCAACCCGCCATGCTTTCGAAATTCCCGGAAGGTCACTGCGGGGGTATGACATCACGGCGGAGACGACCCTGTCTGATTGGTCAGTTAGGCTTGTTCAATCATTTTAATTTAAACTACAAATATTAATCAACATTTAAAGAAGAATTATACCTCAGTGTGTGAGAAAATAATCTTATAATCCTTTGCAGATTTATTGTTTTTCGCTTTGGTCATTATTTGAATTATTCTTGGGGATTGCGTATAGTCTTGATCTACAAACACTTTCACGGCTTCCTGATTGCATACGTTGCACGGACTGTACATGTACATGTACAGTGCACGTACAATGTACACGTTGTGTACTACATGTAATGTACAGTACATGTACACACTACTACTGTACTGTACACGTGTACAATGTACACGTTGTCCTACTTGTAATGTACTACTGTACACGTGTACATTACGTTGGTATCTGTAACAAAATAAACGCTGCGCAATTTTGGTTCTCTGTTTTCTTGATCTTCGCCGAATGGCGCCCTGTTATAACAGCTAAACAAGTAGGCCTAAAATAACTTATACACCAGGGGCTGAGTTTAATAAAGGTCCGACAACTATGACTGGGAGCCCACTGTGTCCGGCTTTTGTTTCAGCTCGCGTAATTTTAATAGGAAAATACGAGAAATGATTCAAGAGATGGTCGATGTTTTGGAGAGATTTCAGTTGTACACGTTAGCGAAGCTGTGTGGAGCTTAGTGGGGGTCAGGGGTCATGCACTTCCCAGCGTATGCTATGCACACAATAGCGCTGGGTGACAGGAGTTGCGGTCAGCGACCAGGGAATAAACAGTGTGGGCGACTGGAGTCGCGTTCCGATAACGTGTAAATTAGGCCTAGCTCCATGTTCTTGTTGCAGCACAAATAAAAATACGGCACGGTACGTATATCCCCCCTTCTTCCTCCATGGTAATTGGTACAATACATGTATATCCATGGAGTTTACCCTCCATGAGTTACAGATAAGCGGTCTGCGAGAAAGACTAGGCAGAACGTGCATGTGAGAAAAATCACGCTAGGACCGAAACGAAAACATACATCAAAAGTCGATCGTATCATACAGGAAAAACATCAAAATTAACTCAGCTTTCTGGATTCCAATGCGGCAATTCGTGAAGCTGTCGATGAACGTGATGCCACCGCTGGTCGATGTGAAAATACTGAAGGAACGGCATGTTCTTTCAGTATATTTCTCGGCTTCGAGCCGGTGAGTTTGGCCCGCAAGTCAACCTCGATCCCAACTCCTCCGTGAAGTGATCGCTACAAATCACGTCATTTCGACTATATTTGTAGCCGACATTGAGAAATGTTTCTACTTTTATGGCCGCAGCCCACTTCCCAAACAACTCAGATCTCTTGGCCTTGTTAGGAACTGCATGGACAGATTTCCCTAGCTTTTTTCCGCTGGCATTGTTACAACCAAAAGCCTGGCAGTACACTATCGTTCATGCTCGCGAGTGTATACAAACTGCACGCAGTATACATGTGTTGTGTACACACATGTTACTTGTAGGGATACGTCCGTCCTGGCCCATGCGGGGGTAGCCCGTCATTATGTCATACCCCCCGCAGTGACCTGCCGGGAATTTCGAAAACATGGCGGGTACAGGGAACGCGAATTCGACCACCGAATTCCATGATTTTTCCCTCTTTATGAAACTCGTAGGTGAGTTGCACATGGGTAATTAGCTTTTCCGTTCCATACGGAAAAGCTATTGTTCTTGTTCTGATTTTTTTTTTTTTTCTTCTTCTTCTTTTTCTGGTCGTAAAAATCCCATAGACAAAGCACAGGGTTTTTGTGGAGGGCACTTTTGCCATTGAACACACTTGGATTTTTTTCAAACTTGACAAATGCATAGAGCCCTTGCTGAAGTTGTGCACAGTTGTCTTTAAAACTTCATGACGTCACCACGTGTCACGTGACAGCGCTTTAAAGGGGCAAATTTCAAACTGCAATAAAAGCAAAAAAACAATTTAGTTTTGTTCCAAGTTTGCACTATATCTAAGTTGGGAAAAGGTGTATCCAAAAATTGCCCGCATTTGATCGTGACGTCATCTCATGAATATTAATGAGGTCATAAACTTTTAAGATTTTAACATTCAATTGAGCATATTTGGCCAACGGAGCAATTTTTTTTAAGTTTTTTTGTTTATATCTATTAGGGATGTAGTCTAGAAACACCCTCTGGGGCCAAAATGCCATGACGCAATCGTGACGTCATCAAAATGCGTGTTTTTAAAACGCATATTTGCCAAAGGTCAATCTTCTCGAAATTTGGTGGGCAGTTAGCTATTGGGCTAGACATTCTAAATCCTGAGTTTGGAAACAATCGATCATTGTTCAGAATTATTATGATTTTTTGAATGTTATAATGAAGTCCCATACACTTTGTGCACGAAATATGCACGTGCGTTTTGGGGTAGAAATTGAGGTTCCGAGTTCGAATCCCGCTGATGTCAATTTTTTTTTTTTTTTTAAGAGAGGCAGATGCGGAAAAGCGTTATGTTCTGTTAGCCAACAGACATAAATCTCTAGTTGTAGGTTGGTTTTATCAACCAAAGAGTTAAGCCAACTATTTTCTCTGGGTTTCATTCTTCTTTAATGAGTAATGTAGCTGCTCTTCATTCTCCGCCTCCCTCCATTCCTCTCGTTCCCCCCCCCTCTCCCTGCATTTCTTCCTATCTGCCCAGTCCGTGTCTTCACGTATGTCTATAGTGTTTCCCTGTCTCTCCCTTTCCATTCTTCTGTCTCGGTGTCCCTGTCCCTGCCCCTGACCCTGCCCCTGTCCCTGTCCCTGTCCCTGTCCCTGTCCCTGTCCCTTTACCTGTCCCTGTCCCTGTCCCAGTCCCTGTCCCTGTCCCTCTCCCTGTCCCTGTCAATCTCCCTGTCCCTGTCCCTGTCCCTGTCCCTGTCCCCGTCCTTGTCCCTGTCCCTGTCGCTGTCCCTGTCCCTGTCCCTGTCCATCTCCCTGTCCCTGTCCCTGTCCCTGTCCCTATCCATGTCCATGTCCCTGTCCCTGTCCCTGCCCCTGTCCCTGTCTCTGTCCCTGTCCCTCTCCATCTCCCTGTCCCTGTCCCTGTCCCTGTCCCTGTCCCTATCCATGTCCATGTCCCTGTCCCTGTCCCTGTCCCTGTCCCTGTCCCTGTCCCTGTCCCTGTCCCTCTCCATCTCCCTGTCCCTGTCCCTCTCCCTGCACCTGTCCCTGTCCCTCTCCCTGCACCTGTCCCTACCCCTCTCTCCCCCTTCCCGAAATGTCGGGTCCTGTAAATAATATTTGAAACTTGCCATTTCGGGGTCACACATAGCAGTTGGCAACATGTCAAGACAATTATACATGAACTAGTTAGAAATCAAGGAGCACCAAAATAAGACAAACGGGAATGATTAAAATCATGAAAATATCCAACAGTATTTTGACGACGGGCTCCAATCTTTCTCTACTTATATCATGGTATTTTGTGTCGTGTTTCCGCCACTACAGGCTCAGTTTGTTGGCACGATACTGCTGCTGCAGAATATTGCCGTGTGGTGCTGTTGCCGCTGCAACGCCGTTGTGACATGCGCTCTCTGCTGCTGCTGTCGTTGTTGCTGTCGTCGATGCCAGAGGGGCTACAAAATAGACGCCAGTAAGATTCCTATCCACTTCCATTCCCCCGTCTTTTTAATCAACTCAACCGGGGGAAGGAAAAGCTACACGGTACGAGAGGGGAAAGCCTTCCTCCTCCTCCTCTTCCTCCTCTCCCTCCTCCTTCCTCTGGCTCCCTGTTTCCTCTCCTCCGTCAATGTTTCTTGCCCCGGAGGCTTCACGGTAGACTGGGCCCAGACTCGATTCTAATCTTCGGTGAGACCTGGCCGGATAACGGAATGTGCGCCCCGAGGCTTGGGCGATTTGGGTCTAAGTGGTCGGCCGACTCGTTTCGACCGCTGGCACAGATTGCTCTTGCCGGCAGTCTGCATCTGACTATAGGCGATTTTCTTTTTTTTCTTTTTTTTCTTTTCTTTTCCGGAGCTGTTTGTTATTTTGGGGTTTTTTGGTTTGCTTGTGTCTGTGTTTCTCTGTCTGCCATTCTGCGTCTGTCGTTCACTGCCAGTGCCTGCCTCTCTGTTTGCCTGTATGTCTACCTGCCTACCATGCCTGCCTGTCTGCCCTGCCTGCCTGCCCTGCCTGCCTGCCTGCCTGCCTGCCTGCCTGCCTGCCTGCCTGTCCGTGTGCCTGTATGTCTGCCTGCCTACTTGCCTGTCTGGCCTGCCTACCTGCCTGCACGCCTGCATGCCTGCCTGCCTGCCTGCCTGCCTGTCTTTCCGTCTCTCGCGGTCTCACTGTCTCACTCTGTCTTACCCTTTCTTATTCTGCCTCTCCGTGTCTCTCTATGCTTTACTCTGAATCTCCGTCCTGAATCTCCTCTGTAATTTGTATCTCGCTGTCTCCCTCAGTGTCTCTGCCTTTAATATCTGCCTGTGTTTCTCTCTGTCTCTCTGTCTCTCTGTCTCTGTGTCGCTCTGTCGCTCTGTCGCTCTGTCTCTCTGCCTCTCTGTCCCTCTGTCTCTCTGTCTCTCTGTCTCTCTGTCTCTCTGTCTCTCTGTCTCTCTGTCGCTCTGTCTCTCTGTCTCTCGGTCTCTCTGGCTTCCGTCTCCAGCAGTCTTCTCGTCTCACTCTGTCTTACTCTTTCTGACTTTTCTTCGGTGTCTCTCTTTCTCACCATGTCTCTCTCCGTCTCTGCCTTTCGTTGTTATCGTGTGTATCCTTGCCTCGCCCTCTGTCTCTATTTCTATATGTCTCTCTGTCTCTATTTCTATATGTCTCTCTGTCTCTTTCCGTCTCTCTCTCTCTCTCACTCTGCCTCTCTCAGGCTGTCTCTGTCTTTAAATCTGCCTCTACCTCCATCTCGTAAACCAGTATCTCTACGGATGTGTCTCTTTTTCTCTATCTCAGTTTCTGTATCTGTTTGCTAATATATAGACTGACAATTTTCGTCGCCCTAGTTCAATAGAAAGAGCAAAATCAACAACCGGTATGTACAGTGCGCCTCGCGTGGCGTGGTTTACGCCACCGTAAATTTATGTAATTAGGGATCTGGCGGGGAATTGTTTTCGAAGAAAACAACCCAGGCAGATCGCGAGAATCGCTCTTTTAATTTACTCGCTGTCTGCGGAAAATGCGCCAGCCGCGTCCGAGGTGAGACGAATTACCGCACTGTCTCTTCTTGTTTTTTGTTTTTCTCATCACAGTGGAGAAGTTGTGAGACGACAGAACGCTTTGATGCCGTAACTCGGCGTCTAATTGCCGCAGCCGAGTTTCTATTGTGAACCTCGGTTTTATTTAATTCTCCCGCCTATAGCCTGAAAAAAGGAAGCATCAGTTCACAGCCACAGACCCTACCACTGAGTGAACTTTTTATGTCAACGACCCGTCGTCTTGACCGTAAACATTGTATCGTCATGACCCGTGGGGCCTGTCCGATCGCCGCCCCCTCCCTCCAACTCCCACCTCCTCCTCCAATCCCACTTCCTCCTCCTCCTCCTTCTCCTCCTCCTCCTTCTCCTCCTCCTCATTCCCATCCTCCTCCTCCCCCTCCACCTCCTCCTCCTATTTCTCATCATCCTTCTCATCCCCTACTCCCCCTCATCCTCCTCCTCCACCTCCGCCTCCTCCTCCCTCCCCTCCTCCTCCTTCTCATCCCCTACTCCTCCTCCTCCCTCTCCTCCTCCTCCTGCCCCTTCTCATCCTCCTTCACCTCCCCTCCTTCTCCTCCTTCTCATCCTCCTCCTTCTCCCCCTCCTCCTGCTCTTCCTTCTTAACCTCCTCCTCCTCTCCCTCCTCCTCCTCCTTCTCATGCTCCTTCTCCTCCTCCCTCTCCTCCTCCTTCTTCTCACCCTCCTCCTCCTTCTCATCCTCCTCCTCCCCTTCCCCCTCCTCCTCCTTCTCATCCTCCTCCTCCCCTTCCCCCTCCTCCTCCACCTTATCCTCCTCCTCCTCCCCTCCCCTCCTCCTCCTTCTCAACCTCTCCATCCTCCTCCTACTCCTCCTCTTCCTCCCCCCTCCACCTCCTCCTCCTCCTCCTCCTCCTTCTCAACCTCCCCATCCTCCTCTTACTCCTCCTCCTCCTCCTCCTCCTCTTCCTCTTCCTCCTCCTCCTCCTTCTCCCCCTCCACTATGAACTTATTAAACTAACTCGGTGCCGCCGCATATACCCTCGATAACAACCTCAATCACTGACAGATTTGCCCGGTTATGGTCGACGGCAACCCGCTCCATCAGCTTCGGTTCATCGGTCTCTCCTCTTTTCGCCGTTCCACTCCCCTCAACCCTTGCCCCTTTCAAATCACCCCCTCTCCCCACCAAACACACACTCTTCGCTTGGTCATTTGCCGCAAACGCACTCCAGCGCTTCAGTCAACAATCTCTAATTGCCTTCGCCTTAGCTTTCCCATCCCGTTGACATTTCAAATAAACTTTAAAAAAAAGGCTGATAAACATATATATTTTCCTTTCTCTCTCTCTCTCTCTTGCTTCATACTTTTTTTTTCTAAACAGCGTAACGGTGTGAGCTTCTCCCGTGACGAGTCGATACAAATTTGAAGTGGATTTTGAACCCGTGTATATTATACAAACACGAACATTGAGCATACCAAGCGTCCGGGTCCACTTATTGATATATCGTTTACATTGGCCGGTGAACTTTGGTGAACTTTTTTTCTTTTTAAATTAAACCTTCTCCCGACCGTCTCATATAGATAACAGCCCACTCGCCGTCAATTTGGAGGCGAAAAAAACCCACAAGAATTATGGTCTTTTTTTTGTTTGGGCGCGTGTCTTTTCATCGTTTATGTCCTTGTTTATTTTAGTCTGTAGTGCGTGCCGTCGCTGCGTGCCAAGAGTGCGTCCGATTCCGTGGATTGCATTTTACCAAGATTGCTAAAATCGATCTCCCGTCGAAAGAATTACAGAGACCTCCACTCTCTAGGGGAACGAATCCACTCTAAAAGCCTCCAATAGTTTGGGCAAGTATGCCAAAAAATAGTACCTCGTACCGCCAACTCTCAGAATCGTTTCATCATTAATATTTTGTGATCTTAGCCGATCGCAATTTCTGGTAAATACTCCCAGAAAAGAATAATAATGCGTATTGCCGTTCAAGCCGAATTCCTGGATCCTGCATGGGAAGCATCCCATCCCTTTCAACAGCCAAACAAGGCGGCGTTTTAACCTACTTATCGTCCCTCCTACGAAAAAAAAAACAAGAAGAAGAAAAACTGACGCGAAACGTACAATCCAAATGAATGTAAAATAGCAAAGCAAACTTTGACTGGACCGGGACTTGAACCAGAGACCTCTGGTTTTGCGTACAGGTGCTCTTACCATCTGAGCTACCCAGAACTTAGATTGTGGCCTTCACAATAGTAAAGTCTTTGCCGGGGTGGGGGTGCCAGCCAAAAGCAATTCAACCATCAGCTGCCCTAAATCTCCAGGGCTCACGCCTCTGAATGCATTGAGATGCAAACAGCCAATGTATATGTAAACCTGCATGGCTGGAGTATCCTGGGAATCAAACATACACAGTGTTTTTAACAAATACACGTGTAAACGGACAATTTGCAGGGAACATTAAACCATTTTGAAAAAAAAAAATGGCGAAGAAAACATTGACTAGACAGGGACTTGAACTCGAGACTTCTGGTTTTGCATACCAGCGCTCTGCCCATCTGAGCTATCCAGCACTCAGATAGTTGCCTTCCCAAATGGATAACTGTTTCAAAATTGTTAAAAAGCTGTATTTATCTATTTGGTTATGTTCCTCAAACTCCACATCCGATAACTGTTAAGGTTGTTCAAGATAGTCAATGGCCGTTTTCGAAATGAAGGCTTAGGCTCGGGCTCGGGCTTCGTCTCCGTCAGACAAAACCTGAAAATCCAGGTTGTGGTTTGTTTCCGAAATGGAAGGTTTGTTGGCTTGATAAGTACAGAGTATTCTTCAAGAAACTGGGACCAAACGCTTGTTTTTTTAGAAGCCTGTGATAGTAAAACTAGCAAGATGAATATGACCGAAGCCTAAGCCCGAGCCTAAGCCTTCATCTCCAGGCGGTCCAAGGTCAGGGCACTCAAACAGGATGTGGGGGTGCAGTCGGCTCAGGGGTATCGCAAACGCAGACCGCTGATGAGACGGATGAAAATTGCAGCACGACTCGAAAAAATTTGCTTTTGTTTAGGAATAAAAGGCCTATCTCCACAGCCAAACCCCAAAAAGGAGCAAAATACAGAGAGTAAAAAAAAAAGTTAATCTCATCGTATCCTCATGTCCGTGTCCATGGAAGAGTTGAACACACGCCGGGGAAAGCCGAGAGAGACAAGATGATCAACGGATAAGTATCCGAGTTCCTCGACCGCTAATTAAAAGGATGAAAAAACAGCACTAAAACGATTAACACAACGAACAAAAAAAAACCGTTTCGAGGCCCCGAGGAAAGGAGAAAAAAGAAGAAGACGAAGAAGAGAGACACAGTCTGGAGCTTGTGTGCAAACAAAGCGGCGGTGAGTCTCCTGTAGTCTTTGGGTGCCGACCGATAAAATTACCCGGCGGAGATCAAATTTGAAAGTGTAATTTCGGTCCGTTTTAGATTCTCAAGCCGCCGCATTCGGCCGACACTCTCCGTCCGATATGAGCGGATCACTGCCCTCGTCGCGTCACCAGTCCCCGGCCCCCTCTCCCTACCCTCGTCTTCTGTACTATAATTATGAAGTGCGGGCGGTGGTTATAGATGCAGTGCCGGGGATGGAGAGGAGAGGGAGGAGGCATATAAGCGTCACGACGTATGAAACTTAACCACCGTGGCTAAGCTATAAGTGCGCATACGCGAAGCCATGTTTTGCTGAGGCCTCCCCCATTCATTCATTCATTCATTCATTTCTCAGGTAGTTACAGGCACAAGCACGAAACAACCCTAATCCTTATCCTAATCCTAACCCTAACAACCCTAATCCTGAACCTAACCCTAATCCTAATCCTAATCCTAACTCAATCAGTAACGCTAACCCAACCCGAACTCTAACTCTAACCGTAACCATGACCCTAACCGTAGCGCCCGAAGCCTAACCTACGCTGGTTTACAAAACACGTCCGTCACACAATTGATGGGGTACCAGCATGACTCAACAACGGCGGTTATTAGCATCATATGTCGGTCCTGTTATATATCTCGATGGAGGGAGAAAGGGTTTTGGGAGTGAGGGGTTAACGGTGGACGTGATAGAGAATTGTGATGGGGTCGCTCCTCCTGGTACGAGGCTGACAAGAAACCGGTTTATTATTTGACTGTATTGTGATGACGTGCCCGCTGTGTTTGGTGTGGGGCCAGGGATGGAGGAGAGAGGGAGAGGAGAGGAACGACGGACGTGATGGAGAATTGTGATGGGGTCGCTCCTATGGGAACGAGGCTGGCGAAACACTACATCTTTTCACTGTGCGTCTCAACGGGCAGGGCAAGGGTGACGGTAATCTTTAAGTAGTATTTTTGCTGAACTTTCTTCTGATATATTCTCGCTTGCATTATCAAGGAGGTCGTGTGTGGTCAATTCAGTAACGCGTGGCTCAGTAAGTGCTACTTGAACGGGCATTGGCGCGCTATCGACTCCCGAAAGGACTCCCTGTTAGTCCCGCTGCAATCGGTTTGGCCATTGGGTATTTCTAGGCGCAATAAGTGAAGTGTTGAGTTACCGGCTCTGTTCAGAACCTTACTTCTTCTCATACTCCTTCTCGCACTCCTTCTCATACCCCTCGCACTCCTTCTCATACTCCTTCTCATACCCCTCGCACTCCTTCTCATACTCCTTCTCATACCCCTCGCACTCCTTCTTATACTCCTTCTCATACTCCTTCTCATACCCCTCGCACTCCTTCTCATACTCCTTCTCATACTCCTTCTTATACCCCTCGCACTCCTTCTCATACTCCTTCTCATACCCCTCGCACTCCTTCTTATACTCCTTCTCATACTCCTTCTCATACCCCTCGCACTCCTTCTCATACTCCTTCTCATACTCCTTCTCATACCCCTCGCACTCCTTCTCATACTCCTTCTCATACCCCTCGCACTCCTTCTTATACTCCTTCTCATACTCCTTCTCATACTCCTTCTCATACTCCTTCCCATACTCCTTCTCATACTCCTTTTCATACTCCTTCTCATACTCATACTCCTCATGCTCCTTCTGGCATTCTTTCTCATATTCCTTCTCATACTCCTCATATTCCTTCTCATACTACTTCTCATACTCCTTCCCAAACTCCTTCTCATACTCCTTCTCATACTCCTTCCCAAACTCCTTCTCATACTCCTTCTCATACTCATACTCCTCATGCTCCATCTGGCACTCTTTCTCATATTCCTTCTCATACTCCTTCTCATACTCCTTCCCATACTCCTTCTCATACTCCTCATACTCCTTCTCATACTCCTTCCCATACTCCTTCTCATACTCCTTCTCATACTCATACTCCTCATGCTCCTTCTGGCACTCTTTCTCATATTCCTTCTCATACTCCTCGCACTCCTTCTCATACTCCTCGCACTCCTTTTCATACTCCTTCTCATACTGATTCTCATACTCCTCGCGCTTCGTCACATACTCCTTGTCATACTCCTTCTCATACTCCTTCTCATACTCCTTCCCGTACTCCTTCCCATACTCCTTCTTATACTCATTTTCCCACTCCTTCTCATACTCCTCATGCTCCTTCTCGCACTCCTTCTCATACTCCTCGCACTCCTTCCCATACTCCTTCTGATACTCCTTCTCATACTCCTTCTCATACTCCTTCTCGCACTCCTTCTCACACTCCTCGCACTCCTTCTCATACTCCTTCCCATACCCCTTCTCACACTCCTCGCACTCCTTCTCATACTCCTTCTCATACTCCTTCTCATACTCCTTCTCATACTCCTTCTCATACTCCTTCCCATACCCCTTCTCATGCTCCTTCTCATACTCCTTCTCATACTCCTTCCCATACCCCTTCTCATACTCCTTCTCATACTCCTTCTCATACTCCTTCTCATACTCCTTCCCATACCCCTTCTCATACTCCTTCTCATACTCCTTCCCATACTCCTTCTCATACTCCTTCCCATACTCCTTCTCGCACTCCTTCTCATACTCCTACTCATACTCCTTCTCATACTCCTTCTCATACTCCTTCTCATACTCCTTCCCATACCCCTTCTCATGCTCCTTCTCATACTCCTTCTCATACTCCTTCTCATACTCCTTCTCATACTCCTTCTCATACTCCTTCTCATACTCCTTCTCATACTCCTTCTCATACTCCTTCCCATACCCCTTCTCATACTCCTTCTCATACTCCTTCTCATACTCCTTCTCATACTCCTACTCATACTCCTTCTCATACTCCTTCTCATACTCCTTCCCATACTCCTTCTCATACTCCTTCTCATACTCCTTCTCATACTCCTTCTCATACTCCTTCTCATACCCCTTCTCATACTCCTTCTCATACTCCTTCTCATACTCCTTCTCATACTCCTTCTCATACTTCTTCTCATACTCCTTCTCATACCCCTTCTCATACTCCTTCTCATACTCCTTCTCATACTCCTTCCCATACCCCTTCTCATGCTCCTTCTCATACTCCTTCTCATACTCCTTCTCATACTCCTTCCCATACCCCTTCTCATACTCCTTCTCATACTCCTTCTCATACTACTTCTCACTAGAATGGTGCACCAGCTTTCTTTTTATTATTGAATGCAAAACCAGCAAAAACCTATTTCGCAGCGTTTCTCAATTCAGTTTGTTTGGGCACTCTCTCCAGAGAGACCAACAAGAAATGTTCCCGAGCAAATCTCTTGAAATCGGCGAGTGATTTTGGTGTTTTCTTTGTGTGTGGGTTTTTATTCATTTTTTTTTTCTTTGTTTGGGGGCTTAACACGGTCCTGGTAGGTATTACAGCTGCGTGGCATTGATCTCAAGAGGATTTGAGACGGTCTGGGAGGAGGAAGTTCTAGGCCGGGGTAGATCGTTGCCGAAGGTCTCTGGGAGAGAGAGAGAGAGAGAGAGAGAGGGGGGGGGAGGGAGGGAGGGGGAAGAAACGGTGGGCCTGATGACGTCCGGACGGTGAGGGACGCTGCGCCTCTTATTGAAGGTTATACTCCCGGGGGGAGGGGGAGGGGGTGAGGGGGGCCGACTGGCCATGAGAGACAAAATCCGCTCAAGGACGACAGGGAGGTGGAGCCGCGGGACGGAAACAAGGGAGAGGTAGAGATTGACGGACAGACAGACCGAGAGACTGAAGGGAGATAGAGATAGAGAGAGGGGAAAGGACACCGAGGGGAGAGTGAGGAAGAAGAGGGGAGTGGTGAGCGAGAAAGGAAAGATTAGGGGGAGATATAGAGAGAGGAGAGTGGAGGGGGAGAGAGAGGAGGAAGATAGACATGGGGACAGAGGGATGAGGGGTTGAGGGGGAGGCGAAAGAGAGAGGGGCGAGAGAGTGAGATATATTGACGGAGAGAGGAGGTGAATGATTGAGTGGGAGAGAGGTCAAGACATATAGAGATTCATGGTAAAGTTGAAGGAGAGAGAAAGTTTTGAGAGGGCAGAGAGATAGAGGGAGAAAGGAACGACAGATAGAAGGAGAGAGAGAGAGAGGGAGAAAGGGAGAGAAAGAGTGAGAGAGGGAGATGGAGTGAGGGAGATGGAGAGAGTAAGAGGGGGAGAGATAGCGAGAGAGAGGGAGAGAGGGGGAGAAAAGATGAGAAAGAGTGAGAGAGGGAGATGAAGTGAGGAAGGGAGAGAGAGGGAGAGGGGGAGAGAGATAGCGAGAGAGGGGAGAGAGGGGGGAGAGAGGGGGAGATGGAGATAGGGAGAGGGGGAGAGGTAGGGAGAGAGAGGGAGGGAGAGAGGGGGAGATGGAGAGATGGAGAGAGGGAAGGGAGGGAGAGAGGGGGACGGAGAGAGGGAGAGAGTGAGAGAGGAGGGAGAGAGGGAGAGATGGAGAAAGGGAGAGAGGGAGAGAGGGAGAGAGGGAGAGAGGAAGAGAGGACGAGAGGGAGATATGGAGAGAGGGAAGGGAGGGAGAGAGGGGGACGGAGAGAGGGAGAGAGGGAGAGAGGGAAGAGAGGGGGAGAGGGGGAGAGGGGGAGAGAGGGAAGGGAGGGAGAGAGGGGGAGGAAGAGATGGAGCGAGAATGACGTCACGAGAGGAGAATTGGTAGCAACATCTGTAGGCCTACTTATAAGAGTGAAGGAGTGAATTGAGGAAGCAAATACAGGGATGGAAGGGGAGAGAAAGGGGGAACATAAATGACACCGGTTGAGTAAGGGCAGGAGCAAAGGAGAGAGATGATACAGGAAGGAAAGAGATGGGGGGCGAACGAGATGAATGGGGCGAGAACCCAGAATCAGATAGAGAGAAGGAGTAAAGTAGGAGATATAGAGGTATAGGGGTGGTACGCTTCTCAGTCCTCTCAGTATCTCAAGAAATCACTAACACGTCCAACACCAACAAACAAAGTAACCAACCGATGTATGTCTCAACATTGAGTGGGCCTGACGTTTCGATCCTAGCAGGACCTTTCTCGAAGGCAGAGTCGCTCTGCCTTCGAGAAAGGTCCTGCTAGGATCGAAACGACAGGCCCACTCAATTTTGAGATTTGCATTTTGGCAATTTCAGTCAGTAAGCAGTTTGCAACATGTTTGCATATCACTTTTTCAACCGATGCATTGTGTTAAACCACATCGGTCTATTATCCCCTCTTCGCAAGCGACACGGACCGGAACTGGTATACTGGCAATCTAAACGATCATTTGGAAGCTGATCAGATTTATTCACGGCAAATGCAGAAGTCATTTTCAGGAGAAGGGGGGGGAGTGGGGGGTCGCCAAAATTGTGGGTGCTGGCGTCTTAAAAAAAGTATATATATATCCGGCTGCCGCCATTATTTGACAGCTCATATAACTTAGGATGTCCGACAAATTAATTGCTGGCTTCGTCCGCTTTATATAGCAAGAGCTGCGGTCGGACAGGCGCGGCTCCACTGCGGGTGTCAACGATCTGTCTCAGCCGTCAGTATGCCCGTGTTGGTGTTGCAAAATAGGACGAGAGAGATAAGGAGAGGAGGGAGAGGAGAGGGGTAGGTAGGGTGAGAGAGAAAAGAGAGAGAAGAGAGAGAAAGGGGGGAGGGAGAGGGATATAGGGATATGGGGTTATAGAGAGAGAGGGGGAACGGTTCGAAAGAGGGAGAGAGAGGGAAAGAGATAGGAGAGAGAAGAGAGAGGGTTTGAGAGAACGGGAGGAGAGAAGGGGAGAGAGAAAATTTGGGAGATAGAGAGAGGGAGGGAGGGTGACAGAGAGGGAGAGAGAGGGAGAGAGAGAGAGGTGGTTTGTAGGGAGAGTGAGAGGAGAGAATGAGGTGGTGAGAGAGGGAGAGATGTGGGTAGGTAGGGATAGAGAGAGAGAGAGAGAGAGAGAAAGAGAGAGAGAGAGAGAGAGAGAGGAGTGAGAGAAGAGAGGGGCAAGATGAGAGAGCATCAGATTGCACTAAGACGAGGAATTGTTTTTTTTGTGGTATAGGCCTATAGATTTGAAGTTGATCGACCTCATCTATGAGCATTCCGCACCGACCCACTTTCAACGGGCTTTAGAAGAGATGGGGGCGAGTGGGGGATTATTTCGAATGCGAAATTGAAAGGCTCTGCTATTGGAGAAAAGAAAACAAGGAAATTGAAATGCGATACCCAGGGAGAGGGCTACATGCATGGCATCGAGCACCGGACAAAACCCCGACCGCGTCAACGGTTCCGGCAAACACGGCTATGGGCTAGGGGAGGCGCTGCAATCATAGCAGGACCTCTCTTAAGGGTGCAGAACACTAAATAGAGCTCCCATTGAACACTGTACAAAAACACTCACTTTCAAAGTCAATTATCCCATGCCCAAAAGTCTCTCAGTTCTTGTAGCTATACTTAAAATTGTAGTTTGGACCTTCATCTCTCAGATTCTTTTCAATTTTAGTGCTCTTAGCCGATTAGATTTTTTGCTAATTACCCTCAGAAAAAACACCCCCAAAATGTGTAGCCGTCCAAGCCGAATTTCTGCAAGGATTTTGGGATGGACCCCTCCACTTCCAAAGCCAAATAGGGCCACATTTAAAGCCAGATATGGTCCAAATTACATGCCAAATTGAAGAGTGAACCCCCAGGTTGTCTTAAGCTTCACTTGTTCTACAATGTATCAGTTAATTAGCCTCCAAAGACCCCTTATTAAACAAAAGTTGTGGGTACACACTTTATGATAATCAGCTCGGCGGAGCCATCTTGGATGGATTTTGTGTGCTGCACCCTAAAGGGAGAATTGACGATCCTGCCATTATCGAAACATTAGGCCCTCTATAGTCTATACAAGGGCTTACGTAAGGCGGGTTGTGGGGTACTGGAACAATGGGTGGGTACTCAGAACAATGGGCCCGCTCCTTGTGGGGTACATTGTTGGTACCCCATAAGGTTTTCACGAAACTAGTTATTTGGAATTAACTCAAAAAGGAGGAATTTCCGAGGTATGTTTATGTGTCGCAAACAGAACTATATTATATAAGGGACGTTCGCTAGAGGTTTCACCCTAGGAAAGTGATTCTGGTTCGAAAGGGAGCGATTTGAATTAGGCCCTTCTGGGAGTATTTTTTTAGTACACGAGAACATTATAAGTCAAAGGAAATACCCTACAAGTATACGCGTGTAAGGGTGTGTGTATTGGTCAATTGAACTGATACACACAAGAAAGGGCGATGGTCGAATGGTTCTAACTGGCGCCCCCACCTATGCAAAAACTAGTTGGCTAAATTGATAAGATGAGTGATATACAAACATGTTGCAAACTGCTTACTGACTAAAATTACCAAAATGCAAATCTCAAAATTTAGTGGGCCTGACGTTTCGATCCTATCGGGATCGAAACGTTGAGAAAGGTCCTGCTGGAATCGAAACGCCAAGGCCACTAAATTTTGAGATAAATAGATAAGACGTAATGAAGTTACAGCTTCCAGTCACGAGACTTCCAGTATTGAGCAACATCACTCTTACTCCCTTAGCTATAGATAGCATTCTTCCCGTCCAATAGTCAACTCTATTTGCCAGGGTGGGAGCATAAGTCAGGATCTCCAGGGATAACGCCCTTGTTTCAAATCAGATGCACACATTCAACCAATTGTTGTAAACCTGGCTACAACCATAATCCACCTTAGTCTTCGAGCTACTACAAAAACTGTTGCAAACTGCTCACTGACAAGAATGACCTGCGATACATGAATCTCAAAAATTAGAGGGCCTGACGTTTCGATCCTAGCAGGAACTTTCTCAAAGGCAAAGTGGCAAGCATAGGACAAACACAGACAGTCAGGGGAAGGAAAGCCCTGGCATACATGACAGAGGAAGGACAAAAGGGAAGGGAGAGGGATACAGATGGACACCAAGGGAGGGGAGATTCTGGAAAACAAGTAAAAGGGTGGGGAAGATCAAAGGGACGGGAGGGAGGAGGGAGATCAAAGGAGAAAGGAACATAGAATATGAAGAAAAGAGGTGTTCATGAGGTACCGGTAAGGAAGCTTGTAAACAATTGAACAATATATTATTTTCGAGCGTGTGTATATGTCGGGTGTGGTCGTGAATCTAGTGCCTCGTGGAGACCTAGTCAATAAGTTGAATAGGTCTCCACAGGGAAATTCTAAAGGTGTATAGGTACGGTCTCCACGAAACGAAACTGGTATTTGGAAATACCTCAAAGACGGGAAATTTGTAATGTGTTTTAAAGTGATGTGTTTTGAAGTGTTTTAAATAAGGGACATAATCATGGTCAACATTTCTACCCAGAAATAAAGTGAATGTGGTTGAAATGGGAGTATTTTTTTAAAAAACATAGCTTCTCGCTCGGTTTGAAGTGCACGAGAAGAAAGCAATGTCTTCACAGGGATACAAATAAAAAAATTAAAAAAAAGTATGTGTGTCAACACACAGGGTCTCAGCTGCTGACAATAAACAAATTACTCTCTCCTCGGAGGGTTGAAGCACTGCTTCAGAGCATCAAGACAAGACACACTCCCCGATATGCTACGAGAGATCGAGACATTGACTCCTTCCCGAGAGTTGAAGCCAAAAGAAGAAAGGGGGAACCCGATCTCGGACAAGGGAGTGCATGCGCTGAATGTCAGTGTCGGCGGAAGGCACGTCCGTCGCGTCTGAGATGCAAGGGTGAAGACAATTACTTCGGGCAGAGCGAAGGTCGTTTGACTGGTCGGCGGCAGGTGGCTGTACATTGCGTCCTTCGGGACAATAATGTTACACCCGCCCAGTTCCAGGGTGGAACAGGGAAAGGGGAAAACACAAAAAATCCCATACAAAATATGCATGAATAACGATTGTCGATGACGGAGTCAATACGACGGGGAACACCGGAGAGATCGGGTTTTTTTTTTTCAGCGCCGGGCCTAGAACCGTGTTTGTGGGCGTAATGATCTCCCAGGGCAAACTAGAGTGGGATGGGATTTGGCTAATGAGCTCCGACCTTTTCCGTACCACTTAAACACTATGGGCCCATATGTTTTTGCACCAAAAATATACGAGGTGGGGGGGGGGGGCAAGGGGGAGTGGAGGGAGCTATACCAGTTGAAGTTAAAGCTAGGGATAGTCTTACTGCACATCCAATAAAGGCTTCCTAGACAGCGCTTATACAAGACTCAGTTATTCATACGTTGTGCACAAACATATGGGCCCATAGCGTTTATGTGGTACGGACAAAACAATATCGCGCGCTGGACTTGAAGCCGCAGCTCGCCATTTTGGAACCGCCCTGTACGCGTTGTCCAGTGGACCGATCGAAAACCAGTGCAAGGAATCCCAACTCCTTATAAGGAATATATCTGTCCTTGGGTGAGACCCCCCCCCCCCTCCCGAAGCGGAGGGGACACCCTGTTCAACGCTTTCACGGTCAATCTTTAAACCTCGAGTGAAGTTCGATGTTCAATCCAATCCCATGATGGCTGCAACAACACCGCGTGTATTGTTGAAGGAGCCGTAGCGTGAGGGAACATGAGCGAAATAGAGAGAGATAGAGAGAGAGAAAGAGAGAGAGAGAGAGAGGAAGAGGATAATAGAAAGTGAGGGAGAGGGGAGGGAGGGAGAGGAGGAGGGAGGGAGAGGAGGAGGGAGGGAGGGGAGGGAAAGGAAGATATTTATAGAGAGAGAGAGAAAGACAATTGGGCATGCGCAAGAGTGGCGGGTGGGGGGTAATTAGCGTGCCCTTGACATTTCGGGCTATTTTTCCACCTGTCGTGATTTCAGCATCCCTCGACGAGCCACGGGCCCCACGAACCATCGCCCCCCCCCCCACCTCACCCAATCTTCGCTCACTAGAAACGCCCCCGCCTCCACTCTCAAGTAAACCGTGCTCTCCCAACACGACCTCCTCGATCGCAACCCCACCCGCAACCGTCTCGGTAACAATCCGGCTCCCTGTATACAACACTTCATCGTAGTTACCGCCGCACAATTCCCAGCCACGTCGTTCAAACGGTTCCCCGGTAATACGAGCATCTCAACCAACGTGTGACTCCCGACGGCCAATTTCTGAGAACTGCTCAAGCACCAACAATTGCTGAAGCGCGAAGAATCAAGATTGACATTTGCCAACTTGAGCTCCTCTTTTTGTGTCCTGCTAAGCAAATAATGATATAGTGAACTACAAGTCAACAAGAGTTGACATCACATCGCAATGCGAGTTGTAATCCTGTTTACACAAGGGAGGGTTTACATTCTTGGCAGGTTTCCCTCTCCCTCTCCTTGTCAGGGGAGGGAGAGGGAGAGGGAGAGGGAGGGGGAAAGGGAGAGGGAGGGGGATAGGGAGAGGTAGGGGGAAAGGGAGAGGGAGAGGGAGGGGGAGAGGGAGGGGGGATGGAGAGGGAGATGGAGAGGGAGAGGGAGAGGAGAGGAGAGGGAGAGGGAGAGGGAGAGGGAGAGGGAGAGGAGAGGGAGAGGGAGAGGGAGAGGGAGAGGAGAGGAGAGGAGAGGGAGAGGGAGAGGAGAGGGAGAGGGAGAGGGAGAGGGAGAGGGAGAGGGAGAGGGAGGGGGAGAGGGAGAGGGAGAGGGAGGGGGAGAGGGAGAGGGAGAGGGAGAGGAGAGGGAGAGGGAGAGGGAGAGGGAGAGGGAGAGGGAGAGGGAGAGGGAGAGGGAGAGGGAGAGGGAGGGAGGAGGGGGAGAGGGAGAGGGAGAGGGAGAAGGAGAGGGAGGGTGGAGAGGGAGAGGGAGAGGGGAGAGGGAGAGGGAGAGGGAGAGGGAGAGAGAGGGAGAGGGAGAGGGAGGGGGAGGGGGAGGGGAGAGGGAGAGGGAGAGGCAGAGGCAGAGGCAGAGGCAGAGGCAGAGGCAGAGAGGCAGAGGCAGAGGCAGAGGCAGAGGCAGAGGAAGAGGCAGAGGCAGATGCAGAGGCACAGGCACAGGCACAGGCACAGGCACAGGCACAGGCACAGGCACAGGCACAGGCACAGGCACAGGCAGAGGCAGATTCAGAGGCAGAGGCAGAGGAAGAGGAAGAGGAAGAGGCAGAGGCACAGGCAGAGGCAGAGGCAGAGGCAGAGGCAGAGGCAGAGGCAGAGGCAGAGGCAGAGGCAGAGGCAGAGGAAGAGTCAGAGGAAGAGTCAGATGCAGAGGCAGAGGCAGAGTCAGATGCAGAGGCAGAGGCAGAGGCAGAGGCAGAGGCAGAGGCAGAGGCAGAGGCAGAGGCAAAGACAGAGGCAGAGGCAGAGGCAGAGGCAGAGGCAGAGGCAGAGGCAGAGGCAGAGGCATAGGCAGAGGCAGAGGCAGAGGCATCATCGCAAACTAAACACAAATCGCCACGTAAAAACATGTCTAGAGCAAAACGTCAGGCCCACCTATTACGTGAATGCTCGAATGCCTCATGAAAGCAAGAGACCGAGTATTCGTCAGACGATCGAGCCCCAGCTCCGTCGCCCAATGCGTTTACACTGTAACGGGCGGAATCCACACGGGCCCAATATCAACGGATCATCCGCCGCTTGGAAATCAAAAAAGGATTCCTGTGTATTCCCTCGTACGGCCGGTTGTGACTGGATTTAACTGGTGCCCCACGATGTCCCGTGCTCTATCTCTTACGCTCAATGCTCGGCTAAGAATTTGGCCAGCCCAGACCGGTATTGACTGATGCCGACTATAGCCTTTACCGCGTCCTTAATTCGACGGTGGATTTTGGTTTTTCTCGGAAAGAGTGAACACAACAAAATATCTACGACGGCCATTAGTGGACCTTTGGAGGAACACAGAGGGAAGAAGCCGCCGTCGCTGCTGAGTCCTTCTCAGATCCATTTGCGAGGTGCGAAGCCTGCTGGGCAAAGAGGTGGGCGGGCGCTGGTGGATTAGTCGGGTAAGCCGAGACGGTCGCGCGGCCAATTGCAAGCGAT
>CATLJK010000197.1:0-18543 GCA_949987565.1 Luidia sarsii
GCCGCTTGCATAGCGCTCTATGGACGACTTATCCATCAGGGGCCATTGGGTGGTAACCCGGGTATATGTTACCCGGGAAGGTTTCCAGTGAACGCGCCCTTTTATGATGGGAGTCTGGGTTGGTTCTCTGGATATTCTCCAAATCCTAGGGCCAATTTCGTACAGCTGCTTGAGCACCAACATGTGATTAAGCGCGGAAAGCCTTACTCGATAAAATCGGGCTGTCACCCAAAGCTCCACTTGTATTCAATGCAGAACACCCAATGATTGAAGCCAAATGTTACGAGCATCGATTCTTGTGAAAGACGGTTGGCAATCTTGTTTTGAATAACCACGGAGTACGGTAGCGTTCATGCTTGGTATAGATTATCTTGCGTGTGTGGCTGTATGCACCTGGATCCCGGTCTTTATAGCCGGGTCGCTTTCTGACTCGCCGCTCGGCTGTGCCGCGTGGTCCCCCTCACGACTCCAGGGCGGCTCCTACGAGAAGGGCACGGACGTGCCGGGACGGTCCGACGTCGACCTGGTCGTCTTCGTCTCGCCGGCCCACCTGCCGCCCATCCTGGAGGCGGGCACGGAGACCTACCGACGCCGGCTCGCGGACGTCTTGCCCCGGGCCGAGAAGGCGGTGGCCCGCCTGAGCAACCTGACCTACCTGATCGTGGACGACGTCTCCTGGCTGACCTTCAAGCGGCTGGCCAGGGTCGGCGGTGACCTCCGGCACCTGACCTTCGACCTGTTCCTGACGGCCGACAACCACATGGGAGCCGGTCACGGTAGGGCTATATACGCGCTCGGGGGGGGGGGGGCAGAGGGGTATAGGCCTATTTAGTTATAGGGCTATGATGATTAGTAACAATAACAGTGGTACTCATACTAAATTAGTACAAACGAGCGGGCTCTTGCGATTTGGGAGTAGAATTTTCAGGCTCGATTTTCTCTCGAATTTTTCTCTCTCTTTTGTGAAGACGTCTCAGTTTCCATTTCATTGCTGTTGCTTGAATCATAAAATCTATAAAAAAAAAATTCTCGTCGGTGAGAACGCAATTCGAATGGGGCTTTCCCTACTCGATGTGTAACTAGCACTGCGCGCTCGGTGCTTTGCCCCCGTCGCCTGCTTGCCTGATATGTGTTCATTGCTTGAACGACCCCAAACAGCGGCCACTCATCCAATTAATCACCGCAGATTTCTCGGAGATGTTCAGCGCCATGCTGGAGCAAGGGACGGACCCGCTGGCGCAGCAGCTTCACTCGTTCGCCATGGTGGAGTACCAGCTGAGCTTCGTGCGGGGCCAGCCGGCCAGCGTGCGCTCCCTGATCCGCCTGCTCAAGTACTGGATGTACGCCTACCTGCCCGAGGTCGCACAGGGCTCGTTCCGCATCGAGTTGGCCACCATCCTCCTGTGGCAGGAGGCGGGCAGCCCGGACGTGTTCAGCAAGGCCCAGGGGCTGAAGGGCGTGCTGCAGTCGCTGGCCCGGCCGGACGGGCTGCGCGGCTACTGGCCTTACCTCTACGACGCCGACATCGCCGAGCGAGCCATCGCCAAACTGGAGATGAAGAGGTAAGCCGAGAGAGATGGACAGAGAGAGAGAGAGGGAGAAGAGAGAGACAGAGAGACAGAGAGACAGAGAGAGAGAGAGAGAGAGAGAAAGAGAGAGAGAGAGAGAGAGAGAGAGAGAGAGAGAGAGAGAGAGAGAGGGAGGGAGGGAGGGAGGGAGGGAGGGAGGGATGGAGACGGGGTGCATGGTGGGAGGCAGGGACGGAAACAAAGAGTAAAGGAAACAGGTAGAAATGGAGGCAGGGAGACGAGGAAGGAGGAAGGGACCGAGACAGGGAGTATAAAGGAAACAGGTATAGAAAGGGAGGCATAGAGACAGGGAGGGAGCGAGTGAGTGAGGGAGACAAGAAGGGAGGCAGGGAGACAGGAAGGGAGGCAGAGAGACAAGGAGGGAGGCAGGGAGACAAGGAGCGAGGCAGGGAGATAGGGAGGGAGGCAGGGAGACAGGGAGGGAGCGAGGGAGAAAGGGAGGGAGCGAGGGAGACAGGGAGGGAGGCAGGGAGACAGGGAGGGAGGGAGCGAGGGAAAAAGGAGGGAGCGAGGGAGACAGGGAGGGAGCGAGGGAGACAAGTAGGGAGGCAGGGAGAAAGGGAGGGAGGCAGGGAGAAAGGGAGGGAGGCAGGGAGACAGTGAGGGAGCGAGGGAGACAAGGAGGGAGGCAGGGAGACAGGGAAGGAGGCAGGGAGACAGGGAGGGGGCGAGGGAGACAAGGAGGGAGGCAGGGAGACAGGGAGGGAGGCAGGGAGACAAGGAGGGAAGCAGGGACTGAGGCAGACAGCTGAGTAAAGGAGATAGGTAGAAAAGGCACAGAAAGAGGCGGATCCCTGACACAGGCACTCACTCGGTCCGACATGTTTGTGCTCTCTTGCAGACCAATAATCTTGAACCCTGCCATACCCACGCAAAACGTGCTGGACATCTACCAGTTGCCCCACAATATGGCGGCTCTGAGGACAGGCGCCGAGTGGGCGCTGAGGACGCCGCTGTTGAAAGACCTGGTGGTTCGTCCCAACTGGATGGATTAGCGCCCTCTATTGCCCGCCCCCTTTCTCACAGCCTGTCCCCGGCGCGTCTCCAGTTGTGGCCGCACATCGTTCATGGCTACAAACCTGACAGACAAACCAGCCTTGTGTGAATAGGCCGTTCTAAAATCGCATTGTCGCCACACGACAAAACCCACACGACAATACGGGTGATGCACAATAGTGCGCCGTCAAGAGTCTACAACCGTTGGGCAATCACAACCCTTTCCAGACGTGCATTGGGCCGACAGATTCCGCGCATTGTGATTGGACACCGGGTTAAAAACTCTTGAGGGCGCCCTATTGTGAATCGCCCGTTTTCCACACTCTCAAAGGCACTTCTTATACTAGGGAAGCACTATCTTGTCTCCAGCCGGGTAGGTTTTGAATAACTCAACAAAGTGACGTAGAAGTGAATTGAATATCTTAATATGTACATGTACATTGCACATTGTGCAGTACATGTACATTATTCGTATACGTCATAATGTTTAATAATTCATGACCTACCCGGCTGGAGCCCAGATAGTGCTTCCCCTTCTTATAATGCTGAAGTCTTAGAGTTCCTGTAAAGTAAAGCAGTTTTCAATGCAATAGTAAATGGGGAATCTGTCTTATTTGGAGCCAGGGTTGCGATGTCGTTGAAGTCCGTCACGTTACGCCGATATCAGCCAATGATGAAATAATTGGCACATATTTGGGGGGTTCGCAAAGGGCGCCGCCACGGTTTGGGGTTAACGCCTATCCACCTCAAAACGTACTCCGTGGTTCGTGCGGGTTGAAAGGGCGTGGTCATTTACAGGGGTGTCACGTCATACTTCCCAGCAGGGCTGAAGCAGGCAATAGGTCTACATTAAGTGCGACACGCGCTCCAAACCTCAATGTATGTGGTAGCGAAAGATCCACCCTCCAATGAGCACTGCAATAAACCAGAATGTACTCGACGCATGCGTGTTACGCCCAAGGCTTTTTTACTTTCTCCTTGTGCAGTGTCCCCGAACGGACACAAATCCCAACGACTACTCGAAAACATTTTCTGCAGTGCCGTAGATAAATAATGAGCCTGAATGAAATACGGTTTAGTGTGGTATGGAGCAGAAATGGAAAAGGTAGGTGTTTCGTATGTAATGTACTAGGCGACCGCACTTGTTACACTGACGACAACAGACTGCTTACCACAAATAGTGCTTTTGATAGTGCCATTGGACAGCACCCTCTATCGACTGAACAGTGAAATGTAGATCTACAATTGCTACGTTAAGATAGGATGACACGCTCGCACAGAAAGTTGCCGCAGGTTCCGCCTTCACTTTACACATCACTTTGGAGAATCTTTGAGAACTCAATTTTGAAGGCAATTCGTATGCACACCTTTTGCTCCAGAACAACACTGCATGACCTATCCCCACCCCTTCCCCTTGTCAGATGCCTGCTGACTGCATCCATAGGCGTGAATCTTTGACCTGAACTGACTTGCATCACCTATTACTACAATATGTTTCAGGATAGCCACGTTGGCCCAATGAATAATTACAACAAACCTGTAGTGTTTCACGACTATAGCCGTTTTTTAAAGAGTGTGTAAGTTCTTTTCCGTAAAGCAACAAATGCTTTATGAAAATGCAATGCAGGCAACAATCGAGTGTAAGCTTTGTGAAGACGGGACCAATGCATCATGATCCATCTTGAAATGCAGCAGAAATTGGACTTGTGAAATAAACTGCAATGGCGTTTTGAATTCTAATCATAACCTATAGTACAACAAAAGAATACAATCCCAACCCAGTGCAACCCATGCGTCTAATTCTCTAAAGGACAAACAATACCAACAGCATCTATTTATGATGGGTGCACACTGTAGAAGGCGTCATGGATTATTATAAAACACCAACGACGAGGATACCAGTGGATACAACGAGAATCTATTGAATGGACCACTCCTACATTGTGCCCTCTGTGAAGATCGACACAAATTTCACTTACGCTGGCTACGTCGCCTCTTCGCTAACAATGCAAAGCGGCAGAGAGATGGAGTAACACTTGATATCCCTTGGACGGTATAAACAAAGATGTTTGCAGGAAGAATTTTGTTCAGGTCACCTAATTGAAATTGATAATTCTGGAAGTCCACGGGCCGGCAAATGTCAACGATTTTCACCATTCGTTAATTTCTGTCGTGCCTTGGGGATGTAAATAACAGGTAACTAGTCTCAAGGACAGCGGGTATAAATACAGTTGACGGGATTCCATGCCAGTCGGCTGAAACCGGGCGTCTCCGTGGCAACACGTGAATTGCACTGACGTATACAACGGCGCGTTTCACCTGGTTCAAAACGTAGCATACATCGCACAACTATCAGCAAATATGGTTCATCCAAAGCATAACCCCGCTTAATCCTGCAACCACCCACATCCCAGTATGTACAGGTACAACCGAGTACAAACCAACAACGAGCCAGCACCACCCAGCCACAACCCAATAGAACCCAGTACAACCCAACCACGAGCCCGCACAACTAACCACGACCCGGTACAACCAATCATGCACAACCCAACCACAAAACAGGCGTAATCCACTACAACCTATCACTGGCGAGCACAACCCCATCAAAACTCAGTGCAACCCTTTACGCACAACCCATCCACAACGCAGCACAATACACCCACAGCCTAATCACAACCAATTACAACCAAGTCACATGCAGCATAACCTACACACAGCCTACCCTTACTCCAGTACAACCCCATGCACTGTCTGATCACAACCATGTACAACCAAGTCACATGCAGCATAACCTACACACAGCCTACCCTTACTCCAGTACAACCCAATGCACTGTCTGATCACAACCATGTACAGCCAAGTACATCTCAATTGGAACCCAACCACAACACAGTACAATCCTGCACAACCCAACCACACCTCAGTTCAACCTTTCACAACCCAACCACATCCCCGTATAACCATGCACAACCAAATCACGCCCAGCATATCCCTGCACATCCCGCCTCAACCACCGGCAAGTACAACCCACTCGCACAGCAGCCTATTCACAACCAAGAACAAATCTGTGCAACGGTCTATCGCGCAATCTGAGATACGGTCATCATCCACAGGTAGATATTACGCGCGCACTTCCAACCAATCAGCGCAGCGCTGAAAGCGCACCACGTGGTCACGAGTGTATCACGTGCCTCCTCGCACGAGTCTACTATTCACAGATAATGTGGTAGTACACGATCGAGGGAGACTCATTTGCATACAGCTTGGCTTACTTCCAGCAAATCACTGCACTGAAGTGCGCCAGGCGAGCTCTGCATTCCTGCACGTACCTCCCCTGTCCGGGGGGTCACGACCACGCGACTATTCATTGCCATATTTGGTAATGCTCCATGCATGGCTCATTTGCATAGAGAGCGCACTACGAGCCAATCGCTGCACAGAGTTCAGTACGCCAGGTGTGCATGGCAGTCAGGGACAAAAGACCTGCCTCATTTGCATAGAGAGCGGGCGACTACTATCCAATCACAGCTCAGCAATGACATCAGGAGACATTCCAGAGACTTGCAAGTAGAGACGTGTACGACCACATCTACCCACTGTACGAATGCACATAGTCAGCATCCAAGGGGGAGTTCGGCGGCCATTACCGAGAACTGGTTCAGCTCTTTTTGTTTGGTTTGGAGTTCAGAAAACGTGTGAATTTCATCAACCAATGTAACAAAAATGCCAGAGGAATACTGTGGAATACCCGTGACCGTCCAAACGCAGGGCAGCAGGCAGCAGACTGTCCAGAAACCAGCGCTCACCACGGGGCATGGACAGCGGTGCCGAGGCCAGGTCTACACGACGGCGCAGCGGTAGTGGACGACGGCCTGGCCGTTAAAACGCAACGGAGCAGGCAGCAGACTGTGCAGAAACCACCGCTCACCACGGGGCATGGACAGCGGCGCCGAGGCCAGGTCTACACGACGGCGCAGCGGTAGCGGACGACGGCCTGGCCGTTAAAACGCAACGGAGCAGGCAGCAGACTGTGCAGAAACCACCGCTCACCACGGGGCATCGACAGCGGCGCCGAGGCCAGGTCTACACGACGGGGCAGCGGTAGCAGACGACGGCCCGCACTGCACCGTGGACTTCTCGGCGTCGGTCTTCACGGAGTTCGGTGAGTAGACAGAGACAAAACCCCCATTACACGCCACAACACTCTGGGGACTTCATGCCGGCACTAGCCTAACCCAGATGAGTGGCCCTTCGTTCACAGATAGTTGCCCTCCAAACTAGTGTAGGAAGGGAGTCCCAACGCTGGCATTCTGCCGAACTGAATCCTAGAGAGGGTTGGGAGTGGTGGTAAACTCCATTAATTCGAACTTGATTATTATTTTACATTTTTAGATTAGCTGTCGTCAGTGATTGAGAGGGTAGTTAATGGAGTTAGAATTTACAGCAGGCTAGGTTGACAATAGACTCTATTCCTTTAATAATTATGGTTTGGGCAAAATCTGTCAGAAATACTAAGTGGAAGGCCAATTTGCGGTGACACCATGTATCTCTTCTCTTTCAAGAACTGAAGTGTTGCTCTGAGAAGAGCCGCTAACTCTGAAGTTACCGGCAGTAATATGGATTTTTCTATCAAAACGTGCGAAGATTGCAAAACACAGTTCTTGCTTACGGAGCCCCCAAGGGGACAGGCAAATTTTTTTTTTTTTATTTCGTTCCCTCTAATTTATTTCATTCCCACGATATCATTTCATTCCCTCGAAATAATTTTATGCCATCGAAATAATTATTTCGTTCGATCAAAATATTATTTCGTTCAATCGAAATATTATTTTGTTCCCTCAAAATATTATTTCGTTCAATCGAAATATTATTTTGTTCCCTCAAAATATTATTTCGTTCAATCGAAATATTATTTTGTTCCCTCAAAATATTATTTCGTTCAATCGAAATATTATTTTGTTCCCTCAAAATATTATTTCGTTCCGTCGAAATATTATTTTGTTCCCTTGAACATTTTTTTAATTCCATCGAAATATTATTTTGTTCCCTCGAAATATTATTTCGTTCCGTCGAAATTTAGTTTCGTTCCATCAAAATATTATTTGGTTCCCTCGAAAACGTATTTTGCTCCCTCGTAGTAATGTTTTCGCTCGAAATATTATTTTGTTCCCTCGAAATATTATTTCATTTCCTCGAAATGTTAGATTGTTCCCTCTAAATTTTATTTCTTTCCCTTGAAATGCTATTTTGGTCCATCGAAATAATTTTGTTCCCTCAAAATATTAATTTCGTTCCTTAGAAATGTCATTTTGAAGGAACGAAATGTCATTTTTGAAGGAACGAAATAGCATTTCGGAGGACCGAAATAGCATTTCGAAGGAACGAAATAACATTTCGAAGGAACGAAATAACATTTTGAAGGAACGAAATAACATTTCGAAGGACCGAAATAACATTTCGAAGGACCGAAATAACATTTCCAAGGAACAAAGTAACATGGTGTCAATGCATGTATGAATTCATCAGTACTTCCAAAATGCAAACCAATGATCGATTGTCAAACAACAGAGGGCGCTGTACTAAGTTAGGGGGCTAGATGGTTAGGGGATTAGATGGTTAGATGGTTAGATGGTTAGATGGTTAGGGGATTAGATGGTTAGGGGATTAGATGGTTAGATGGTTAGATGGTTAGATGGTTCGGGGATTAGATGGTTAGGGGATTAGATGGTTAGATGGTTAGATGGTTAGATGGTTAGGGGATTAGATGGTTAGGGGATTAGATGGTTAGATGGTTAGATGGTTAGATGGTTAGATGGTTAGGGGATTAGATGGTTAGGGGATTAGATGGTTAGATGGTTAGATGGTTAGATGGTTAGATGGTTAGGGGATTAGATGGTTAGGGGATTAGATGGTTAGATGGTTAGATGGTTAGATGGTTAGATGGTTAGGGGATTAGATGGTTAGGGGATTAGATGGTTAGATGGTTAGATGGTTAGATGGTTAGATGGTTAGGGGATTAGATGGTTAGGGGATTAGATGGTTAGGGGATTAGATGGTTAGATGGTTAGATGGTTAGATGGTTAGATGGTTAGGGGATTAGATGGTTAGGGGATTAGATGGTTAGATGGTTAGATGGTTAGATGGTTAGATGGTTAGGGGATTAGATGGTTAGGGGATTAGATGGTTAGATGGTTAGATGGTTAGATGGTTAGGGGATTAGATGGTTAGATGGTTAGATGGTTAGGGGATTAGATGGTTAGGGGATTAGATGGTTAGATGGTTAGATGGTTAGGGGATTAGATGGTTAGATGGTTAGATGGTTAGATGGTTAGATGGTTAGGGGATTAGATGGTTAGGGGATTAGATGGTTAGATGGTTAGATGGTTAGGGGATTAGATGGTTAGATGGTTAGATGGTTAGATGGTTAGATGGTTAGGGGATTAGATGGTTAGGGGATTAGATGGTTAGATGGTTAGATGGTTAGATGGTTAGGGGATTAGATGGTTAGGGGATTAGATGGTTAGATGGTTAGATGGTTAGGGGATTAGATGGTTAGGGGATTGGATGGTTAGATGGTTAGATGGTTAGGGGATTAGATGGTTAGATGGTTAGATGGTTAGGGGATTAGATGGTTAGGGGATTAGATGGTTAGATGGTTAGATGGTTAGGGGATTAGATGGTTAGATGGTTAGATGGTTAGATGGTTAGATGGTTAGGGGATTAGATGGTTAGGGGATTATATGTTAGATGGTTAGATGGTTAGGGGATTAGATGGTTAGGGGATTAGATGGTTAGGGGATTAGATGGTTAGGGGATTAGATGGTTATATGGTTAGATGGTTAGGGGATTAGATGGTTAGGGGATTAGATGGTTAGATGGTTAGATGGTTAGGGGATTAGATGGTTAGGGGATTAGATGGTTAGATGGTTAGATGGTTAGATGGTTAGGGGATTAGATGGTTAGGGGATTAGATGGTTATATGGTTAGATGGTTAGGGGATTAGATGGTTAGGGGATTAGATGGTTAGATGGTTAGATGGTTAGGGGATTAGATGGTTAGGGGATTAGATGGTTAGATGGTTAGATGGTTAGATGGTTAGGGGATTAGATGGTTAGATGGTTAGATGGTTAGATGGTTAGGGGATTAGATGGTTAGAGGATTAGATGGTTAGATGGTTAGATGGTTAGGGGATTAGATGGTTAGGGGATTAGATGGTTAGATGGTTAGATGTTTAGATGGTTAGATGTTTAGGGGATTAGATGGTTAGATGGTTAGATGGTTAGGGGATTAGATGGTTAGGGGATTAGATGGTTAGATGTTTAGGGGATTAGATGGTTAGATGGTTAGATGGTTAGATGATTAGATGGTTAGATGGTTAGATGGTTAGATGGTTAGATGGTTAGATGGTTAGGGGATTAGATGGTTAGATGGTCAGGGGATTAGATGGTTAGATGGTTAGAGGGTTAGATGGTTAGGGGATTAGATGGTTAGATGGTTAGATGGTTAGAGGGTTAGATGGTTAGGGGATTAGATGGTTAGATGGTTAGATGGTTAGAGGGTTAGATGGTTAGGGGATTAGATGGTTAGATGGTTAGATGGTTAGATGGTTAGATGGTTAGATAGTTAGGGGATTAGATGGTTAGATGGTTAGATGGTTAGATGGTTAGATGGTTAGGGGATTAGATGGTTAGATGGTTAGATGGTTAGATGGTTAGATGGTTAGATGGTTAGATGGTTAGGGGATTAGATGGTTAGATGGTTAGATGGTTAGATGGTTAGATGGTTAGATGGTTAGGGGATTAGATGGTTAGATGGTTAGATGGTTAGATGGTTAGGGGATTAGATGGTTAGATGGTTAGATGGTTAGATGGTTAGATGGTTAGATGGTTAGATGGTTAGATGGTTAGATGGTTAGGGGATTAGATGGTTAGATGGTTAGATGGTTAGATGGTTAGGGGATTAGATGGTTAGATGGTTAGATGGTTAGATGGTTAGATGGTTAGGGGATTAGATGGTTAGATGGTTAGATGGTTAGATGGTTAGATGGTTAGATGGTTAGATGGTTAGATGGTTAGATGGTTAGGGGATTAGATGGTTAGATGGTTAGATGGTTAGATGGTTAGGGGATTAGATGGTTAGATGGTCAGGGGATTAGATGGTCAGGGGATTAGATGGTTAGATGGTTAGAGGGTTAGGGTTAGGGTTAGGGTTAGGGTTAGGGTTAGGGTTAGGGTTAGGGTTAGGGTTAGGGTTAGGGTTAGGGTTAGGGTTAGGGTTAGGGTTAGGGTTAGGGTTAGGGTTAGGGTTAGGGTTAGGGTTAGGGTTAGGGTTAGGGTTAGGGTTAGGGTTAGGGTTAGGGTTAGGGTTAGGGTTAGGGTTAGGGTTAGGGTTAGGGTTAGGGTTAGGGTTAGGGTTAGGGTTAGGGTTAGGGTTAGGGTTAGGGTTAGGGTTAGGGTTAGGGTTAGGGTTAGGGTTAGGGTTAGGGTTAGGGTTAGGGTTAGGGTTAGGGTTAGGGTTAGGGTTAGGGTTAGGGTTAGGGTTAGGGTTAGGGTTAGGGTTAGGGTTAGGGTTAGGGTTAGGGTTAGGGTTAGGGTTAGGGTTAGGGTTAGGGTTAGGGTTAGGGTTAGGGTTAGGGTTAGGGTTAGGGTTAGGGTTAGGGTTAGGGTTAGGGTTAGGGTTAGGGTTAGGGTTAGGGTTAGGGTTAGGGTTAGGGTTAGGGTTAGGGTTAGGGTTAGGGTTAGGGTTAGGGTTAGGGTTAGGGTTAGGGTTAGGGTTAGGGTTAGGGTTAGGGTTAGGGTTAGGGTTAGGGTTAGGGTTAGGGTTAGGGTTAGGGTTAGGGTTAGGGTTAGGGTTAGGGTTAGGGTTAGGGTTAGGGTTAGGGTTAGGGTTAGGGTTAGGGTTAGGGTTAGGGTTAGGGTTAGGGTTAGGGTTAGGGTTAGGGTTAGGGTTAGGGTTAGGGTTAGGGTTAGGGTTAGGGTTAGGGTTAGGGTTAGGGTTAGGGTTAGGGTTAGGGTTAGGGTTAGGGTTAGGGTTAGGGTTAGGGTTAGGGTTAGGGTTAGGGTTAGGGTTAGGGTTAGGGTTAGGGTTAGGGTTAGGGTTAGGGTTAGGGTTAGGGTTAGGGTTAGGGTTAGGGTTAGGGTTAGGGTTAGGGTTAGGGTTAGGGTTAGGGTTAGGGTTAGGGTTAGGGTTAGGGTTAGGGTTAGGGTTAGGGTTAGGGTTAGGGTTAGGGTTAGGGTTAGGGTTAGGGTTAGGGTTAGGGTTAGGGTTAGGGTTAGGGTTAGGGTTAGGGTTAGGGTTAGGGTTAGGGTTAGGGTTAGGGTTAGGGTTAGGGTTAGGGTTAGGGTTAGGGTTAGGGTTAGGGTTAGGGTTAGGGTTAGGGTTAGGGTTAGGGTTAGGGTTAGGGTTAGGGTTAGGGTTAGGGTTAGGGTTAGGGTTAGGGTTAGGGTTAGGGTTAGGGTTAGGGTTAGGGTTAGGGTTAGGGTTAGGGTTAGGGTTAGGGTTAGGGTTAGGGTTAGGGTTAGGGTTAGGGTTAGGGTTAGGGTTAGGGTTAGGGTTAGGGTTAGGGTTAGGGTTAGGGTTAGGGTTAGGGTTAGGGTTAGGGTTAGGGTTAGGGTTAGGGTTAGGGTTAGGGTTAGGGTTAGGGTTAGGGTTAGGGTTAGGGTTAGGGTTAGGGTTAGGGTTAGGGTTAGGGTTAGGGTTAGGGTTAGGGTTAGGGTTAGGGTTAGGGTTAGGGTTAGGGTTAGGGTTAGGGTTAGGGTTAGGGTTAGGGTTAGGGTTAGGGTTAGGGTTAGGGTTAGGGTTAGGGTTAGGGTTAGGGTTAGGGTTAGGGTTAGGGTTAGGGTTAGGGTTAGGGTTAGGGTTAGGGTTAGGGTTAGGGTTAGGGTTAGGGTTAGGGTTAGGGTTAGGGTTAGGGTTAGGGTTAGGGTTAGGGTTAGGGTTAGGGTTAGGGTTAGGGTTAGGGTTAGGGTTAGGGTTAGGGTTAGGGTTAGGGTTAGGGTTAGGGTTAGGGTTAGGGTTAGGGTTAGGGTTAGGGTTAGGGTTAGGGTTAGGGTTAGGGTTAGGGTTAGGGTTAGGGTTAGGGTTAGGGTTAGGGTTAGGGTTAGGGTTAGGGTTAGGGTTAGGGTTAGGGTTAGGGTTAGGGTTAGGGTTAGGGTTAGGGTTAGGGTTAGGGTTAGGGTTAGGGTTAGGGTTAGGGTTAGGGTTAGGGTTAGGGTTAGGGTTAGGGTTAGGGTTAGGGTTAGGGTTAGGGTTAGGGTTAGGGTTAGGGTTAGGGTTAGGGTTAGGGTTAGGGTTAGGGTTAGGGTTAGGGTTAGGGTTAGGGTTAGGGTTAGGGTTAGGGTTAGGGTTAGGGTTAGGGTTAGGGTTAGGGTTAGGGTTAGGGTTAGGGTTAGGGTTAGGGTTAGGGTTAGGGTTAGGGTTAGGGTTAGGGTTAGGGTTAGGGTTAGGGTTAGGGTTAGGGTTAGGGTTAGGGTTAGGGTTAGGGTTAGGGTTAGGGTTAGGGTTAGGGTTAGGGTTAGGGTTAGGGTTAGGGTTAGGGTTAGGGTTAGGGTTAGGGTTAGGGTTAGGGTTAGGGTTAGGGTTAGGGTTAGGGTTAGGGTTAGGGTTAGGGTTAGGGTTAGGGTTAGGGTTAGGGTTAGGGTTAGGGTTAGGGTTAGGGTTAGGGTTAGGGTTAGGGTTAGGGTTAGGGTTAGGGTTAGGGTTAGGGTTAGGGTTAGGGTTAGGGTTAGGGTTAGGGTTAGGGTTAGGGTTAGGGTTAGGGTTAGGGTTAGGGTTAGGGTTAGGGTTAGGGTTAGGGTTAGGGTTAGGGTTAGGGTTAGGGTTAGGGTTAGGGTTAGGGTTAGGGTTAGGGTTAGGGTTAGGGTTAGGGTTAGGGTTAGGGTTAGGGTTAGGGTTAGGGTTAGGGTTAGGGTTAGGGTTAGGGTTAGGGTTAGGGTTAGGGTTAGGGTTAGGGTTAGGGTTAGGGTTAGGGTTAGGGTTAGGGTTAGGGTTAGGGTTAGGGTTAGGGTTAGGGTTAGGGTTAGGGTTAGGGTTAGGGTTAGGGTTAGGGTTAGGGTTAGGGTTAGGGTTAGGGTTAGGGTTAGGGTTAGGGTTAGGGTTAGGGTTAGGGTTAGGGTTAGGGTTAGGGTTAGGGTTAGGGTTAGGGTTAGGGTTAGGGTTAGGGTTAGGGTTAGGGTTAGGGTTAGGGTTAGGGTTAGGGTTAGGGTTAGGGTTAGGGTTAGGGTTAGGGTTAGGGTTAGGGTTAGGGTTAGGGTTAGGGTTAGGGTTAGGGTTAGGGTTAGGGTTAGGGTTAGGGTTAGGGTTAGGGTTAGGGTTAGGGTTAGGGTTAGGGTTAGGGTTAGGGTTAGGGTTAGGGTTAGGGTTAGGGTTAGGGTTAGGGTTAGGGTTAGGGTTAGGGTTAGGGTTAGGGTTAGGGTTAGGGTTAGGGTTAGGGTTAGGGTTAGGGTTAGGGTTAGGGTTAGGGTTAGGGTTAGGGTTAGGGTTAGGGTTAGGGTTAGGGTTAGGGTTAGGGTTAGGGTTAGGGTTAGGGTTAGGGTTAGGGTTAGGGTTAGGGTTAGGGTTAGGGTTAGGGTTAGGGTTAGGGTTAGGGTTAGGGTTAGGGTTAGGGTTAGGGTTAGGGTTAGGGTTAGGGTTAGGGTTAGGGTTAGGGTTAGGGTTAGGGTTAGGGTTAGGGTTAGGGTTAGGGTTAGGGTTAGGGTTAGGGTTAGGGTTAGGGTTAGGGTTAGGGTTAGGGTTAGGGTTAGGGTTAGGGTTAGGGTTAGGGTTAGGGTTAGGGTTAGGGTTAGGGTTAGGGTTAGGGTTAGGGTTAGGGTTAGGGTTAGGGTTAGGGTTAGGGTTAGGGTTAGGGTTAGGGTTAGGGTTAGGGTTAGGGTTAGGGTTAGGGTTAGGGTTAGGGTTAGGGTTAGGGTTAGGGTTAGGGTTAGGGTTAGGGTTAGGGTTAGGGTTAGGGTTAGGGTTAGGGTTAGGGTTAGGGTTAGGGTTAGGGTTAGGGTTAGGGTTAGGGTTAGGGTTAGGGTTAGGGTTAGGGTTAGGGTTAGGGTTAGGGTTAGGGTTAGGGTTAGGGTTAGGGTTAGGGTTAGGGTTAGGGTTAGGGTTAGGGTTAGGGTTAGGGTTAGGGTTAGGGTTAGGGTTAGGGTTAGGGTTAGGGTTAGGGTTAGGGTTAGGGTTAGGGTTAGGGTTAGGGTTAGGGTTAGGGTTAGGGTTAGGGTTAGGGTTAGGGTTAGGGTTAGGGTTAGGGTTAGGGTTAGGGTTAGGGTTAGGGTTAGGGTTAGGGTTAGGGTTAGGGTTAGGGTTAGGGTTAGGGTTAGGGTTAGGGTTAGGGTTAGGGTTAGGGTTAGGGTTAGGGTTAGGGTTAGGGTTAGGGTTAGGGTTAGGGTTAGGGTTAGGGTTAGGGTTAGGGTTAGGGTTAGGGTTAGGGTTAGGGTTAGGGTTAGGGTTAGGGTTAGGGTTAGGGTTAGGGTTAGGGTTAGGGTTAGGGTTAGGGTTAGGGTTAGGGTTAGGGTTAGGGTTAGGGTTAGGGTTAGGGTTAGGGTTAGGGTTAGGGTTAGGGTTAGGGTTAGGGTTAGGGTTAGGGTTAGGGTTAGGGTTAGGGTTAGGGTTAGGGTTAGGGTTAGGGTTAGGGTTAGGGTTAGGGTTAGGGTTAGGGTTAGGGTTAGGGTTAGGGTTAGGGTTAGGGTTAGGGTTAGGGTTAGGGTTAGGGTTAGGGTTAGGGTTAGGGTTAGGGTTAGGGTTAGGGTTAGGGTTAGGGTTAGGGTTAGGGTTAGGGTTAGGGTTAGGGTTAGGGTTAGGGTTAGGGTTAGGGTTAGGGTTAGGGTTAGGGTTAGGGTTAGGGTTAGGGTTAGGGTTAGGGTTAGGGTTAGGGTTAGGGTTAGGGTTAGGGTTAGGGTTAGGGTTAGGGTTAGGGTTAGGGTTAGGGTTAGGGTTAGGGTTAGGGTTAGGGTTAGGGTTAGGGTTAGGGTTAGGGTTAGGGTTAGGGTTAGGGTTAGGGTTAGGGTTAGGGTTAGGGTTAGGGTTAGGGTTAGGGTTAGGGTTAGGGTTAGGGTTAGGGTTAGGGTTAGGGTTAGGGTTAGGGTTAGGGTTAGGGTTAGGGTTAGGGTTAGGGTTAGGGTTAGGGTTAGGGTTAGGGTTAGGGTTAGGGTTAGGGTTAGGGTTAGGGTTAGGGTTAGGGTTAGGGTTAGGGTTAGGGTTAGGGTTAGGGTTAGGGTTAGGGTTAGGGTTAGGGTTAGGGTTAGGGTTAGGGTTAGGGTTAGGGTTAGGGTTAGGGTTAGGGTTAGGGTTAGGGTTAGGGTTAGGGTTAGGGTTAGGGTTAGGGTTAGGGTTAGGGTTAGGGTTAGGGTTAGGGTTAGGGTTAGGGTTAGGGTTAGGGTTAGGGTTAGGGTTAGGGTTAGGGTTAGGGTTAGGGTTAGGGTTAGGGTTAGGGTTAGGGTTAGGGTTAGGGTTAGGGTTAGGGTTAGGGTTAGGGTTAGGGTTAGGGTTAGGGTTAGGGTTAGGGTTAGGGTTAGGGTTAGGGTTAGGGTTAGGGTTAGGGTTAGGGTTAGGGTTAGGGTTAGGGTTAGGGTTAGGGTTAGGGTTAGGGTTAGGGTTAGGGTTAGGGTTAGGGTTAGGGTTAGGGTTAGGGTTAGGGTTAGGGTTAGGGTTAGGGTTAGGGTTAGGGTTAGGGTTAGGGTTAGGGTTAGGGTTAGGGTTAGGGTTAGGGTTAGGGTTAGGGTTAGGGTTAGGGTTAGGGTTAGGGTTAGGGTTAGGGTTAGGGTTAGGGTTAGGGTTAGGGTTAGGGTTAGGGTTAGGGTTAGGGTTAGGGTTAGGGTTAGGGTTAGGGTTAGGGTTAGGGTTAGGGTTAGGGTTAGGGTTAGGGTTAGGGTTAGGGTTAGGGTTAGGGTTAGGGTTAGGGTTAGGGTTAGGGTTAGGGTTAGGGTTAGGGTTAGGGTTAGGGTTAGGGTTAGGGTTAGGGTTAGGGTTAGGGTTAGGGTTAGGGTTAGGGTTAGGGTTAGGGTTAGGGTTAGGGTTAGGGTTAGGGTTAGGGTTAGGGTTAGGGTTAGGGTTAGGGTTAGGGTTAGGGTTAGGGTTAGGGTTAGGGTTAGGGTTAGGGTTAGGGTTAGGGTTAGGGTTAGGGTTAGGGTTAGGGTTAGGGTTAGGGTTAGGGTTAGGGTTAGGGTTAGGGTTAGGGTTAGGGTTAGGGTTAGGGTTAGGGTTAGGGTTAGGGTTAGGGTTAGGGTTAGGGTTAGGGTTAGGGTTAGGGTTAGGGTTAGGGTTAGGGTTAGGGTTAGGGTTAGGGTTAGGGTTAGGGTTAGGGTTAGGGTTAGGGTTAGGGTTAGGGTTAGGGTTAGGGTTAGGGTTAGGGTTAGGGTTAGGGTTAGGGTTAGGGTTAGGGTTAGGGTTAGGGTTAGGGTTAGGGTTAGGGTTAGGGTTAGGGTTAGGGTTAGGGTTAGGGTTAGGGTTAGGGTTAGGGTTAGGGTTAGGGTTAGGGTTAGGGTTAGGGTTAGGGTTAGGGTTAGGGTTAGGGTTAGGGTTAGGGTTAGGGTTAGGGTTAGGGTTAGGGTTAGGGTTAGGGTTAGGGTTAGGGTTAGGGTTAGGGTTAGGGTTAGGGTTAGGGTTAGGGTTAGGGTTAGGGTTAGGGTTAGGGTTAGGGTTAGGGTTAGGGTTAGGGTTAGGGTTAGGGTTAGGGTTAGGGTTAGGGTTAGGGTTAGGGTTAGGGTTAGGGTTAGGGTTAGGGTTAGGGTTAGGGTTAGGGTTAGGGTTAGGGTTAGGGTTAGGGTTAGGGTTAGGGTTAGGGTTAGGGTTAGGGTTAGGGTTAGGGTTAGGGTTAGGGTTAGGGTTAGGGTTAGGGTTAGGGTTAGGGTTAGGGTTAGGGTTAGGGTTAGGGTTAGGGTTAGGGTTAGGGTTAGGGTTAGGGTTAGGGTTAGGGTTAGGGTTAGGGTTAGGGTTAGGGTTAGGGTTAGGGTTAGGGTTAGGGTTAGGGTTAGGGTTAGGGTTAGGGTTAGGGTTAGGGTTAGGGTTAGGGTTAGGGTTAGGGTTAGGGTTAGGGTTAGGGTTAGGGTTAGGGTTAGGGTTAGGGTTAGGGTTAGGGTTAGGGTTAGGGTTAGGGTTAGGGTTAGGGTTAGGGTTAGGGTTAGGGTTAGGGTTAGGGTTAGGGTTAGGGTTAGGGTTAGGGTTAGGGTTAGGGTTAGGGTTAGGGTTAGGGTTAGGGTTAGGGTTAGGGTTAGGGTTAGGGTTAGGGTTAGGGTTAGGGTTAGGGTTAGGGTTAGGGTTAGGGTTAGGGTTAGGGTTAGGGTTAGGGTTAGGGTTAGGGTTAGGGTTAGGGTTAGGGTTAGGGTTAGGGTTAGGGTTAGGGTTAGGGTTAGGGTTAGGGTTAGGGTTAGGGTTAGGGTTAGGGTTAGGGTTAGGGTTAGGGTTAGGGTTAGGGTTAGGGTTAGGGTTAGGGTTAGGGTTAGGGTTAGGGTTAGGGTTAGGGTTAGGGTTAGGGTTAGGGTTAGGGTTAGGGTTAGGGTTAGGGTTAGGGTTAGGGTTAGGGTTAGGGTTAGGGTTAGGGTTAGGGTTAGGGTTAGGGTTAGGGTTAGGGTTAGGGTTAGGTTAGGGTTAGGGTTAGGGTTAGGGTTAGGGTTAGGGTTAGGGTTAGGGTTAGGGTTAGGGTTAGGGTTAGGGTTAGGGTTAGGGTTAGGGTTAGGGTTAGGGTTAGGGTTAGGGTTAGGGTTAGGGTTAGGGTTAGGGTTAGGGTTAGGGTTAGGGTTAGGGTTAGGGTTAGGGTTAGGGTTAGGGTTAGGGTTAGGGTTAGGGTTAGGGTTAGGGTTAGGGTTAGGGTTAGGGTTAGGGTTAGGGTTAGGGTTAGGGTTAGGGTTAGGGTTAGGGTTAGGGTTAGGGTTAGGGTTAGGGTTAGGGTTAGGGTTAGGGTTAGGGTTAGGGTTAGGGTTAGGGTTAGGGTTAGGGTTAGGGTTAGGGTTAGGGTTAGGGTTAGGGTTAGGGTTAG
>CATLJK010000198.1:0-16862 GCA_949987565.1 Luidia sarsii
CCTCCTCTTCCTCTTCTTCCTTGGAATCCTGCCAAAAGTCGCAAAAAAAGTACAGTCCACACTCAGATTGTCCGTTTGCTAGTCACGGATAAATAAGAGTCAGCTCAAGGATAATTAGGTTGACACCATGAAAATTATCTTTTGTGAGTAAGTGTGGTTCTGAAAAGAACCGGAGGAACTCGACGTTTTGAACAGTGTACTCTGTTCGTCTTCAGGAGAATGCTGGATTCCAACTGGGAGTGGGGCTTATGTAGTGTAGAGAGGGATCCTGGTGAGGGGATTAGCTCAGTGAAGGGTGAAGGCGAGAACTATAAAGGCGGGAACAAGGGATGCTGCATAGGATCCTTCATTGAGCTAATCTTCACTGAGCTAATCCCCTCACCAGGATCCCCTCACAGAGAATTTACATGGTGTCACCGCAAACCTAAGTTCTGCTATTCTCACCATGCAAACCTTCAAATCTCATTTTGAATCAGCTCAAATCGGAGAATTTAGTTCATCTATCGGGCTCCCCCCGACCCCCTCCCCCGGCCGACTTTGTTATCGGACCCCGATCAAACATGAACCGCGGGGGGAGGGGGGGGGGAAGAGGCAAGGGTCACCGGGGTTCCAGTCCTGCCCCAGTGCCTGCCTCCAAGTTGCCATTCCTGTTTGCTCTGCCGAGAGGGAAGACCCCCTATGCACACATCATCGTGCTCAGCATTGGAGCGTGCGACAACTCGTCAGGAAGGTTGAGCCATAATTGCATTAGAATCCTTCGATCGCGGGGAGGGGAAATTTTAATTAGCGGGAGGCCCCACAAAAATAGAGGTATGTTGCTCCGTTTCCTGTATTGTTCAGCGGCGGCGCTGTTACAGAACGTTCCAGAAACAATCCCCGTTATGAAGCAGGCCGGGATGCAACGGGAGAGTTGAAGCTGGCTGAAATCAGCCAAACTATTTCTCTGTCACTGTGTTTCTGTTTTTCCCCGGTTGATGGATCTTCTTCTTTTCCTTTTTTGGGGTTTGAATCTTAATACGGGAATGGGGAATGAGTACGTAGGTGCCTGAATATGAGTTGGTGCCCGTCGAGTTTGTAACCATAGATCCAGCAGCTGGCCCCGACTGGCGCGAGACAAGAGACGGCGGTGGACAGGAGGTGGGACTCGTCAAGCCAAACCCCGGAAAGCCCCCAGCCAGCATACAGCCAGAATCAGTCAGCCTGGCAAGTGGCCAAACCTTGCCCGGCCGATTTTCTCTTCTCGTCCTATGGCTGTTCCAACACCCCCTGCCCTCTCCTAGACTATCCCCCCTCACTCTATCTTTCTCTCTCTGTCTGTATGTCTCTCTCTGCCTGTCTCTCTCTCTGTCTGTCTTTCTGTCTGTCTCTCTCTCTCTGTCTGTCTGTCTCTCTCTCTCTGTCTCCCTCTCTCTCATCTTTCTGTCTCCCTGCCTCTCGTTGTCTCTCTGTCTCCCTGCATCTCGTTGTCTCTCTGTCTCCCTGTCTCTCGTTGTCTCTCTCTCTCCCTGTCTCTTGGCGTCTCTCGGTGTCTCTCTGCCTATCTCTCCTTGTCTCTGTCTCCCTGTCGCTCATTGTCTCTCTGTCTCTGTATCTGTATCTGTCTCTCTCCCCGTCGTTCTGTCCCTGTTTACCTGTCTCCCTGTTTCTTTGTCTCTCTGTCTGCCTGATTCTGTCTCTTTGTCTCCCTGTCTCTTTGTTTCTGCCTCTGTCTCTGTCTATGTTAGTCTTTGTCTGTCTCTTGTTCTCTGTGCGTCTTTGTCTCTCCCTGTTTCTCTATCTGTCTTTCTCTCTTCTCCCCCTCTCTCCCCTCTCTTCTCCCCCTCTCTCTCCCTCTCTTCCCCCTCTCTCTGTCCCTGTTTACCTGTCTCCCTGTCTCTCTGTCTGCCTGATTATGTCTCTTTGTCTCCCTGTCTCCCTGTCACTTTGTATATGTTTCTGCCTCTGTTTCTCTTCTGTTAGTCTCTGTCTCTCCCTGTTTCTCTCTCTCTGTGTCTCCCTTCTCCACCTCTCTCTCTCTCTCAGTAAATTTCCCCTCCCTTCTCCACATCTCTCTATCTCAGTAAATTTCCCCTCCCTCTCCCTCTCTCTTTGTCCACCAGCCCTCACAGCCCTGTCCCACTTCTCCACTTACAAGATGTACAGGGTCAGCTGGGAAGAATATGTGTGTCTTTTTGTTGAGATGATGGCCTTGTTCCTGACACGCCTGTTGGCGAGCCTTGTCAGATACACTCACACGTGCCGGACAGTCGATGGCTCTTTCTTTTTTTCTCCCCTACACAACCGCCATTCTCTCCCAAGAATTGCTTCATCACTCTCATCAGCAAGCTCCTCCTCCCCCTCCCCCTCCCCCTCCCCCTCCCCTTCCCTCTCCCCCTCCCCCTTCACCTCCCCCTCCCCCTCCCCCTCCCCCCTCCCCTCCCCTCCTCCTCCCCCAGCCTCAAGGAAGAATTACTCTGATCACATTATCCCCAAATCCAAACAGAAAAGGGAGCAAGTTTAAGCCTGAACAAACTACTGACAATTCAGGGCTCCTAAGTCATCACTCTGAAGCCAAATGCCGCCAATCAGCAACCCTCCTCCCCCATAGTTTTACTCAGCACCCACTACTCAGCACTTTTCTTTGGTTTGAATTCAGAAAAGGAAGTTCAGAATCCTCAGATACTACAATTGGGACAGTCATTTCAGTTGCAAAACAGTTCATCTGTTCTGTTTATTTCCCTCTATATTTCCAATACAATGTGTACAAAAATGTTGCCAAACTGTTTACTGACTCAGATGACCAAAATACAAAATCTCAAATATATCATCCTAGCAGGACAAGGCAGAATTGGCTTTTCGTTTCTTCCTTGTTTATCAAATGCCAGCTTTGACACAGGATGTTTAAGCACATGTGTATACCGATATGTATACCGATATCTTACATGTACATCTACATGTATGTATGTGTCCACACGCGTGTGCATTTCATATCACACAACTACTGTCCTCGCAGAATCTTGAACTCTTTCAACGTACATGTGCATGCCTTTTAGGACCACTGGATCCATTGTGGCAGTGCGAGGGGAAACATCCGGCCACTTTGACTTGTGGTTTGCCGGATTAAAACTACACAAGTACGCCGGTAATGCAGTAATGCTTTCTTCAGCTCGGAGGAAAACGATGGAAATTCTCAATGAGTGGCCAAAAAAAAAGGGAATAAAAATACTGGTATGCCTGTGAATCATCCAGACAGGTTTCAGCTTTCAACGAGACTCGCACAACCCCTCTTTTATTTGAAATTGATCTTCTTTCCCCTGCCCAAACTTCCTCCATCCTGCTAGCTTGCCTCCCTCCCCCTTTGACAAAAATTTAAAAAGAGAGAAGAATGATTGTCACTTCTTAACAGGAGGACCGAGTTATAACCCAGACAGTGGTCATTAGATATTTGCAAAACAGCATGGTCACATTTCAGGCGCTTAGAAAAAAAATGCCCAGCAGCGAATCCGTAATCTACCCGGTTCCTTCCTTCCATTTTTCTCACTTGCAAAATTGTAGTTTCAATCCTCCTATAGAGCAGGACCTTCAGCATAGGCTAAATGATTCAAAAACACCAGTAGACAAATGATACAGTTTCCCTGGGGTTAGTCAAATGGAAAGAAAGCCACTTACAGTCAACCAAACAAAACCAAAAAAGGGACTTTTCTCACTGTTTTGACTTGTCACAAAAGTTACTTTTCTCACTTTTTAACTTTGCTTCATCCACCTGTTCAATTTTACTTTTTTCAAAATCATCCAGCATACACCTGTCCTTCCCATCACTAGCTAGCAAGCTTCACTGACCAATCTAATCCCTCTCCATCTCCCCCCCCCCCAACCTCCACCTTCATTTTAGCCATTCTGAGTCTCCCAACCTTAAAGCCCCTACACAACATTGGTAAGATCGAAAAACTGAAATTTTCACAGATTTACACGAAACTTATACAGTTTGAAGATGGTTATAGTAGAAACCTCGCACTGAAATATTTCTGCCTGAAATGCTGTATTTTGGGAGAACAGAAAAGAAATCTTTTACATCTCACTGAGATCTAAACTATTTTTTTAGGAACAGTACGGCGTTGAATGCTGCATTTTCGCGAAACAAATTGAAGCTGTTTTCACGATTTTCTCAAGACTCGGTTGGCGGATTGAGCTGAATTTTTCACAGGTGTGCTATTTCATGCATATGTTGGATCAGACAACGTATGGATGCTATTCTTTGACCTCGACCAATGTTGTGTAGGGGCTTTAACCCAAGTCCAATTTGGACTTTTTGGTTTTTGAGGATTTAACCGAGCAACCGGATTTAATAAATTGTCAAATTTGATCGGTATCCGCACTTAAGGGAAAATGTACCCTTTACGCTGGAAGATTTACTGGGCTGTCAGTACCGTTGCTCATGAGGCCCATGGCAAATGTCCCGGGAATTCTACCTGGGCAAAAAGTTGGCCAGTAAAAATGCCCGTGTGGATTGGGTAAAGTAACCGTGAGGAAGATTGCCTGGGACATCCACACTGGACTTAGAATGGGTAAAGTACAGTGTGTACCCATCATCTTGGTAACTTTGCCCACAAAAAGTCCACTGCAATTTGAACAGGGTTTTCTAAAGTCTTGTCACAATGTAGAATGCTTACATTGGCACCATGTAAGATCTCTTTTAGCTAGCCTTGTTAGTCTAACTGATGAGTAATAACAACCAAAGGATGAGACTTGAAGACTAACCATTTGGGAGAGTGCATAAGCTTTTGTAGCAACAGCTACCTCATCAGATGTAAACATTGCATCTGATGAAGCCTATGTGCTCTTGCCTACTCGTCTCTGAGGGCTATCCTTAAGTACAGTATGTTATTTCAAGAAGTCTCATAAGCTCATCACTGTCTTGACGCAATGTAGAATGCTGACGGTGGCACCGTTGGTATGATCTCTATTAAGAGTAAGTGTGGCTGTTCTCAGAGCCACACTCCTTGACATTGTGCATGTGGCTTACTGCTTGAAGGTTTTCATGGTGGAAGGCTTGCAAGCACAATGTGTAAAGACTGCAGCGACACAAATTAAGTCATTTATTTTGATTTATATGGGATCATAAGCCGCATCCAAAACTCACTGGCTATGGCTTGAAATGGCAGTACATCAGAGCGCATTGGCTGCAGCCACTACAGTAGTCAGCCACTTACTCATTTCTTTTGAGGGGAGGAGTACAACTCTGCGAAGGGCCGGTAACTTATCGTGGTGTGGGAAGCTTCTACACGTACAGATGTTGAATATCTCTGGGACACATTAGGGCCCTATAGGAGCAGCATTAATTGTTGGAATCCGGAAGTCTCCTGAAGACGGGCAAAGAACACATTGTCTCTTTTCAGAGCCATACTCCTTCTGGAAAGAGTTCACGGAGTCACTGCAAACTTTCCTCATGGTACACATGCAGGCATTCAACATTTAGATTCCGCCATGCAAACCCTCCAGTCACAGCTGGCTCGTCAGACTGGGGAATGTGCTTGATAATTGTCATATGTCAGTTTTCTCCGCTGACCATTTTCCAGGCTGACAAGCATCTGTCACATTTGATGATTCTGCCTTGTGGTTGAAAAGGAGGTCATTTTAATAGGACTCCATCCTGGGAAATTTCTTTCATTCTTGTTTTTTGATGGGAAAAAGCTGTGGCTCCCGTATGAGGGGAACTTGGATTAATATGGGATCATAAGCCACATCCAAAACTCACTGGCTATGACTTGAAATAGCACTGCATCAGAGGGCATTGGCTGCAGCCACTACAGTAGTCAGCCACTTGCATAGACTTGTGTGTAGTTTCAAGCCATAGCTGGATAACACACAAGTCTATGGGCATTGGCCGCAGCCTGCAGTCAGTAACTTCCATAGAATCTCCTTACTTTCAAGCCACAGCCAAATAGCACAGAAGTCTATAGGAATTATTTGCAGCCACTAGTCAGAGATTTCCATAGACTTATGTGTACATTCAAGCCATAGCTAATGGTTTTGGACATAGCCTTCCCGTAGTCTCTGCTGCCCATGGTCATGGCCTTGATGCCTTCCTGTCATATTCTCACAGACATTTCCTAAATTTCCTGAGATACATGTAGTAGCCCCTTGCAAAGTGGGTCAAATGGCTCGACCTCCTTCAAGAGCCCAAAACTAGGCCTTCAAGTACTACATGTACTACCATAACACTAACAGCCATGAAGATCTTTTCAACAAACTTGTTGGGAAAGATCAAAGAAAAATGGACTGACATTTTCCATTGCTGTTGATGAAAATTTTCCAATCCAGTCCCTTTCCTGTGCTTGTTTAAAAATGTGGGTTTTTTTTAAAGAAGCTGCATCCACTGTGTGCAATCACTGCAGTACCATATAGTACCATAAGTTTGCGGCTAATTCCTGTATTTGTCTGGTGACGTACATGTACATGTACTGTAAGGGTGTGCAGTCCTTGGAGATATACCTCTGATTATTAGTGGGTGCCCCCACTAAGTTTGACATTTGCTGCCAGTGTAATGAATGATTACAATAGAGTGATGCTGTAATCTGTGATACAATTGGGGGAAATACTTCCATGGTCCAATGGTCCTGTTGGTACTGAAATCCTGATCCCGTTTTTTTTTTTTAAGCCTAAATCACAGATTTTCACCACTTGGTATTGTTGTTCTGCAAGGCATGTACTGTAGGGGTGGGGCAGTTCAGAACTCTGCAGGCTATTGGAAACATTTACTACATGGGAAAAATTCTATTTCCTTCACCCTCCCCTTAGTCTATACAGTTCAAAGAAATTTCTGTGGAGATTGACGTACCAAGGACCCAAGGTATGAAGATTGCCTGATTTGAAGATTGTTTGAGTGGATCGGCCTGTGAATTAACTCATGCTGCCCTGCGCGTAGTGGGACAAACAACCATTACCCAAGTCATTACCCAAGGTGTCTGAATAGCACAGAAATGTATCAGCCCTGCGTTTGTGATAGTTGACAGCTAATTTTATAAAGCAAGCCTATGGTCTGCCCATCTGTTCAGCCATCTGGCCTTCTGTCCATCTGTTTGACCATGGAGGAAGGTTTGACCATCAGCATAAAATGTTGGACTTCACTCGCCCTCTGCCTTTTTGTTCACTTAATTGCTTGCTTTTGCATTGACACATGTGTGCGATAAGAGCATTTCATTTCATTGTCTGTTGGGTAACCTGAGCATCAATGTCTTCATCACGATCAGAGATGATGATGTTAAGGTCATTTGAAGACTCACGCGCAGTACTCGGTCGGAGTTGAGTTACATGCAGTGTCCTTTCTGGATGACGTTGTTGGACTTTTGATTCATGCCCGAAGAAGGCCTAATGAGGCTGCAGCGAGGTGTGGCTGGCATTGCTGTTCCAGTTGATAACTCAGAGAAAAATCTGAGGGGGTTAGATTTTTTTTTTGGGGGGGGGGGTTGGAATGTGTGTGGAATCTCCATATGAGTGCCCCACCACAGAAGGACCGAGGACTGCTATTATGAAGACCTGACCCATTTCCAGGACAAACAGGATAATCATTAATGCCGACCACCTTCGCTGGAAGGATGAGACTGTTCTCTCCCTCAGGCTGTCATGCCCCCTCTCTCTCTCCCTCTCTCTCTCTCTACCACAGTATTCATAAACCATTAAGATTCATTCAGCCTGCAGTCCTGTTTATCATGTCCAAGGATCTGCAGCGCGCTACGGATCTCCAACCAACCGGACCGGACCGTACAGTACAGTACTGACCTCTCCCCACTCCAAATCCTTCACTCATTCGTTCCAGGGGTAGCCCGGCCTAGCAATTCCCCCTCCCCAATCCACTTACTCCTTAGCCAATCCACTCAGGGCTGCCCAGGCAGTGGAACTGGTAGATCAAGCGCTAGCTTGATTAAGCAAGGTTTTCTGGCTAAACCTTCAATTTCATGGGGATTGCCATTTAGCAGGCACAATTTGGTTCTGTCTTGCAACCTTCCAACCCAGTAATTGACTATTTGGGATGACCCCAACCTAAGGCCTGCATAGCTCCAATGGTACAAGTAGAGCACTGCATGCTACATTAAGCCAGGATCAGAACATCAGGCCCTCTACATTTCAAAATGTTTACTTTGGTTAAGGTCAGTACGATAAGTAGTTTACAACATTTTTGTATTACTAAGCTTCAAATAGGAAATCACTGGATCGGCCGAATGATCCAGCTGGGATCAAAGCATGAGACACTCTTAAGTGTTTGAGAGTTGTGCATTTTTTGGGTCATGCAAGTTTGTGTGCATTTTTGTTGTTCTTCAATTTAATCAAAAATAGCAAAGATTTTCTTTACATCATTTGGAAATTCTTGAACATCTCCTGGTAAGTTTTTCTTTTCTTTGTTTTGGTTATCAACTAGACTTAGATTCCCAATTGCCTCTTAAGTCAGTCTGTGCCATTGAAATGCAGGACAACCATAAGTAGGGCAGTCGCAGGTTCGAATCCCACCCACGCCATTTATAAAAAGCAGCTGCCGAAAGGAAATCCGCTCAAATTCTTTTCCCCACATCCGGATCTGCCCTTAATACAGAGCTTTGTCTTCAGGCGACTCGAGGGCTGTTTTTTTTCTTTGCGCGTCTACTCTTTGGGGAGTCAAACTATCTTGGCTGTTTCCTGAGAGCGCCCCGATAACAAAATTCCATCTCGATCGAAGATAGAGGACTTGTGTCTATTGGCCAGCGCACTCAAATGCATTCAGCATGGGCTTATTGTCTGTCAGTCTTTTGAAACTATAAATAAGAATCCTGCGTTCGCCCGTCACAAGAATGTGAGAAAGTTCCTGCTAGGATAAAAACACCATCGCATTAATAGGCAGCTGGAACTTCCAGCGCAGATTGTTCATTTCAGTTTTGGCTCACCTATCGCATTGATAGACAGCTGGAGTTCCCAGCGCAGAAATCCAGACTGTCTTCAAGTTTGCCTGGGACACTTCAGAAATCTCGTCTGGTGTCAATTTTTTCTCTCCCTTTAGTACTCCACAGAGCCCCCAGGTCAGGGGCAAAAACTGGTAGGGGTGACAGCTGGCTTAGAAGATGGACAAATGTCCGGTGGGTTGGAGGGCAGACGGGCCGCCTTGACACTCGGGGCAGACTTATTGAGCTCCACGGTCAGTCTGTGATTCAGCTGAAAGTCGTCCAGTGTTCTCCCGCAAACCTGTCACTCTCTCCTGGAAGACTTGTCATACCACGGACATGAGGATGTGTGAAAAGTCCAGTGTATGAATTCCCAGTGCATCGTTCAAGGCGATATTTGTCAGACTGGTCTGTTTTTCGTGCTTTGTGATGTGAATGATCTTCGTCGCTGGATGTCCATGTATTGTACATGTACAGTACCTGTGCATTGTGCTGCTGCGTATGCCTTGTAAATGATTATGAAACTTGTTTTCATGAGAGCATGTCTTAGATGTTTTTATCGTGTTCTCAGGATTTGATATCTTGCGCTTTCCTGTTTGCTTCATTTCCCTTCTTTTTCCACCCAATGCCTTTCCTTTCCTTCTCATCCCCTCTCCTTTCCTTCTCATCCCCTCTCCTCCCACCTCATCCCATCCCGTTTGATACCATCCCATACCATCTCATTCCATTCCATCCCATCCCATCCTGTCCTGCCCTCCCCTTCTCTACCCTGCCCTGCCATCCATGCCCTGCCCTGCCCTGCCCTGCCCTTCCATGTCCTGCCCTGCCCTGCCATGCCCTGCCAAGCCCTGCCAAGCCCTGCCAAGCCCTGCCAAGCCCTGCCAAGCCCTGCCAAGCCCTGCCCTGCCCTGCCCTGCCCTGCCCTGCCCAGCCACCCTGCTCTCCCCTCCTCTCCCACTGGCTGCTCCCCTGCCCTTCCCTCCCATGCCATGCCACCCCATCTTGTCCTGTCCTGTCCCTTCCCATCCCACCCTATCCCATGCCATCCCACCTGACCTCACCCAACCCCACCCATCCCATTCAATCCCATGCCATCCCACCCCACCCTGGCCCGTCACTTCCCATCCCATCCCTACCCTCAACTACTGTACATTTACCAACCCGTTCCGATTCACTCAAGTTCAATCCTGGCTGTCCTCAGCTTTCAGAATATGAAGCCCAATGAAAGGCCACAGTCCACACACTATATCCCTCAGTGAGTCAGTGAAGCATTCACACAGTCGCTGCACCAATCACTAGGCCCCAACATTGACCCATCTATCCTGTCAGTCCAGCGGACTGGCCATCCATCTAGTCGGTCATCACAGGAACCCAAACTTGACAGCAGACCGTGAGCATCCCACAATGACTGGTCAGGAAGCCATGGCAATAGACGAAGGTCACGACTGCTACAGTAACTAATCCATCCAGTTACAGTGTGTCAGTCTAGACAGGCGAACCATTTCTGTATCTATCCTTGAGTTTAAGCCATAAATTTAAAACTGGACACCGTTTTATTTTTTGACCAATATTTTTGACCAATGTACTAGCCGCCAGATTGACATTGAGTAATGAGTAGAGTACTTCAGTTGGCAACCAAGATCAATTTATTTAATGAAGTGACAGAAATATCACACAATAATGGGCATACCTTTCAATATGAGACCCCTATTGACAGGTTTTCTGTCTCTGGTAAAGGTCTTGCTAAGATTAAAATGTATATATATTGCAGATTATGATCTAAAATGGACCACAGATATAAATCAACGCAGCGAACACTGTCTATATGGTATGGGGACTCTGAAGGGCAGCAAATTGAATGACATACACACAGCAATCAACAACAAGAGTCCTGCATACACACAGGTGGACCCAGTCTGAGAAATGTCAACCTTGGATTTGCTGTTGTTGTTGGTGCTAGATTATTTGGTAATTATGATTGGCAGGCTGGTTCAAACACTGCCAACTTTGGATGGGGGCTGTTGTGGTCTTTGTATTTCTCTCCATGTAATTGTATCTCAAAAGTTAGAGGGCCTGACGTTTCGATCCTAGCAGGACCTTTCTCAAAGGCAAAGACCATTTTAGTCAGTGAGCAGTTTGCAACAGTTTTGTTTATTTACTTCATAACATATTGTCTGCTTGTTTGTCTTTGTTTCTTGTCTCCTCTGTCTGGTATGTCTGTTTGTTCTGTCTTCTTTCGTCTAGCCTAAGGCTATTTCAACACAAGCCATGCTTAGTGAGAATTGCCTCCATTTCCCTAGTTATCATAACACATTTATTTGCCCAAGGTTAAATTCATACCAAGTCAAGCAAATAGGCCTAAAGGAAAAACTGACTGGGAACTTTTCCACAGTTTTGAAAAAAAAATGGCAAAGAAAACATTGACTGGACTGGGACCTGAACCAAGGGACTTTAAACCAGAGGTCTCCGGTTCAAGTCCCGGTCCAGTCAAAGTTTTCTTTGCCAAAATTCTGTGATTGACATGATTAGTTTGTAGTGAGGAACCAGGTCTGGTGTCTGTGGTTTGTCAAGGTACATTGTAAATTCCTTTTCAGAGAGCAATTGTTTTCAGCGAGGTTGTTTTGGCCATGGCCGGTGTGTATATTTCTCATATCAGAAGCCATAGCTGTAGCCATAGCCATAACTATTAGTTCAGTGGTGGATATCACTTAACTCATCGTTATGTACAGCCAATCGCAAGACAATGGGTGATGCACATAAACCCTTATGGGCTATACCAACTGACAAGTTTATCCACCATAAGCTGAGTTATGTTGTGTTAAGGCTGTGTGAAGTCCAGTTTTATTTTGTGTTGTCCTGCATGGCATGCCATGGTCATTTGTGGTCAGACCGCTGGGGGATATCTGTCAAAGGCGGATGAAGACTGTGACTTTACAACCACTGAGGTCTCCAGCTAGACATTTACAGCTTGTGACTAAGCTTCCAGCTAGACTTTTACGACTTGTGAATACTGGTACTCCATCTGCCACATCCAGAGCAGAGAAAGAGAGATTTATCATTCTTTCGGGTTTTCTGTCATCACCCTATTTTCATTCAATTAGATGGTATTGTAACAATCTGGCCCCTGATTGGCCAAATATGTTGTGTCATCACATCTTAATGCATTATGCATGAGCTCACCATATACCATCCATTCTACAGTACATGTACATGTAGCTTGCTTCCCCTGCAGTTCACTGGACCAATGGACTGGGCAGGAAAAGCTGCATGCACTATAGTACTTGAGATTTGATTTCTAAATTGGTAGATTTTTCAATTCCTTTTCAGTTGTATGTTGAGTAATAAAAGACTAACACACATGTAACTTAAAATTTAGTGGGCCTGACGTTTCGATCCTAGCAGGACCTTTCTCAAAGGCTTTCTGCCTTTGAGAAAGGTCCTGCTAGGATCGAAACGTCAGGCCCACTAAATTTTAAGATTTACATTTTGGTAATTTTAGTCAGTAAGCAGTTTGCAACATTTTTGTATATCACACATGTAACTTGTACACAAACTGGCTCTGGCTATCATGCGTCATGCATTCTCTACATGTGCACCTACACAATGGACAATCCTCTAACACATACTACACAAATCTCCTATTGACTCTTTCAAAGCACTCCTAAAAACACACAATCATTGTCAGCCCAGCCTTAATGCCTTATATTCTCCTTTCTTCATTTTCAGCCCACAGATAAACCCTTTATTAAGCCTGATATAAATACTATCTGTGATCATTATAGTTATTTTAAGTATTTCAGAGATTATAACAAGATAGGAATATGTATAGCAATCGAGTGAGAGTGTAATAGGTATCAGACGTATGTATGTATATCTCTTGGATGATTCAAATATTCTGACTGCTTAGAATGCACTGAGCGTATTCAATCAATATTCATGTAAAGTACTGGTATATTGTGATCATTACTCCCAAATGCCTAGACATACTCATTATTGAGCAAAGAGGGTGATGTCACAATGCCTATCTCTATGGATTTTTAATTTTTTTAATTTTTTTTAACTTGGATTCATGGACCTGATGAAAACATCACTAAAGATGAAATACGGCCCTAAGCATTATGCTAATGATAGGAATTAAAAGGTACAGCAAAAGTAACGGCAACAAAACCCAAAACATGATCATGGAGTTGGTAACCCTATCACTATGCCCTACCAGAAAAAAAAGCACCTGACTAGGCGTGCTGTCCACCCACACTTGATGGGCCCGGGTCCCGTATAGGCTCAGATTCGCAGGTCACCATCTCCTAGCCAGGCATTAAGCTACCCTAATTACTCCAAGACCATCAGATAAACAGCAAAATAAAGACTGAAAGAGAAGAGAAACGAAAAAGAGGTTAAGACATATTTGTTAGGGGTTGAGACTGCATCTACATGTAGTAGCATTAGGGATGGAGATGCATTTGGCAATATCCATCCATGGCAGCTTTGTGGATTTTGACCCTGGTCCATATACCGTACTACCGTAGTCCACGCAGGGAATGGATTGGCTCACTTCCTGCCACTGGTTTGGTGGGTTTGTAGGGGTCCTTTTTTTTTATTGAGGTGAGGTGGGGATCAATCTCTCCTGGTCACAAAGTAGATGTATTACTCATAAGGCTTATAAAATGCCAGCTTGCATCCAGTCAAACTGTGTCAGCCGTCCCCTTCCCCTTCTCCCTCCCCTCCCTTGGAAAAAAAAAAGAAGAAACCTGTTGGACTCGCTCACCTCGAGATGTGTGCATTCTATTGGGATGCATTGATAACCCCCCCCCCTCCACCCAACCACTCACCTGTCCTCATGTCAACCTGCGGGGGCGCTGTTGGCCAGTCTGGAATGGTTTCAACAGTTCATGTGTCATCAATCACCAATTATGTGTCAGAGTTTCGCACACCCGTTCGAAAATGATGATTTTCACCTCATTCCTTTTAGTTTTTCCCCTCAGTCGCCCTAATGTCTCTAAGTATTTAGTTGTATCATTAGATTAAAGATGAAAGAAAAAAGTCACGAGGATTGACAGTTTGATTAATTTGATAGTGTTTTCTGGGAGTGTTCCAGTAAATTGGACAGACGGGTTAGTGGATCAACTTCTAGAAGCTCTTTGGGCCTCAGAGAAAGGATAAATCATCGTGGAGTGGTCTCACAAATTCGCGTTTGTCTCCCAAAAGGGAGGGTCCTTAAGATGCATGCTCAGTGAAGTCAACTGGTATATTTCCCCTTCCCAGTTTGCAATTATTATGGCTTGCTGTTTGGCTGGCTGATTTGCTGTTTGGCTGGCTGGCTAGTGAGCTGGCAGGGTAGTTAGCTGACTGGCTGACTGGCTGGCTAACTGGCTTGCTGACTGGCTGGCTGGCTGGCTGGCTGGCTGGCTGGCTGGCTTGTTGACTTACTGGCTAGCTGGCTGACTGGCTGGTTGGTTGGTTGGCTGGCTGGCTGGCTGGCTGGCTGGCTGTCTGACTGGCTGGCTGGCTGGCTGGCTGGCTGGCTGACTGGCTGGCTGGCTGGCTGGCTGGCTGGCTGGCTGGCTGGCTGACTGGCTGGCTGGCTGGCTGGCTGGCTGACTGGCTGGCTGGCTGGCTGGCTGGCTGGCTGACTGGCTGGCTGGCTGGCTGGCTGACTGGCTGGCTGGCTGGCTGGCTGGCTGACTGGCTGGCTGGCTGGCTGGCTGACTGACTGCAGGAATGAGTATAACGTTGTCTAAACCGGTTCTGTTGACTGCGACATGTTACCGTGTCGTCAGAGTCATGGCATATATACATCCTTGGATCACCCTCAATTCCTCTCAACTCCAAATCCCTTCTGCTCCACCTACTCCCCCTCCCCTGACCCCGCTCCGCAAGGGTTGGTGCACTTTTCTTGTGTGCCCCATTCATTCAGCCTCATTCGGTGTAAAACAGACAGACCTTAGGACTACGATTAAAGGTTGCACTTTTCACAACCCCGTCCCCCCCTTTGGTCAACCCAACCCCCCCCCCCCCCTTCTCCCCCAGGTCCCTTACCTCCGGTGGCCTCCGCTTTTGCCAGGTCTCCCAGGTGTGAAACCGCCAACAAACGTGGCCAGACAACCCGCCCAATGCTGACAGATTCTTCTCTGACAATGGCGGCATGGCAGAATTTTCCTTTCCGTCCAGACAGACAGAACTGTAACCCCCCCCCCCACCACCTCTCGATAAAAAAAGATCACCAGATTCGGACAAGGCCAAAAAGTGACTCAAGACAAAGGTTTGCATAACGAGAAAAAGTTCTCAGGAAATGTCTCCGTCTGCACTTGGCAAGCTCTCTTGGTTTAGGTGAGAAAGTGTGAAGTTTCGCGCTCCATTTAAGTTTGTCTGAGGAAATTTAGAGGAGGGGAAATTAGGCCGGTATAAATATAGGGAATTGAGTGTCTTCTCATTACCGCCATGAGGCAAATGACCGCAGCACATGGTACGAACTGTGAGGTGACAGAGGGCGTCAGATCATCCCGGCAGTGTTCCTTTCTCAAGCCTGTCTCTCCATCTCTCCAACTCTGCTCTTCACACGCGAACCTTGTTCGCGCGCTCGAACCACACGAGCACGACCCAGGAATGCTGCGCTCGGAAAAGAGCCGCACAAAACCTCTCCGCCTGGGTTGTTCAAGAACAGCCGAGAATGCGCGCGCCCGAAGTCGACCTCTGTGTCTCTCTCTGTATCTCGTTGTCTCTCGGACAGCAGAGACACAAACCAGGACCTGTTGCAAATCCAATTTGGGCCGGGGACATTCAAACAACGGCAAGATCGGCAGAGTGGGTAATGGCCAGGGGGGGGGAGGACAATCTAGCCGGGGGGTGTGCGGACCATCTGGTTTGCATGAGTTGCGACGCTCTGAAGTCCAAACTTCCTCGCCCGCAGAAAACAAGTCCAGTCCCCTGTGCCCGCTTTCCACGGCTTCCGCATCCCATTGCCTGCTTGCATTTGTCTTTGTCTCCGTCTCGGGCTGGTGCTCCAGCTCTGTCTCGCACTCCACCTCTGTACCTCATTGTCTACTGCCTGTGTCAATCACATCTGTCTGCATCTCGGTCATTCTGTCTCTGTCCCAATCTCTCTATCTCTTTGTGTCTCTCTCTATCTCTTTGTCTCTCTCTGTGTCTCTCTGCCTCTCTGTCTCTTACTTTCTGGACTTCTGTTTCGTTCTGATTCTGTCTGTCTCTATCCCTGTCACTGCTTCTGTCCCTTTGTCTCTCTCTCTCTCTTCCTCTGTCTCCCTGTCTCTGTGTCTTTCTGTTTCTATGTCTGTCGTCCTATCTCTTCCTCTCTTTCTCTCTGTTTTCTGTCTAATTGTCTCTTTCTGTCTCACTGTCTCTTTCTATTTCTCAGTCTGTTTCTCTCTCAGTCTCTCAATCTTTCTATCTTTGTCTATCTCTTCATCTCTGTCTGTCTCTGTCTCTATATCTCTCTGCCTCTGCCTCTCAGTCCCTCTGTCTCTTTGTCGGTATCTCTCTGTCTCTCTATCAGTCTTTCTCTGTCTCTCTGTCTCTCTGTCTCTCTCCCTCTCTGTCTCTCTTTCTCTCTTTCTCTCTTTCTCTCTTTCTCTCTTTCTCTCTTTCTCTCTGTCTCTCCGTCGATCTCTGTCTCTCTGTCTCTCCCTCTCTCCATCTCTGCCTCTCTGTCTCTCTGTCTCTCTGTCTCTCTGTCTCTCTGTCTCTCAGTCTCTCTGTCTCTCTGTCTCTCCGTCTCTCCATCTCCCCGTCTCTGTCTCTCTGTCTCTCTGTCTCTCCGTCTCTCCGTCTCTTCGTCTCTCCATCTCTCCGTCTCTCCGTCTCTCCGTCTCTGTCTCTCTGTCTCTCTGTCTCTCTGTCTCTCCGTCTCTCCGTCTCTCCGTCTCTTCGTCTCTCCATCTCTCTGGCTCTCTCTCTCTCTCTCTCTGAAACTCTTCCTCTTTTTTTTTTCCTTCCCCACCCCAGCTCCTGTCCTTCATC
>CATLJK010000199.1:0-17564 GCA_949987565.1 Luidia sarsii
AAAAGAAAAGGTTTGTAAGGTGAGATTAAGGTGTTTTAATGTTTTGGTTTACACACGCTACTTCGTTTGCTTTTTAGTGCAATTTAGGCCCCTACAACACACAAAGGAATACTTCAAACGAACAATGAAACCCCTAGCTTTAAGATTTGATGTTGTCAGTTCGTACGTTAAAACAAAAAAAAAGATCTTTTTTTTTTCGTGCGCACGAAATCATTTCGAGCGCACGGAATCGTTTCGTGATCACAAAATAATTTAGTGCGCACGAAACAAAGTATTTCGTGCGCACGGAATCATTTTGCGATCACTGACAAATTATTTCATGCGCACGAAATAATGAACGATATTTTTTTTTGGTTTTTTTTTGGGGGGGTTCTTGAGTTTTTGTATTCAACGAATGTCCCTTTAGGGGCTCCGTATACCACAATTTACCATTTCTATAGAACTCCAATCAGACACCGTCCAGCCCCATCCACAACCGACCGCTCTCCCTCCTCCGCCTCCCAGAATAGACGCAATCAAGTTTATTTAATTTTTTTTGCACGATCATGCCCCGATGAACAGCCCCGATGTGGCGGAGACGTCGAGGTCCAATCAGCGTTGCTTATTTAATTTTTTTTTTTTTCATTTTGTGGTCTACGGTGAGGTGTGCTTTGGGAGAAGGGACCGAGCAACTTCAATTAGGCAAACTAGGCAATGAGATTTTGCTCCACGGGGGAAAAACTGCTTTCAAATTGGTTGGCACGGAATCAGTCATTCAACCGTTGCCTTTATAGTGTTATTATTATTTCACATCAGGGAACACACACACGAAATGTTGTTGTTACTGACATACGCAATGTAAACTGCTTACCGATAAAACAACAGCGACCAAAAGATAACTTTCAAACATTAGGAGGGTCTGAGTTTCGGTCCTAGCAGGACATTTTGCAAAGGCAAATGGACTACTGATTTAAATTGCTTCCCCCCCCCCCTAAACAAAAAAACCCTCATAATTCTGCCTTTGATACTCGTACACTATATCGTATATCACTGAAAGTCAATGCAAGTCAATACCAAACACTGTTACGTCCTCTCCGAAATCCTCCCCATCATCCCCAGCTTCTCCGGAGGGAAACCAAAAATAAGAGAAAAGGGGGGACCTAAATTGCCTAAACAAGGTCGGAACAAAGGTCTCCATTTTCACCGCCATCGACCTCCATCGATCGCTGGACCGAGACGCTCTCCCCCCCCCCCCTCCCACCCGGCCCTCCGCTCGCAGTACCCCGGACCCCGACTATATGCCGTTTGCCAGCCACCCGCCCGCCCGAAAATTACTATCGATTTCGAGAGTGCTAAATTGCCACGGGCCGCTTTAGGCGTGAGAACACAAAATACAAAATAGCCGGCGAAATAAATCGCGTATGGCCGAGTGATACGAGCGGTGTGCTGTTGCCACGACTCAGCGTGGAACGGGATGTTGCATGCGCTGATGGCGACTTCAACTTCCTGACCCAAAGAGCTCTTTACGTACAGAGATAAGCCCGGCATGTTATCATCGTGGCGACCACCGTTCGATCCTTCCGATATGTTGACACTTTTTTGTTTTGCATTAACCGCGACCATCCGGTCGGCACGCGGCTCTCCGATTGTCTCGACAATCTCGTGGACTCAGTCGCGAATGGCTCAACACCCTTCCCCTTTGCGGTAATTCAATGTCTGTATTAAAAATGCGTCAACAAAAATGCCAATGCTTCGAAACCCGGCATGCAACGGAGCTGTGCGGAGCGGTATGCAATACGCCGGACCGGTAGATAATAAGGAATCCAGACACCTGTTTTTGTTTCCTGATTTTTTGGGGTATAGTTTGAAGAAAATACACGATGCTCTGAAATGAGCCAATTTGCCGAGGTATGCTAAACCCGCGTTGCACCTGCGAATCCTGAGCCCCGAAAGTGCCAGAGTCGATCGAAGTTCGCTCCATTTTTGAAAAAAAGGAAAACAAAAACCAGCGAGGAGAACCCTAAAATTAATGTTTGCCGAAGCTAATGAGACATTCCATGGATGCGCGTGTGCATGGGGCGGGCGCGCCCAGGAAACTGACAGGCGAAATGCGGCCGCCGCTCTCCCTAATGAAAGTGACTCCGAGAAAGACAAGGGACGTTCGAGTTCCTCGGTAACGGGCGGCGGCCGGGACTGCGCAACTCGGGAGCAAGGGACCCACAACCCCCCCCCTTCTGCGCATGCGCCGAGGGGCAAAGTCCTCGCTGGAATGCAGTGCGGAAGATTTCCGTGCAGCCTACTGTAACACGGTTGCCGATTTGCAGAGCTGCAGAATTTCTTTATTCACGTACCGGTGTTCCTACCGACTGAGCTATCATCCGCTTTGTGGGGTCTTTTTTTGTTGTAAATAACTAACTGGCTTCTGGGTAGATTGGAGGAGGGGAAGTCGTAGGAATTTAAACATTTACTGCCGTATGTCTCATCCGTGAACCTTTTACTGAAATTTAAAGAAATAAAAACATCATGAGATTAATAGTAATACAAAAACTAAACGGCCACTTGCCTCTACCGAACAAAGTACACTAATTGTTCTTCGCATACCATTTTTTTTTTAAATTATCGTCACTCAGTCTTGATTTTTTCAGCGTAGTTTAAACTGAGCAATTAAGACATCCTGAGTGCATTTATAATTATCTCCCCATTTCTATCACTCTCTATCTTACCTCTCTATCTCCCTATCTATCTATCTCTCACCCTCCCCTCTCTATCTCTATCTCTCTCTTTCTCCCTCCCACTTACCTCTCTTTCTTCCTCTCCCTCCATCCCCTAGCTCTGCGCCTTTCTAGCTTTACCCTCTGTCTCCATCTCTACCTCTCTACCACTCTCTCTCTCTCTCTTCCTCACTCTCTCTCCCTCTCTCTCTCTGTCTCCTCTCGCTCTCTCTCTCCCTCTCTCTCTCTCTCACTCTCTCTCTCCCCCTCTCTCTCACTCTCTCTCTCTCTCTCTCTCTCTCTCTCTCTCTCTCTCTCTCTCTTTCCCCTCTCTTTCTATCTCTCTCTTCCTCTCCCTCTTCCCCCTCTCTGGCTCTACGCCTCTCTATCTGTGTCCCCCTCTCTGTCTCCTCCCTCTCCCCTCTCATAATCTATATCCTATTTATGCCCCAAACAAAGCTATGAAGCCACTCGAAGTTAAATGCTAAGTAAGTTAGGAGATAGAGAGGAGCTCAGGAATGCCTTCCTCCTCCTCACTTTCTCTCATTGTCTCGTAATAACTCTCTCAGCCCTCCTCTCCCCTAGCTCTCTCCATCTCTCCCTCGGTCTTTGTAGTCTCACCGTCTCTTGATCTCTCCCTATGGCAGTCGATACAAGACTTCGTGCACGGTCAGTCGTATCGAGCCTCGCCGGTAATAATAATTGGCCAGGGCGGTGGCAAGCGGAGAGCCGCCGTCCTTGTCTCTGTTTCCGACCTTCGATCTTACCATGCTGGGACCGCACCAGAATCAAGATCCCCAATTCAGAGCTCATGGGGGATTTTTTTTTTGTCCGTTTTGGGTGCTTTATTTTCTTCCCGTGGGCTGGAGGAGGGGTTAGTTGAACTGCTCGACTGAAATGGGTCATTGTGCCCAAGACACATCGCATCGTCTCGCTATTAAGAATATCCCGCGGCAATCCGGTCCATTTCCTTCGGCGAGAATGCCCGTACCTAATTGGGATACACCTATGAATGGCCAGCCACGCAGGGCGGGAAGTGTTTGCACAAGTGGCGGCGGACAATACGCACCGACAACGCACAGTAACATCCTCTCGCGCGCCAGCACCGCCGGGGTCTCTGGAAAATCGTCCCCTTTAAAAGCAGGCCCGGCTGCCGTCCGAGCTCCCTTTAAGCCGATTCGCCCTGCACGGGGAGGAGACAGAGCCCACTCACTACCGGTGCATTGTGGGCGGTTTGCTGATGCATTTCGATGGAAGACGAGTCAAACCCCTTTGCTAAGCGCGGAGACCGGTCAAACCGTCTAACAACAGACCAGGATGACAGTCTCGTCCCAAGTCTCAGAAAGGGTTGGAGCAAGCCAGTATAGTGGGCATGCTGAGGTAGAAACTTGACGGACGAAATGACACTTCTTTAGGCCTTTCCTTGATGGGGTAACTATGTGGGGAGAACACGAAAGCCCAGACTCCGCCCCAGAATTATCTAGAGAGGAGAGAGTGGTCCTGAGAGGAAGACACGCGTAGCGCAGATCTCAGGCCGCGCCTATGAACAAAATGCGTGCCAGCCGCTCCTTATCGCTTTTCGATCAGCAACAATAGCCCGAGATCCCGCCACAGGAAATTGCTTTCTTTCCTAACCATGGAAAGCCTAACTCGTCAGCAACAACAGCAACATCAACAGCAACAGCAACAGCAACATCAACATCAACATCAAGGAGGGGAGGGAGGGAGGGAGAGGGGAGGAGAGAGATGGGTGGAGGGAGAAAAAAAGAGAGAGAGGGAGAGGGAGAGAGAGAGAGAGGGAGAGAGAGAGAGGGAGAGAGAGAGAGAGAGAGAGAGAGAGAGAGAGAGAGAGAGAGAGAGAGAGAGAGAGGGGGGGGGGGAGAGAGAGGCGGCACGACTCACGTATAGATAAATCAGGGCGGGGTCGAACAATCCGAGAGGGGAGTAGCGATTGAAAACACTGCCACTTCTATTAATTTGATAAGTCGTCTGGGCGTTTTCTTGAATACAGTAAATATTTGCTCAATGGACGGAATGCACGGGCTCGCTTGTCCGGTCACGCTCTGCACGGTCTGACCGCACTGTACTAGACTGAGAGAGAGAAGGGGAAAGAAAAAAGAGAGAGTGAGGGGAGAGATGGGGAGAGGAGAGGGGGAGAGAGAGAGGGGGGAGAGGGGAAGAGGGGAGAGAGGGGAGATTGACAGATATACAAGGGAACGAGGAAGAGAGAGGGGAGATACGGGGAGGGAGAGAGGGGGATAGGGAGAGAGTGACAGAGAGAGAGGGGACAGAGGGAGATAGAGAGAGAGTGAGAGGGGGAGAGAGGGACAGGGAGAGATTGAAAGAGAAGGGGAAAGAGAAAGAGAGAGCAAGGGGAGAGAGATGGGAAGAGGGAGAGAGGGAGAGATGGAGAGAGGGAGAGAGGGAGAGAGGGAGAGAGGGAGAGAGGGAGAGAGGGAGAGAGGGAGAGGGGGAGAGGGGGAGAGAAGGAGAAAGGCACAGAGGGACTGGATGGTGAGAGGGGGAGATGGAGAGAGGAGAGAAGGAGAGAGGTAGAGAGGGAGAGAGAGCAGATCGAGGGGAGAGACGGAGAGAGAGAGAGATGGACGGATAGACTCGGAGAGAAGGCAGTGCGCAGTTCCCCGTATGCGCACTAATCGCCCATTTGTCATTAAGTATTATAGTGTGTTTTTTTTGTGTACGGTCGGGTGATTACCGAGGGGGACATTACTTATGCAATAAGCACTTGTGCAGCATCGCCACCCTGAAAGCTTTATGGCCTCATTTGGTCCATAGTAGGGACCCCTGTCTTTTAGTAAGCACAATGAGCGGCCGCGGCGATCGATGGATTCTGAAGTGCGTCCCGATCGATAGAGAGAGGAGAGAGAGAGAGGGAAAAAAAAGAACGACCGAAAACTTCTTCTTCTTCTTTTCCATTGGAGTAGCTGTCGCCTAGTACAGATGCGCGCGCAGTCTTGGGACAGTGCGTAGTCTGATATCGGGCTAGACTGGCGCCCGCCGCGCCAGCAGATGCGGCGTAGATCATCATCAAAGCACGCACGCACTCCGACGCATTGCAGTGAGCGAGTTGCGTATAGAGCGTCGCGGGACGAGGTGAGTTATAGTCGCTCTGCGCACGGCGTGATACAGCTCTCTCGTTCTCTCTGCTCTCTCTCTCTCTCTCCATCTCTCTCGTCAGTCAGTCGACGACCGGCGCTCCACGGAACGGGACGTCGCATTCCTGACCGCTCCGAGCCAGTCCGCGGAGAGCGAGCGAGCGAGCTATATAAGCCGGCCGGCCAGCAGGGGCCAGCGGTTGTCGCGCCCCGTCCGCCACCGGGCACCGCATCACCGGATCACGGCCCCGCCGTGGTTGACCCGCGAAGTCCCGCCGCCTCCTCCGATCTCGGACGGCAAACTCCACTTCTTCCTCCTTATTTATTAGCCATTTCGTCTCCCCCCCCCATCTCCCCCACTCCTTGCCGGAAGACAGGAGTTCGCAAAACCGGGACTCTACCTATATAATCTACTCGCTGTCCCCCGCTACGCACCCGCCGTAGACGGACCCGTTTCAGACCCACGACGTTGGTGCCGACGTACCGCTGGAGACCCACCCCACACTAAGATGCCGTGGACTTTATAGGGGAAGCCTCGGTCTCATACGATATAGCGATTTGCTTGGATTATAGAAGACACGATGGCCACGGACACGGCGGATGAAGGTAGGCTGCCCATGTGTGTGTTTTTACAACGTACTCCATGACGTCTGTTCTTGGCTATTTTGTTTTATAAAGGTATTGAGATATTGAGGTCACAGGTCAACTTGTAGCTAGGTACGAGTTGACCAAGGTACGAGTTGACCAAGGTACGAGTTGACCAAGGTACGAGTCGACCAAGATACGAGTCGACCAGGGTACGAGTTGACTAAGGTACGAGTTGACCAAGGTACGAGTCGACAAAGGTACGAGTCGACAAAGGTACGAGTCGACCAAGGTACGAGTCGACCAAGGTACGAGTCGACCAAGGTACGAGTCGACCAAGGTACGAGTCGACCAAGGTACGAGTCAACCAAGGTACGAGTTGACCAAGGTACGAGTTGACCAAGGTACGAGTTGACCAAGGTACGAGTTGACTAAGGTACGAGTTGACCTGGATCCGATATTGATATAATTATTAATATTGGGCATCGGGCAAAGCACTAAGCACTCAGTGTTGATCACGTCGAGCCGGGAAAACTTCGATGAAGAGCCAGTCATTACTTTGTATTGCAAACTGCGAAGCCACGAGCGAGTCTCGCATACAATTTCGCAAAACGCGGGGCTCGCTTGAAACAAGAGACTGACTCTGTCGTATCCGCATGAAAATGGTGGACTTTATTATTTTGTTACACACAATTCACCAAATGTTCCCCACAATTCCCTTGCGTATCTGCCAATACAAGCCAATTCCGTTCCATTCGTCTATAGGATCTTCGCTTGTACACCGCACAATCCAATATAGTCAATTCGATTCAATTCACGAGTAGCATTTTCCGCCCACCACCCTTTACACAAAGGATTCTTTACGTGGTACAATACAGATGGAGGCAAGGACCCCTTCCGCCCTAAAAAAAAAACCGGCTAAAGGCCGCCGCACACGAGAGCTATCTGCTGAGCAACAAATCTCTCGAGGTCGTTAGCTCAGCACGTAGCTCACCGTGTGCGCTGAACTTTTAGTGAGATTTCTGCCTCAAGAGGCCGTGAGACCAATATCTATCCTGTTTGATTTTGTTTCGCCTCTCGTGGATGAAAACTCATCGTGTGCGGTGACTTGAGCTACGTGCTGAGCAAAAAAAAAACACAACTGGCCAATGAAAGCGCACGCTCTGTTTACGTGATGGCTTACAAAAATAGATTTTTGTGGCTCAATTTACCAAAAAATTGAAATTATCAATTATCAATACTTATACTTTAGAAAAACTTTGCTCTGTTTAGTTTCATTGAATTAATTTTACTTTGTTCTTATTCTTTGTACATCTAGCGTACCGGGTCTCATTCTATAAGCTATTGTCCTGTTTCAGTCTGTTTGTAGTTAGTAGTAGTAGTTGGTGTCTTTAAATTTACCAAGGGACAGGTACGAAAGCTCTGCTTCACCTTTTTCCTTCATATTGACATCTTATAATATTACACATAATTACATAGTTTCTGTAAGGATGTGTTGTTTATACATAAGCCTTGATAAATTGTATACCCAGGATGTCAATGTGGAAATAAATGTTGAATTGATGATGATGGTACTTCATGCACTTGAAATACTGTAGCTCAAGCACATGTGACATTGTAATCACTTGAGCAAAAGTCGGATGAGGTGCATGAAGTGTTTCATGTACAAGAACGTCTCCCTATTTACTGTACCTCAAGCACATGGAGTGAAAGTGAGCATCACCTCGTGCGCATGTATCGTGCACCATGTGCCTCAACATACTTCATCCATGTGCGTGATGTGAGCACCGTTTTTACAGTGCTCGATAGATATCTAGGATGGGGGGGGGCATTGCTGATAGCGGTCCACTTCTTTGCAATGCAGAGGCAATTACAAGTGTGCTCCACTGCAGGAAATGTATACTACTAATCTCGTAGATTCGCTGGTGGACTCGATATTATGACATTGTTCGGCATAACATGGTCCGACTCGGATCGGCTGTGAGCACGACAGGGCGCAACGGTGAGATGCATTACTAGAAAACAGCTTGTCGGCCTAATTCAAAACATGTTTATTTAATGCGCAAGTGCATCCGCTGTGCATATATACGAAGACCTATACACAAACACACGCAATCTCCATAATAATGGGACTCGATTCAAGTCTTGACTAGTTTCTATAGACAAGACGTCTTTCCCTCGGTCTTTGAGAAAGGGCCTGCTAAGATCGAAACGTCCGTCACCGTAAGATTCCTTTTCTTCACATAGTTGACGGAATCCACCGACGTCCCCAATGCAAAGAGAATCATGACTACACTCGAGGGCGAAACAGATAACCCGTGTCTAAAGATGTACCCGTCCACGTTTGAGTCCGCAATAAGTTCGTAGTGGGATTTTGTTTTTGCGTGTGCATGTTTTGTTCTTCGTCTTCTTCTTCTTCAAAAATAGCATTCAGTGCATCACACACCATATCCCTGTTTCATCCCGATAGTTAAGTTGGTAGCGATGATGAACGAGGCGAGGATGCGAGAGATATTATACCTCAACCCACCCCCCTTCCCTGCTCTAATTATCTGTGAAATTCGGGGATGGATTGGAAAGGGAGCGAGGGAGGTGATCAATGATTGAGTAACGCCCGTAAAACCTACCAAGGGATTAGGTCGGGGCAACTGATTGGCTCTTCCTTGCGAGCGAGACGGATAGTGAGGGGGTGAGAAACACGGACAGATAGAGATAGCGAGAGAGCGAGATATATAGGGGGAAGTGATGAAGGGGGATTTTGAGGAAGACATAAAAAGAGAGAACGAGGCCGGAGAATGGAGAGATAAAGGGATGGAGAGAGACGTAAAGAGAGACAGGGAGACAAAGGGAGAGAGAGAGAGATACAGAGAGAGAGAGAGAAAGAGAGAGAGAGGCAGAGACGGGGGGAGAGAGGGAGAGAGAGAGAGAGAGAGATAGAGAGAGAGATAAAGAGAGATTAAAAGAGGGAGAGAGGGAGACAGACGGACAGACAGACAGAGAGAGAGGCATAGACAGAGAGAGAGAGAAAGAGAGAGAGAGCAAAAGAGAGGCAGAGACTGAGGGAGAGAGGGAGAGAGACAGCAAAAGAGAGGCAGAGACAGAGGGAGAGAGAGAAAGAGAGAGATAAAGGGAGGGGAGAAATAGAGGGGAGAGAGGAAGTGATGAGGAGGTATTTTGAGGAAGACATCAACAGAATGAGTATATAGGGGAGTTGAGAGAGAAAGAGAGGGAGAGAAAGAGGGAGAGAATGATAGGGAAGGGAAACGATGAAAAACAAAATGAAGAAAGGCGGGAGCAGAAATAGCTCACCATTGAGAGACATCGACTGAAAGAGACCGACAGAGAGAGATATGAGGAGATAGGGGGAGAGGAGAGGTGATGATACGAAGAGAGGTATGGAGGAAATAGGGGTGAGGGGAGAGGTGACGATACGAAGAGAAGAAGATAAACTGAGAGAGACAGGAAGATTATAAATGGAGAAAGGAGGAAAGGGGATTTACAAAGAGGGAATGAGAGTGGGAATTCGACATATAAAGAGAGAGAGAGAGATGGGAGAGAGATGTGGAGAGAAATGGGGGGGGGAGATGGGAGCGAGATGGGGAGGGAAAATATGGAGAGAGAGATGGGGAGATAGTTAGGGAGAGAAATTGGGAGAGAGAGATGGGAGAGAGAGATGGGAGAGAGATGGGGATAGAAATTGGGACAGAAATGGGGATAGAGAGAGATGTGGAGAGAAATGGGGAGAGAGAGATGGAGAAATAAATTGGGACAAACATGGGGAGAGAGATGGGAGAGAGATGGGGAGAGAAATTGGGAGGGAGAGATGGGGAGAAAGAGAGATGGGGAGAGAGAAATAGGGGGATAAATGGGGCGAGAGGGGAGAGAGATGGGGAGAGAGGACGGAGATAAAGAGAGCGAGAGAGAGAGGGGAAAGAGAATCAGTCTCCGGGGAGAGGGGAGGCGGACAAAAGAAGACAAACACGCATAGACAGACAAAAGGTAAAGATAGAGGGATATACCGAGAAACGCGATGACACAGACAGGGACGGAGAAAGAGAGGGAGAAGGTCGGAAGAAAGACAAGGAAAGTCGGCAAGTGAGCGACAGGCAAAGTGAGCAAGAGAGTCCGAGAGACAGACATAGAAAAGAGAGACATGGCGAAACGGAGAGAGCTAGAGGGAGAGAGAAGATAGACAGATCGAGAGACATGAACAGAAGGATGCTGGGTAGGTACAGAGACGAAGAGAGAGAGACGCGAGACGCGGATGTTTGAGATATAGAGACAAAGACATCAAGGTATGCAAAGAGACAGGGAGTGAAAATGCAGACAGACGGAGAAACATCGAGGAGCCTGTGACGTCGTTCGGACATGTAATCGATACAGTGTAACTACCCGTAGTCTGTCCATCCGTTGAGCCATGGGGATTACTCATGCCTGGGGCTCCGTCGGAAAAGACCGATGGTTATAGAGGCCATCGGCTGACACCGATACAAGTAACGATGCCATTCTGTTCAATTTGGAGGCCGGGGAACATTCTATAAGGGCCGGTAATGTTACGGCGATTCATTCCGAGAGTGGCGTGCCCTTTGGAGCACATTGCATCTCCATATAATTCCTGCACACGAACTATACCGAGATCAAAACGCATTAACTGCGACAAGGAACGGTGATCATGCAATCAGTTCATGCTTTTAATTCTGAGAGCTAATTTTGATCACGATTTCGTCTTTGAACTTTCTCTAAATTGTTTGAAAACTTGGGAGAAAAAAAAACCTAGTGAGTAACACTTTGTCCATACTCGCGTGACCTTTCTCAAAAGTTTGTTTTGCCATTCGTCTTTTAGGATAGACCTGGGGTAGAAAATTGAAGACTTGGACTCGATGGACACACTGGCAGTTTAAACTCTCTCCTCCATTTCGAAGGAAAAGTAAAAATTGACCAAAATCTGAAGTTGCTCAAAAGCCCGAGGTTTTTTTTTAAGAATGTTGATTTTAGTCTGTTTCGATTTTGAGTCGTTTAGGGCAGTAAGAAGTCGTCAACATTGACGTGGCGCTCATAACTACAGCGATTACAGTGGATGAAGCGTCTCTGTCTCAACGGATTTTCAAGGAGGGGGCTCCCGCAATTCTAGATTTGGTTTAAATCAGGCCAGAGATGCAAAACTGCTGAATGCGATCGCCAAGGAAACAGATTATCTCTCCTTCGCTATCAGTCCACGGAGGTGTACAAAATCATCAAATTTGAACCGACTTATGTAGACTTGCTGATGACATCTAGTCGAAACAAGGCCCTATACAACATTGGTAAAGGTCAAAAGATTGCCACAGTTTGTTTGTTAAATCATTAAACATTCTCAAAAAAGTAATACAGGGAAGGTTTCAGCTCAAATGGTAATCTGAGAAAGTTGAAAAATGCATAAAAAGGGGAGTTTAAGTGTAGTGTAAGAAATTGTTTATTACTCGCGAGTAATAAACTATTTGTCGATGTTTGAGGGAAGATTTCTCTGAAAGTACAGCATCCCAGACTGTAAGATTTCAACATGGGGATTCTATCATGACCATCTACAAGCTGTGTAAATTAGAAGGAAATCTGTGGACATCGATGTTTCCCGATCTTCCCAATGTTGTATTGGGCCTTTAAATTACCATACGGGAGGGACGCTTTTTGAAGACTATTCTATAAAGGTGTTTTTTGTTTTACATTTTAGAAGGCCTGACGTTTCAATGTAAGCAACGCACGGTGGTTGATTTGGACATTTTTGTAAAACTGAAGAGGGCAATGTAATCTGGAACATCTGGAAAGCGTTGAAAGTTCAATCCCGCTTTTTTGGAGGCGCGCCTTAAGAGCCAATTAGAGTCCCTTCCTATAGGTGGCGACTGTTTATCAGCCGATGTAAATATCCAGCCACGACCTTCGTGGCAGTGACAAGTCGGATTCCTCTCCGTCAGTTCACGGTCTGGATTTCGTGGTTCACCGCTGCTTCCCTCTCACTCTCCATCTCTCTCTCTCTCTCTCAACCGCTCTCCCTCTGTCTTTCACTTCCTCTCCCTCTATCCATCTCTCTCTCCCTCTCTCTGCCTCCTCTCTCTCTCTCTCCCTCTTTCTCTCCCCCACCTCTCTATCTCCCTCTCTCGCATTCCACCCCTCTCCTCCTCTCTACCCCTCTACCCCTCTCCACCTGTGCATGTCTCTCGGCAAACCTCTCCCACTCCCTCTCTCTCTCCCCCAACTCTCTGCTAGATATTCAAAGGTTGGGTGGTCATCCTCTCAGACCTGTTCGGTCCAAAGATACGCAAGGACAAGATGAAAATAATTCTACAATAGTCAACGGGTCTCGCTGGATATTCAAAGGTTGGGTGGTCATCCTCTCAGACCTGTTCGGTCCAACGAAACGCAAGGACAAGAGGAAAATAATTCTACAATAGTCAACGAGATTTGCTATATATTCAAAGGTTGGGTGGTCATCCTCTCAGACCTGTTCGGTCCAAAGATACGCAAGGACAAGATGAAAATAATTCTACAATAGTCACAGGTCTCGCTGGATAATCAAAGGTTGGGTGGTCATCCTCTCAGACCCGTTCGGTTCAAAGATACGCAAGGACAAGAGTAAAATAATTCTACAATAGTCAACGAGATTTGCTAGATATTCAAAGGTTGGGTGGTCATCCTCTCAGACCTGTTCGGTCCAAAGATACGCAAGGACAAGATGAAAATAATTCTACAATAGTCAACGGGTCTCGCTGGATAATCAAAGGTTGGGTGGTCATCCTCTCAGACCTGTTCGGTCCAAAGATACGCAAGGACAAGATGAAAATAATTCTACAATAGTCAACGGGTCTCACTGGATATTCAAAGGTTGGGTGGTCATCCTCTCAGACCTGTTCGGTCCAAAGATACGCAAGGACAAGAGTAAAATAATTCTACAATAGTCAACGGGTCTCGCTGGATAATAAAAAGGTTGGGTGGTCATCCTCTCAGACCTGTTCGGTCCAAAGATACGCAAGGACAAAAGTAAACTAATTCTACAATAGTTAACGGGTCTCGCTGGATATTCAAAAGTTGGGTTGTCATTCTCTCAGACCTATTCGGTCCAAAGATACGCAAGGACAAGAGTAAAATAATTCTACAATAGTCAACGGGTCTCGCTGGATATTCAAAGGTTTGGTGGTCATCCTTTCAGATCTGTTCGGTCCAAAGATACGCAAGGACGAGAGTAAAATAAATCTACAATAGTCAACGGGTCTCGCTGGATAATCAAAGGTTGGATGGTCATCCTCTCAGAACTGTTCGGTCTAATACGCAAGGACAAGAGTAAAATAATTCTACAATAGTCAACGGGTCTCGCTGGATATTCAAAGGTTGGGCGGTCATCCTCTCAGACCTGTTCGGTCTGATACACAATGATATGCATGACAGCGTCGGGTGAATATGGGGCGAGTTGTTTAGATTTGTTCCTGTATAGGTATGTGCGTGGTAGCGTATTACGAATATGGGGCGAGTTACTTACGTTTGCTTTTGCGTATTTGTGAAGTAACGTTGGAACCCTTGTCCCTTTGTCTATCTATCCTCCTTCGAGAAGAAAAATGATTGTACAGGAGCACGTACCGTCCGCCTCTATTCTTGTCAACGGGTTTTGCTAGATATTCAAAGGTTGGGTGGTCATCCTCTCAGACCCGTTCGGTTCAGAGATACGCAAGGACAAGAGTAAAATAATTCTACAATAGTCAACGGGACTCGCTGGATAATCAAAGGTTGGGTGGTCATCCTCTCAGACCTGTTCGGTCCAAAGATACGCAAGGACAAAAGTAAACTAATTCTACAATAGTCAACGGGTCTCGCTGGATGTTCAAAGGTTGGGTGGTCATCCTCTCAGACCTGTTCGGTCTGATACACAAGGACAAGAGTAAAATAATTCTACAATAGTCAACGGGTCTCGCTGGATATTCAAAGGTTGGGTGGTCATCCTCTCAGACCTGTTCGGTCTGATACACAAGGACAAGAGTAAACTAATTCTACAATAGTCAACGGGTCTCGCTGGATGTTCAAGGGTTGGGTGGTCATCCTCTCAGAACTGTTCGGTCCAAAGATACGCAAGGACAAGAGTAAAATAAATCTACAATAGTCAACGGGTCTCGCTGGATAATCAAAGGTTGGATGGTCATCCTCTCAGACCTGTTCGGTTCAAAGATACGCAAGGACAAGAGTAAAATAATTCTACAATAGTCAACGGGTCTCGCTGGATATTCAAAGGTTGGGTGGTCATCCTCTCAGACCTGTTCGGTCTGATACACAAGGACAAGAGTAAAATAATTCTACAATAGTCAACGGGTCTCGCTGGATATTCAAAGGTTGGGTGGTCATCCTCTCAGACCTGTTCGGTCTGATACACAATGATATGCGTGACAGCGTCGGGTGAATATGGGGCGAGTTGTTTAGATTTGTACCTGTATAGGTATTTGCGTGGTAGCGTGGTACGAATATGGGGCGAGTTACTTACGTTTGCTTTTGCGTATTTGTGAAGTAACGTTGGAACCCTTTGTCTATCTATCCTCCTTCGAGAAGAAAAATTATTGTACAAGAGCACGTACCGTCCGCCTCTATTCTTGTCAACGGGTTTTGCTAGATATTCAAAGGTTGGGTGGTCATCCTCTCAGACCCGTTCGGTTCAAAGATACGCAAGGACAAGAGTAAAATAATTCTACAATAGTCAACGGGTCTCGCTGGATATTCAAAGGTTGGGTGGTCATCCACTCAGACCTGTTCGGTCTGATACACAAGGACAAGAGTAAACTAATTCTACAATAGTCAACGGGTCTCGCTGGATGTTCAAGGGTTGGGTGGTCATCCTCTCAGAACTGTTCGGTCCAAAGATACGCAAGGACAAGAGTAAAATAAATCTACAATAGTCAACGGGTCTCGCTGGATAATCAAAGGTTGGATGGTCATCCTCTCAGACCTGTTCGGTTCAAAGATACGCAAGGACAAGAGTAAAATAATTCTACAATAGTCAACGGGTCTCGCTGGATATTCAAAGGTTGGGTGGTCATCCTCTCAGACCTGTTCGGTCTGATACACAAGGACAAGAGTAAAATAATTCTACAATAGTCAACGGGTCTCGCTGGATATTCAAAGGTTGGGTGGTCATCCTCTCAGACCTGTTCGGTCTGATACACAATGATATGCGTGACAGCGTCGGGTGAATATGGGGCGAGTTGTTTAGATTTGTACCTGTATAGGTATTTGCGTGGTAGCGTGGTACGAATATGGGGCGAGTTACTTACGTTTGCTTTTGCGTATTTGTGAAGTAACGTTGGAACCCTTTGTCTATCTATCCTCCTTCGAGAAGAAAAATTATTGTACAAGAGCACGTACCGTCCGCCTCTATTCTTGTCAACGGGTTTTGCTAGATATTCAAAGGTTGGGTGGTCATCCTCTCAGACCCGTTCGGTTCAAAGATACGCAAGGACAAGAGTAAAATAATTCTACAATAGTCAACGGGTCTCGCTGGATATTCAAAGGTTTGGTGGCCATCCTTTCAGATCTGTTCGGTCCAAAGATACGCAAGGACGAGAGTAAAATAAATCTACAATAGTCAACGGGTCTCGCTGGATAATCAAAGGTTGGATGGTCATCCTCTCAGAACTGTTCGGTCTAATACGCAAGGACAAGAGTAAAATAATTCTACAATAGTCAACGGGTCTCGCTGGATATTCAAAGGTTGGGCGGTCATCCTCTCAGACCTGTTCGGTCTGATACACAATGATATGCGTGACAGCGTCGGGTGAATATGGGGCGAGTTGTTTAGATTTGTTCCTGTATAGGTATGTGCGTGGTAGCGTATTACGAATATGGGGCGAGTTACTTACGTTTGCTTTTGCGTATTTGTGAAGTAACGTTGGAACCCTTGTCCCTTTGTCTATCTATCCTCCTTCGAGAAGAAAAATGATTGTACAGGAGCACGTACCGTCCGCCTCTATTCTTGTCAACGGGTTTTGCTAGATATTCAAAGGTTGGGTGGTCATCCTCTCAGACCCGTTCGGTTCAGAGATACGCAAGGACAAGAGTAAAATAATTCTACAATAGTCAACGGGTCTTGCTGGATAATCAAAGGTTGGGTGGTCATCCTCTCAGACCTGTTCGGTCCAAAGATACGCAAGGACAAAAGTAAACTAATTCTACAATAGTCAACGGGTCTCGCTGGATGTTCAAAGGTTGGGTGGTCATCCTCTCAGACCTGTTCGGTCTGATACACAAGGACAAGAGTAAAATAATTCTACAATAGTCAACGGGTCTCGCTGGATATTCAAAGGTTGGGTGGTCATCCTCTCAGACCTGTTCGGTCTGATACACAAGGACAAGAGTAAACTAATTCTACAATAGTCAACGGGTCTCGCTGGATGTTCAAGGGTTGGGTGGTCATCCTCTCAGAACTGTTCGGTCCAAAGATACGCAAGGACAAGAGTAAAATAAATCTACAATAGTCAACGGGTCTCGCTGGATAATCAAAGGTTGGATGGTCATCCTCTCAGACCTGTTCGGTTCAAAGATACGCAAGGACAAGAGTAAAATAATTCTACAATAGTCAACGGGTCTCGCTGGATATTCAAAGGTTGGGTGGTCATCCTCTCAGACCTGTTCGGTCTGATACACAAGGACAAGAGTAAAATAATTCTACAATAGTCAACGGGTCTCGCTGGATATTCAAAGGTTGGGTGGTCATCCTCTCAGACCTGTTCGGTCTGATACACAATGATATGCGTGACAGCGTCGGGTGAATATGGGGCGAGTTGTTTAGATTTGTACCTGTATAGGTATTTGCGTGGTAGCGTGGTACGAATATGGGGCGAGTTACTTACGTTTGCTTTTGCGTATTTGTGAAGTAACGTTGGAACCCTTTGTCTATCTATCCTCCTTCGAGAAGAAAAATTATTGTACAAGAGCACGTACCGTCCGCCTCTATTCTTGTCAACGGGTTTTGCTAGATATTCAAAGGTTTGGTGGTCATCCTCTCAGACCCGTTCGGTTCAAAGATACGCAAGGACAAGAGTAAAATAATTCTACAATAGTCAACGGGTCTCGCTGGATAATCAAAGGTTGGGTGGTCATCCTCTCAGACATGTTCGGTCCAAAGATACGCAAGGGAAAAAGTAAACTAATTCTACAATAGTCAACG
>CATLJK010000202.1:0-12500 GCA_949987565.1 Luidia sarsii
GAGAGAGAGAGAGAGAGAGAGAGAGAGAGGGGGGGGAGATATGGACAAGTCTCATCCGAAAAAAAGAATAAGTCATCTGATGATGATAAAATAGCAGCTCATCGGCTCATCGTTGTTTCGGACCGGGGGGCTATTGGTCGGACTAGACGTTGGACGCGAGATGAACGACCACCCCTTTCCCCCCATCCTACTTCCTCATCCTCCCCTCCCGTGGGTGCGAGGTTTAGACGGGGAGCGATTGCCTCGGGGAAGCAGGCCAATGTTCTTCCCGGATCGCCAATTGCAGCCGGGTATCAGTTTGCAGCTAGGCGCCTCGCTCATTTTTAGCCCACAGCCATCCCCCCATCTCTCTCTCTCTCCTCTCCCCTCCTCTCCCCTCCTCTCCCTCTCTTCTCTTCACCATCACATCACACTGATGGCAAAGAACGGAAATGTCATGACTATATCACAATGTGCTATTGAATTCCGTGTGCTATTTAATTCAATACGCACTGTGACATTGTCAGACCATATGTCCCCAACCTGTCTCGTGATTTTCATATTTCTATTTTACCAACTTGAGATTCCAGGGGGTTTTTTTTCACCCAGAACCCGCCATAAAAATGTCCCGAAAATGCTTCGTGGTTAGCCATTTTATGACTGTTACCACTCACCCGGAAAAAGTCGTCTTCAAATAGAAAACAAAAATACAAATAATAGGACCGTATCCTTTCTGTATGAGTATAGTCTTTGTCTCCTCCTCCTCCCCCTCCTCATCCTCCTCCTCTCCATCATTCTCATTCTCCTCCTCCTCCTCATTCTCCTCCTCCTCCTTATCCCCTTCTCCTCCTTCCCTCCCCTCCTCCTCCTCCTCCTCATTCGCCACCTACTCCTCTTTCTCCTCCTCCTCCCCTCGCCTTCTCTTCTGTTCCTCTCTCCCTCTCTCCCATTTTTTTTATTCGACCATATACCGAGCCCTGATCTTTTGCTGTCAGGCAGCTTACTGGATAAATTAGTCACGTAGGTTCCTGACGCTGGAAAAGCAAGATCATGTCGGCCTTTGGGGTGGAATCCAAGCCGGGGGCCCCGGCCGACGGAGCGCCGAGGAGTCATAAATATCCCTTCTCCTCGCGATGATATTCTATACGCGGGAGTCCCTGGTAGCTGTGTCACGTTACCCGGGGTTTTAGCCGTGGTGCGGCCAGCTTTTCGGTGTCGACTTACAGCGCTTGTTTCCTTTTGGGGGGACCCGGTCCTGCCAACCTTTCGCCTTTTCCCATCAACACACCAACTCTATCCCCTCTTCCCTTCCTTCCCTTCCCTTCCCTTCGCTTTCCATGCAGCCTCCCTCCCCCTGATAAAGAGAAAGGACCAAGAGTTCGGAGAGAGAGAGATAGGGCGAGAGAGAGAGATGGAGAGAGAGAGAGAGAGAGAGAGAGAGAGAGAGAGAGAGAGAGAGGAGAGAGAGAGAGAGAGAAAGAGAGAGAGATAGGGCAAGAGAGAGAGAGAGAGAGAGAGGGGGGGGGGGAGAGAGAGAGAGAGAGGGGGGGGGGCGAGAGAGGAAAGGATTGGATGCTGGGGTGTTTTTTTTCCTTTCTCTCTCTCTCGCTCTCGCTCTCTCACATTCCTCTCTTTCTCTCCTAGTGTGTGTGTCTCTCACTTTACTCTCTTTCCTCGTATTTGACTGCATCTAAGGTTTCTAATGCATAAGGCCGCTGTCTGAATTCAAAACCAGCGCTGCGGTATCGGATTGTCCTTTAAGTGTCTGAAAACACTCACAGTCAAGATGTTTGTGGTACTCCGCCTTTTTATCGTGACATTTCTTAATTTTTTCTTCTATTTTTAGTCAATTCTGATTTCTTGTTTGTGAAGATTCTTCTCTTTTCCTTAGGAGACACAAGACTATTGTTACACAAATCTAAAAAATTAAATTAAAAAACAGGTCATCCTATATTATTTTGAATTTCCAAACAAGAGTCATCTTTTCCGTGAAAGCACAGGAATTATATTTAGAAATTGTTTATTAGAAGCATTTGTTTCTGTGAATGTTGGTTTATTTCTTTTTTAAATCGCACATTACAATTGGGGGATTTGGTTTCTCTGAATAATGAATGTCTGCTCTATTTTCAATATCCGAACTCAAGATTCTTGAATCGAGATGCCACCGTTACACACCAATGAAAATCCGATAGATGCTCTGATCTTCCTTTTGAAATTGGACTTCAGCACTTGACTAGCCTGTTGTGTAGTGGGCCTGTGCTGTTGAGTTGTGGTAATCTGCAGCCGTTAGTATGGCAACCCATTGCCTTGTGTGGTTTTTTTTAACAGTGTCCTTGAAGGGGCTTACAAGCTTTGCCCGGATGAGTCTCATTTGATATGAAAATTCAGTTCCTGGAAACGTGAAGAAAAAAAATACATCAATCTCCCCCTGCTGTCTCAGCTGCGCAGTTGTCAATGGCAACAAACTGGAGACCCATCCTTAGGCCTTCGACACACACACAGCCCCCTCTCCTTCTCTGTCATTATTCAGATGCACCGGCATTGAGGAAGGGCTTGCAGTTACAGCAAGTGTGTATTAATGGCCAGCAGTGGGATTCAGATTGTGCAATGCTGGCTTGCCCCGGCCACTACCGTCATGTAGTTGAGGCATTGTTTTTTTGTCTTTCTTTTAAATAGAAGCAATGGGATGCAACTGTCTAAAGCCCTGGCACATTTTGCACAACGGCTATTGCAGGGATGGTGCAAGTTCAGCAGATGAAATGATGATGTTGTTTTGTAAGAGGATAGTGCTCTCAAAACGAATCCAAAAACACGAAAGACATACAATAATGAGTGCCACAGCTGACCCACTGGAAACAATACCTCTGCCAGAGTAATTTTGAAAGGTCAATGTCATTGATATGTTGGTCTGTTCAGCTTCATATGCTTTCATGCATAGGCCTACCCAATTGTACAAGTACATTTTCATTCGGTCAGACAAAATGGGCAAATTGCTGGTAGTAAGTGTGCTCCTGCATCTGTGTGATGTGGCTAACCATTGTTTTGCCTACAAAATAGTGCATGGGTAGAGCACTCCATGTATTAATGAGTTCATCCAGTTACACAAGATATATTCTGTACAGTGTTCCAGTAGGAACTGTTGTTAACAAAATATCCAAGCCTAATCGCAACAGTAGATTATGGCTAGCACACCATGGCTGTGATTTCCTTGACAGGTGTCAGCTCAGTTTCATAGGAAACTCTTTACTTGGAAGAATCTGAGGCTCACGTCTTTTAAGACAGCCATTTTGCATGGCACCGGCCGCCAGTGTTACACATCCTAGACCATTTTTTGCTGGTAACCAGGGCCCAATTTCATAGAGCCGCTTAAGCATGAAAATCTGCTAAGCAGGAAAAGGTCTTCCTCGTGTAAGCAGGATTACAAGCTTCAACAAATTAAGCGGTTGTCACGATTTTCTCGAGACTCGGTTAGCGGATTTGCCGGATTGAGCTGAAATTTGCACAGGTGTGCTATTCCATGCATATGTTGGATCAGACAACGTATGGATGCTATTCTTTGACCTCGACCAATGTTGTGTAGGGGCTTTAAGCATAACATTCTGGCATGAACGGTCATCCTTGTGTAAGCAGGATTACAGTGAAGTATGTTGCTTTGGATTTGTATTCGACCCTCCTTTTCTTTGTATGAAACAGAAGTGAAAATTGAGTCAGCCAGCTGATCTTTAAGCACATTTTGTGCTTTTAAAAGCCGATTTTGGTGCTTAAGCAACTGATGCTTTTAGCAAGCAGTAGTCTAAGACAAGACAAACAGTATCACATGGGAGTATTGTTGGCTGTCCTGTGAAAGTAAGTAGGACTTCATGCCAAGCAGAGTTTCATGCTGATCGAATGAGGTCCATGAAATTGGCCCCAGATCTTTACAAGAGAGAGAGAGGGCTGAGGGCAATGCTTGCCCTGCCTCCTCAGTAAGACCCATGTGTCAGCATCCTTCTCCATGGCTGGTTCCACATTTCTCCTCTGGCCTCTGACCTAAACATGAGCGGGTGCAGAGGTTTGAGATTAGGGGGAACCGAGCCACCCCCCCCCCTGTCTCAGATAAAGCCGCACCCCTGTCTAGCATAGGGCCTGCAATGTATCCCACCTTTCCGGTTCCTTACTTCTTCCCTATACGTAGTAGGCACAACCCATCCTGCGGACGATTTCACCGTACCCGTTGTAACTTACGACACATCGCACCATATGGCCTAGCAGGCTAGCACAACTTACAATGGGTTATCCATCGCAAATCGAGTTACAATGCATCGTAAGGCTTTATGAAATGCACCCCAGGTCCTTGTTAATGCCCTGCTACTCAGAAATCCGGCTTGCTCATTGCCCGGGCATACTGGGCCGTGGCACAAAAAGACATTTGCTGACAAATCAACGGAGACTGCAACACCAGTCTACAGTTGCAATCATGCAAGCTGCTCCCTGAACTAAACCACTGAAACCAGGGAGGGAGGATGGAGGTGGGATACGAGTCAAGCTGTTGTGACAAGTTCAGGCATTACAAGCGACTGATTTTGATGGTCTTGGACTGGCTTTCCTCAAACCTGTTTACAACCAGCAACGATTTGCCCAAAAATTAGCACGCTGATTATCCTTAACGGCGCTGTAAATTCAGGGAGAAAATCATTGTCTTATTGAATTAATGGGCTCATCTTCCCAATAACAAGGGGTTTTCAATAGGTGCAAGTCATCTCTATTATGTCCTGTAAAATACATCAAGAGTGTACATGTACACATGTATATTGGTGGCCAACAGAGGGCTCACTTCTCCTTGAAGCTTCACACACAATAGAAGTGGCCTGTTGTCCAAATACTAGCATACTGTCACAGTATCTCTAGAGCAAACTGTCATAAATCTGCTGAAAGTGGTATCTTTACAAAACGTCTTGTGTATGTCAATATAGAATTACGTGAAGCTTCTTGAAGTATCTTATGGTGAAACCTATGAGGATTTTCTCTATCGGTAAAAGACATTTTAGTTTTGTTTCTATCAGTTAAGAAGAACTTCCATTTGACATCAACTGAGCTTGAAACACTGGTGAATATTCTGCGATTTATGATTCTTAATCATTGTCATTATCAGTTGTCACAGCCTTATTCCAAGCTCAACCCAAATGAAGATTTGTCAACCGTTCATTCTGTGACCCTTAGTATTTATTCCAAAAAAACCTAAGATGGATTTATTTTCGTCGAACAAATCAATGAAGTACTGACTGGGATCTGTTGAACAAAATGAAAACATGGCAAAGAAAACTTTAACTGGATCATTTTATCAAGTTAATTTATTGTATTGGTTTATTTATTTCCTGTGTTTGCTGATGTGATGTCTGTCACTCTGTCCTTATATGTCTGTCTGTCTGTCTGTCTGTCTGTCTGCCTGCACTTCATAGGTATGTGGGTGTCTCGATAAGCAAGTGTCAGGCAGCTACAGTGGCAGTCTTATCTGGACATGATGGCATTTGAATCAACCAGCTTTTCCTTTAAGGGAAGTGTGCCCTCGCTTGACACCTTTTCCTCCCACCCTCTCTCCGGCAGGTCACTGACCCCTCCCACATTTCCCTGGGTCCCCTGTCCACATTTTGACACCCTTGCACTTCAACTCACAGGCTTATCTTGGGGGGGGAGAGAGGGGGAGGTAATAGGTGCACAGTTCCAAAAGTTGATGAACCGCTGGTGAACTCACTCCATTCCAGGACTTTCCCACTCAGTGTTTTCCTAACATGTTCTCATTTTCTTTCTTCATATTTTTTTTCTCTCCTGTGGTTTACTTGTCAAGACTCGGTTGGGTTAAAGGTTGAGAAATAATGCAAGGAGTTCACAGCTTTCTGTGCTTTTGTAGGCGTATGTGCACTAAAAAAAAAAGGTTTTCAAATTTCATTTTCCATTAAGAGTTCAAAGTGATTTTTTTCTTTCTCAGTGAGTTACGAGTTGAGGTTGAAATTGATTGATAATAATTTCCCCCTGCCCAACCTCTATCTCACATAGTTAGATTCAATCACCAATCACCCCTGGGCAATTTTCCCCTGTGCTTCAACCTCCCTGGGGCGAGACCAATTTTCCCTGAAATGCTTTGATTTGATTTTATTCATTCTTTCCCTTTTTTTTCTTGTCTTGTTAATTGTTGGGTGCTTTTTTCTTCTTCTTCTTCTTCTTGATGGTTTGAATTTTGTTTTTTCCCCTCTCCCTCCCTCGTAGAAACTGGACCAGTTCGGAGCACGGTGCCGAGATGAAGGCAGCGAGCCTCTCTCAGCAGCTGAGCAAACTTGGCCAGGAACTGGAGGGGATGAAAGCGGATCTGGTGGAGGTAAACACTGGATCAGATGCCCTTTAGTCCTCAACCTAGACACCCCTGGTCTTTTGGCAACCGAATCAGCCCACCACTGCCCCCTCCCCCACCTCCAGCACACACATAGTCCTCCCCCTCCCCCCCCCCCCCCACTCAACAATGCACATACACATTATTCTGAAATTCCCAACCTGGCTGAGTTTGTTATTTTTACAGTGTCTGGTGTTTTTTTTCTTTGATCCCAAATGATTGTACTAACTCTTTTTTACCATTTATCTATTTATTTATTTTTTTTGCCTCTTTTGATAGGTGGAAATGATTTATTTTTAATATTTTTCTCACGATTTTGAGTTGATGTCTCAAAAGATCAGAAGCCCTGGCATTTCGTTCCCAATAGGAGCTTTCTCATCAAATCATCAGACATTCTAACTTTTTGGAGATTTAAAGTGATATACAAAAATGTTGCAAACTGCTTATTGACTAAAATTACCAAAATGCAAATCTTAAAATTTAGTAGGCCTGACGTTTCGATCCTAGCAGGACCTTTCTCAAAGGCAGAGTGACAAGCACGAAACAGATACATGTACACGAAGGAAGGGGGGAAGAGATTGAATAGGACACAGATGAGAAACAAAGGACAAAGAGTAAAGCTGGTAGGGAGAGATCAAAGGGAAGGGCAAGGAGTAGGGTAGGGATTAGTGAGAAGAGGGGGAAAGATCAAAGAGGGGGAAAGATCAAAGAGAGAAGTGTGGAGGAGGAGTGAACACAAAAGAAGGATTATCAGAAAGCTGCATGGTGTTAGTCATTACCCTCCTGGAAGTTGAGACCATGTGGTTGAATAGTCCGAAGACGCTTCATCCACATTTTCTCACGGCTAAGATTGACAGCATTACTATGGTGACCAAGGGATTCTATGCCCAGTACACTCATATCTGATATCGAATGATCAGGGAGATTGAAGTGATACCCAACAGCGGTGTCCATTTTAGCGGTTTTGATTGTGGACCTATGGATACGTTTTTTGAGGGTGTTTTTGGTCTCACCAACATACTGAACATTACAAAATCTACAAGAGATGAGGAATATGATGTTTGATGTAGTGCACGTGATAGAGCCATAGGTCGTGTGGGTAGTTCCAGAAGAATGTCAATTGAAAGAGTCTATTTCCTTGACATGTGTCTTGCAAACAATGCATTTCGAGGTACACTTAAATGTACCAAATTTAGTGGGAGGTGAAGTGTCCAAAGGGGGAACCTCTACTCGGACAATTAAGTCATGCAGGTTACGGGGGCGCCTGAAAGCCAAAACAGGCGAATTTGGAATGGCATCAGCCAGACGATCTGAAGTGTGGAGAATATGGTGGTTTTCCTTAGTTATCTTCCTGAGAGGAGGAAGAGAAGGGTTAACTTTTGGAGATTTGCCAAAATGTGGGGCCTGTAAATTCAGTGAGCGGTTTTCCAATCAGTTTGTTTATTTATGGCCGATTTAGCCGACAAATTGAGCTGCAGTGCTGAATTTTTCACAATAATACTATGGACATGGCATATTCATAACTATGAAGAACATCTTTATGATTTGTCTATTGTTATTTCTTTTGACCGTGGACATGTCCTCACCAAAATAACTTCATCCGGGCAAATGCAGTGGGTTGATTGTCCTCCAGACGTCTGAGGCTATTAACCGCACCAGTGTCTGATCCAAGTGTGGGTAGTCCCTTATAGACCTCGCCTTCCCAAGCTCAAAGGAATGATTTTTTGTTGTGGTCTCTTCTCCATGATGACTAGACTCGAGGCAAGCCACTGACTATCCATTTGATTTTCCTTTTAATGTGATAAGAGGTAAGAGTACATTCACTCCAGTCTGGGTGATGACACACCGAGCTGTTGATGGATTGTTGATTTTTTTCGAGGGGTGGGGGTAGGGGGGCTGCTGTATAGTACCTTACTCTCAGCCAGCGGCCTGGCCATTATGGTTCTGTCAAAAGTAGTGTGTGTTGTTTTTTTTTTTTTTTTTTGAGGGGGGGGGGGGTGGCAGTACCTTTAGTCCAAGTAACCCCCCCCCCCCCACCACCACCCTTACCTTTCTTTAAAAGCTTCAAAATCCGGGCCCTAGTGTTGATAATTGTCTGGGAGCTCCTCAGTCGATTTGAGAGAACATTAAGGAGGGGAGGAGATTGAGGGATGGGAGTAGAAAACCCCGCTATCGAGATTGGCTGCGGGGGACAAGACAAGACGACATTCCCATTTCCCAGCCCCGGGTGTCTGGACAAAGCTTAATCAGTGGGTAAAAAAAAAAAATTAGAAAGTAAGCCAAAAAAAAAAGAAGAGAACCCCAACTAGATGTCAGGATTGAGTTGAGTCCAGAGGCCATGAACATGGGACACCGGATGTCAATTGGGGTTAAGCCTACCCCACCCCTCCCTCCCTCCCTCCCTCCCTCCCTCCCTCCCTCCCTCCCTCGCTCTTTCAGGTAGTTGGGATTTTTTTATTTTTTTTTTTTCGTTCAGAAGGCTTGCAACCCTGGCCTTTCGTGCCATCCTGCCCAAAATGGGCTCCGCATTCATGCCTTGGAGCATCGTAATGCCTCCGACAGGAGAGCCGTGGAGCGGTGAACCGAAGCAACCTGCACGATGCGAAAGGAGGAGGATCACGGGCGAGGATTTGGAGGGGGAGGAGAGAGCTGGAGAAGATTGATAAATGCCCCTCCCCCCCAAAAAAAAAACTGTTGCCGCATCGTTCCCCCCCCCAAAAAAAAAAAAAAAAAATCAGCAAGAGCCATGGATGTGATGGCCCGATGCAAAATCAGCATCAATGGCAGGGGCTCTTTCCTGTCTTCGAGGGCCCTCTGCCTGAAACAAAAACCCTGCCGGTGTCGAATAACCCGAACAAATTGTTGAATTTACCGGCCCGTGCCTCAGCCTCCGCTGCCAGCCAAACTGAAGGAGAGGAAAAGAAAGAAAGAAAGAAAGAAGCAACCTGAGGAATCCTCATTTCTTCCGCCGCCGCGCTGGGGCGGGGCTCTTGAGTGGGATAGCTTGACTTCACCCACCGGCGAAGGGTGTCATCCCGCCCGCCGCTCCCCTCCCCTCCCCTCCTCTTCCCCCTTAGGTCTAGAAGCCTCCTTGACCTCCTTAGGGATGAGCATTATATACATTCTGAGCATTATATGCACTTACACCCACCCCTCCTGCCTGCACTTGGCAACCGAGACAGAGAGAGATTTGAGATAGAGGGAGCGAGAGAGAGAAGGAGAGATAGAGGGAGGAAGAGAGAGAGATAGAGGAAGAGAGGGAGATAAAGAGAGTGGGGGTTGAAGAGAGAGAGAGAGAGAGAGAGAGAGGGGGAATTGAGAGAGAGAGAGAGAGAGAGAGAGAGAGAGAGAGAGAGAGAGAGAGAGAGAGAGAGAGAGAGGGAATTGAGATAGAGAGAGAGAGAGGAAGAGAGGGAAAGAGAAATACAGAGAGAGGGGGAGAGAGAGAGAGAGAGTGGGAGAAAGAGGACAACAGATACAGAGACAGATAGTGGGAGACAGACAGAGAAACGGATAGTGGGAGACAGACAGACAGAGAGACAGAGAGGGACATTCTGAAGCCCACCCAGACCACTACCATCTGCAGGCCGGGTGAGATGGGTGCAGAGGTCTTGAGGAAGTCCAGCTAGATGCCGTACAGACACCGCAGGCTTCCCCCCACTCTCCCCTTCCCTCGGGCCTCGGGGCGACGTGCCGGCCCTCACCGGTTGAGGCAGGGCCCGTCGCCTCATGATCGGGCTCCTCCTGTCTCCTCCCCGAGGGAGCACGAGCCGAGGGGGGTTGACAATCTCCCTCTTGCCTCATCTAAGGCTTCAAGTATGTTCCTCTCGGCGGGCGCACTCTTGTCTTTATAGATTTGTCAGCGTTTTCTTCTTTCCAGAGAGAGATGGATTTCTTTCTTTCTTTTTGTTTTCTTTCTGTTCCGGAGGTAACTTGTATGAAGCACCCAATGGGTTGATTTCTTTGTGCTTTCTTCTTGCCAATTCAGACCAGGGTAATGAATTGGCCGTGGAGTCATGGCACTAGTTTTAACATGACACACAATAGGAAAGTCCTCAAGTACAGTGCCATTGTGATGTGGGGGGGGGGGGGGTTGGGGTTCACTGTGAGATGTTTGATTGGTATTATTTTTACAAGACCCATCCATATTAGTGATTGATTCTGGCCTGGCGTGGAGCAGAAATCCTCTGTTTATTTGCTTCAGTCTACTGCAGTCCTTTGAAAGACCTTACCTTTGTTGCTATGATGAATTTCCAGTGTCTCAATCCTTCCAAGCCCTCACCTCCAGAATAGCGTCACTCTGCTCACAGCATGAGGCTCACTGCATAGGATCCTGCCATAGCCTTACAGCATAAGCTCAAGGCATAAGCTCATTGCATAGGCCTGTGTCACAGGCTTAGGGCATAGGCTCACAGCAGCATATACTCAGAGTACAGGTTCACAACATAGGTTCACAGCATAGGCTCACTGCATAGGCTCACAGCATAGGCTCACTGCATAGGCTCATGTCATAGGCTCACTGCATAGGCTCATGTCATAGGCTCACTGCATAGGCTGACAGCATAGCCTCACTGCATAAAGTAGGCTCACAGCATAGGTTTGCATTATAGACTCACAATAAAATTATAGGCTTCCAGCTTAGGCTTCCAGCTTTGGCTCACAGCAATAGACTCACAGCATAGGCTCACAGCATAGGCTCACAGCGTAGGCTTATAGCATAGGCTCACAGTATATATGCTCACAGTATAGGCTCACAGCATAGGCTCACAGCATAGGCTCATAGCATAGGCTCACAGCATAGGCCCACAGCATAGGCTCACAGCATAGGCTCACAGTATAGGCTCACAGCATAGGCTCACAGCATAGGCCCACAGCATAGGCCCACAGCATAGGCTCACAGCATAGGCTCACAGTATAGGCTCACAGCATAGGCTCACAGCATAGGCTCACAGCATAGGCTCACAGCATAGGCTCACAGCATAGGCTCACAGCATAGGCTCACAGTATTGGCTCACAGCATAGGCCCACAGCATAGGCTCACAGCATAGGCCCACAGCATAGGCTCACAGCATAGGCTCACAGCATAGGCTCACAGCATAGGCTCACAGCATAGGCTCACAGTATAGGCTCACAGCATAGGCCCACAGCATAGGCTCACAGCATAGGCTCACAGCATAGGCTCACAGCATAGGCCCACAGCATAGGCTCACAGTATAGGCTCACAGCATAGGCTCACAGTATAGGCTCACAGCATAGGCCCACAGCATAGGCCCACAGCATAGGCTCACAGCATAGGCTCACAGCATAGGCTCACAGCATAGGCTCACAGCATAGGCTCACGGTATAGGCTCACAGTATAGGCTCACAGCATAGGCTCACAGCATAGGCTCACAGCATAGGCTCACAGCATAGGCTCACAGCATAGGCTCACAGCATAGGCTCACAGCATAGGCTCACAGCATAGGCTCACAGTATAGGCTCACAGTTTAGGCTCACAGTATAGGCTCACAGTTTAGGCTCACAGTATAGGCTAACAGCATAGGCTCACAGTATAGGCTCACAGTATAGGCTCACAGTATAGGCACACAGCATAGGCTCACGGTATAGGCTCACAGTATAGGCTCACGGTATAGGCTCACAGCATAGGCTCACAGCATAGGCTCACAGCATAGGCTCACAGCATAGGCTCACAGTATAGGCTCACAGCATAGGCTCACAGCATAGGCTCACAGTATAGGCTCACAGTATAGGCTCACAGCATAGGCTCACAGCATAGGCTCACAGTATAGGCTCACAGTATAGGCTCACAGCATAGGCTCACAGCATAGGCTCACGGCATAGGCTAACGGCATAGGCACACGGTGCAATAACAGTTAGCAACAGAATCTGATAATGAAACTGATTAGAAAGGACACCAAAAGATAAAGTTAACTTCCCTGCTTGAATCCCTAGCTTATCACTTCATCTTTTTACCGCCTTCTCCAGAATCTTCATTCAGATGCCAGGAAGACAGTGACTGAGCCAGGTCCCAAGCAGTTGCCTTTCACCGGGAGCCGTTCCGAATTGCATGAGGTGAACACTCTCTAACAAAATTTAATGAGAAATCTAACTCTTAAGTCTTCACCTTTGGCTTTTTTTTCCCTTTTTTACCAGCCAT
>CATLJK010000203.1:0-30323 GCA_949987565.1 Luidia sarsii
GGGCAAGCTAGCAAGTCGCATTCCCCTAAAGAAAAAAGAAAAAAGATAGAAGTGGGACACATGTACACGGTTTATATAAAAACAAAAAAACCTGCTCTAAACAATTGGTAGTGGGTTGCCTTGGTGATGGTGCGACCTCTCTTGACCCCTGGCAAGCAGGACCCAGGTGGGCTGAACTGGCGGAGCACCGGGGTGTTTTGACATCAAACATGGGGGGTGGGGTGGGGTAGGGGGTGGGTGTGTGCATGGAGGTGTGCTTGGTCATAGAGCATGGCTTGCTATAGGAGCTTTGACACTTAACTCCTGCGTACATCCTGTGTACATGTACACATCTCAACTGCCTGCTTTGAGCACAGTACATGTTACACTGTACACTTGTACATATGTGACCCGGCACAGCGAAATGAGGAATATCCCACCAAAACACTTTTCGAGTAAACAACGCCTGAAGTCAAAGTATCTTCTCATTTTTGTTTTGTTTGTATTATCGGAAAGTTAATGTATTGGAGGATATTATGTCCAAAGGATTTTTCCGAAATCCGTCTCTAAACTAATTTTGAAAAAACGAGGATTTCGGCGGAGTGTTTCACTGTTTGTGTACTGTTTTCATGAAAATGTAAAGTTCCTGACTTTATGAATGGCCGCTTTCGAGGAGTTAAAATTGCGCTGCTATATTGTGTCTGGTGAACAGGCGAAATCCCTTTGTACTATTTACAACAAAGTTCATACAGAAATAATTTTGATATCATTCGAAAGCTAAGGGTATACTCTTTCACATCATTAGAAAATCTCAAAATCTCAAAAGTGGGGGTTATTCCTCATTATGCTGTGCCGGGTCACATATACTGTACCCAAAGAGGTATCAGAATGGGTTCTTCCCTCATTCTGCCTCTCTCTGGAATTCCCTTCCTGGTTCATGTTTCCCCCTGCCTATGATCTTGCCATTTTTAAAAGGAATGTTAATTCCTATATCTCTAGCCTTCCTGAGTCCCTCGCTACATATCTCCTTTCTCTAGCCCTTCTTTTCAGCCTTGTTTTGGGCTTTTTTAAAAATGTACATAAACAAGGATTTTCACAATGCACTGCGCTGTACATGTACCGCACATGTACATTTTACAGTAACAAAATTCGTACATGTGCAAGTACATGTACTGTACGTATGTCTACATGATACTGTACACTTGTATGCAAGAGGTACATGTACACTGTACATGTACACTGTACTGTACATGTACATGTACATGTACATGTACATGTATGTAAATGTACATGTAAATGTACATGTACAGTTCATCTTACCATAGAGCTTGCGGTATGATCTCACACACTATAAGCGTGTACTGGTACATGTTACATACGTGTACATGTACTGTATGTGTACATGAACACGTGTACATGTTGTACATGTACGCATGTTTACAGTATCAACAACATACAGAACATGTACAGTGTACGTGTGCATGCGTACATGTACATGTACTTGGGATATGCAGTACTGATAGTGACCTTGCAGTTACAGTACCGTACATGTATGTGCAGTACATGTACATACAGTATGTACTGTTCTGTACACTGTACATGTACACGTGCGAGTGGCATACAACAGACATGTACATGTACACGCACGTGTACATGTATGTACATGTACATATATACATATTTAAGTGACTATTGAATTGATATGTACACCATACAAGTAGATATGTTCACACAAATGTCGATTTACTAGTACTACTACTCATTACTTGTACATGTACATGTAGTACTACAATACATGTACTACTCATTACATGTACAGTACATGTAGTACTACATGTACTGTACTACTCATTACATGTACATGTAGTACTACATGTACTACTCATTACATGTACATGTATGTACCTGCATGCTCACTCAGTATTGTATAATTATTATACATGTACACATTCATCGCACGCCCAGTTTTGGATGCTGTTCTAGACAATGCGGACAATGGGTATGCCAGCAGGACACATGTACCAGTAGGCTATATCACCACCAAACAGACACCCAATGGTACCCCTCCCCCTCACCAAACCACACACATACTTACCCCTATCCCCACCCCCCCCCCCCCACTCATTCACTCACCCACTCACTTCATAACAGTACAATGGCAAATGCGTTGAAAAAAAAAGGCACATGATCACACTCACAGGGCCAAACAAAAGAACAAAGAAAATCAAAACGGCAGAGAACAAAAAGCCAAAGAAAAAGCTGCCAGCACCCCAACCCACCCCCCCCCCTTCTGAAAAAAAGAAAGAAAGAAAATTACAAAATCATGCAATAGTTTGTAGTGGAAGGAAACTGCATAATGTTCACTGTATGTACAATGTACATGTACATGTACATATGTGACCCGGCACAGCATAATGAGGAATAACCCCACTTTTGAGATTTTGAGATTTTCTAATGATGTGAAAGAGTATACCATTAGCTTTCAAATGATATAAAAATATAATATCCTATAATATTTAAAATTTCCGAAAAATAAAATAAAATTATTTGTAATCGAGTTGTGATGATACATGTACTTTAACTTCAGGCGTTGTTTACTCAAAAAGTGTTTTGGTGGGATATTCCTCATGTCGTTGTGCCGGGTCACATATGTACATGTACATGTACAGTGCATACATGTACATGTACATACCGTATATACATGTACAGTATTACACTTTTACAGTGTACAATGTACAGTGTACAATGTACAGTGTACAATGTACAATGAACATGTACATGTACATGTACAGTACAGTACATACACTGTACAATGTACATGTAGTATCTTTTCAAAGACTGGGACTACTGTGGGTAGACTGGATGCTTGCTTTGGAGAAATGTCTTCAGTTTTCTTTTGACCTCAAATTTAAGACAAATAAAAAAAAAAATGGCAAAGAAAACAAACTTTGACTGGGCCGTGACTTAAACCCGAGACCTCTGTTTTGAGTACCAGCACTCTTCCCATCTGAGCTATCCAGCCCTTAGATGGCGGCCTTCCCAAACAGTTTGACTTCAATCTTAGGCAGTTGTTACATGAAGTGTACACCTACATGTACATGTAGCCTGGCCTAGCCACTGTCTGTCACTAGGGAGTAGTATAGAACAGCATTTGACCTACTGCACTATACAATGTACACTGTATGTTTGCCAGTATACAGTATACATGTAGTACAGTGTAGCACAGTATAGTACATGTACTGTACTGTACAGGTACGTGTACATATGTAACTCACATTGCTTTTCTCAATTGGAACGACATGCACTAGTATAGGGGCCTACAGTAGAAAAAAACCCAACTATTTTCCATTGAGGTGATTTCTGTCCCTTTAGCCACAAAAAAAAGACAAACTATTCACTACACGTATGGTACATGTACCATTCACATTGTATACCGGTACACAGTACCCTGTTAGTGCATGGTTAGTGTTACATGTACATGTACATGTACATGTACCCCCGGTACATGTGCATGTACATGTACATGTAACATACTGCATGCACTGCTCATTGTGGGTATGAAAATATTATCACAGATACATGTACGGTACATGTATACGTACATGATGTACATTAACACTAGGAGGGGCTGATTTGCTACTATTATCATACATCATGTACACATGTACATGATTAAGATTTGTTTTTAATTCACTAAAATAAACCAAGTGTTACTTCGGGTAGAGATATTTTTGTGTCAAAGACGAGAACAAACCTTTTTTTTTTTTGGGGGGGGGGCGGTTTCAAGGGTGGGGTACATGCAGTTGCGGTTATGGTTACAGCAAGTAGGGGTGAAGCGCTTTGATTTTAATTTTCTTTCAGTGTCGGGATTTTTGCTCGCTTTTAACGTACACCGCATATTCTCATTGCTCTTGTCCAATCTGATTTGTCAAAGTCAAGGTTGTCGCTAACCCGCTAATGCACTGCCCTTTGCCGCACCCACGACATCACATCGGACAATGATTAGATTGAAGGGTCGGGTTGTTGGTTGTCGGGGAGCGGCGAGGGGGAACAAAGTGATCCGCGGCGCTACAAACAACAGGTAAACGGAAAACCAGAGTCACAAACGCCACCATGATGTTCTAAGAGTCGACAAAAAGGTTCACACACAAATAAACGCACCAAGGGCTGGGGACAGTTTATTCCGACTACTAAAAACAGACTTCACACAACCTCGACCAGCTCGGTGGTCAAGTGGTTAAGACATCTGCACTAGGAAGCGGGAGATACGGGTTCGAATCCCGACCGAGCTGCCAGAATTTATTTCATCAGGCATCGGGCAAAGCACTGAGCAGTCAGTGTTAATCACATCAAGCAGAGCAAACTCTCCATGAATTACATTCTCCTCAACGCAAACTTCATGTTATCAACTTATCATCCACATGTATAATGGTATAGTACTTCCCTCACCATCCCAACCATAAGCTGGGCCACTACCACCATCATTCACGGACGGCAAAAAGGTTGACAAGAAGAAATCACCAAAGGACTACGGACAAGTCTATTCCTACAATTATAACAAACAATGCCACCTCCCCCATTACATTACAATACATGCATGTGGATGATAATGGAAAGGTCAGCCCCAACAAAATGCCCAGAAGACTTGGGTCATGTCTACTCTCTCCCAAGTCCCATCACCTCATTCCCCCAGCCCATTCACTACCATCACCTAGTGATGAAAAAAAGGACAACCCAAATGCCCAAAGGACTAGAGCCAAGTCTATTCCCATCTGTCAACACCTCCCTCACACACACATACATGTAAGTGCCACAAGCATACTGTAGTGTAGGTAACAAAAGAGCTCCCCAACGAATGCCCAAAGGACTAGGGCCAAGTCTTCACCAACCTCCCAACATGCCTTCCCCTTCAAACCATTATTGTCACCAATGGGAGATAAAAGGTCAGCCCAAATAAATGCCCAAAAGGACTAGGGCCGAGTCTACTCCATCCCTCCAAGCCCCTTCCAAATACATTGTAAACAACAATGGTTGATGTTCTTCTCTCAAAGGCAATATGTGATCTGGCACAGCGACATGAGGAATATCCCACCAAAACACTTTTCGAGTAAACAACGCCTGAAGTCAAATTATCTTCTCAATTCGATTAAAAATGAATTTTTTATTTTTTTTTATTTTCGGAAAGTTAATGTATTGGAGGATATTATGTCCAAAGAATTTTTCTGAAATCCGTCTCTTTAATGTTGAAAAACGAGGATTTCGGGAGAGTGTTTGTGTACTGTTTTCATGAAAATATAAAGTTCCTACATTTTTGAATGGCCGCTTTCGAGGAGTTAGACTGGTGCTGCTATATTGTGTCTGGTGCCAAATGAACGAGCGAAGTCCCCTTGTACTATTTACAACAAATATTACGGAAATAAATTTGATATCATTCAGAAGCTAATGGTACACTCTTTCACATCATTAGAAAATCTCAAAATCTCGAAAAGTGGGGGTTATTCTTCATTATGCTGTGCCGGGTCACGTACTATGAGCAAAGGGCTGTAAGACACGCCCATCAAATCTGTGCCATCAATATCAAGTCAAAGACAAGATAAAAACCACCCCCCCCCCCACTTTAAAAGAAAGAACTGGGGTTTAAATTTCCCTTATATCTACGTACAGTACATGGATGTAAAATACACAAAGGCAGAGGCAGAGAAAGGTCCTGTTACTGTTAGGATAAAAATGTTGAGCTTTAAAAATTCATCTTCTTCTTTTTTTTGTAGGGAAAAGTCTAAGCCTACATACGAGGTAGAAAAAAAAACCTTAATCAATGGGTTTATCATAATGCGGGGTGATTGTTCACTCGGCGGCTTTGCTCACAACAGCATTCCATCGGAGGGAAGGGATGACGCATCTTACAGTCGCCGTACGACACCGGCCAGCGACAAGAATGCGGCAGAAAATATCTGATACGGCATGGGGGAGAGAGGGGGAGAGAGGGGGGAGAGAGGGGGAAGAGAGGGGAAGAGAGAGGGAGAGAGGGGAGGCAGAGGCAGAGGCAAAAGAAACTGGATAGAAAGAGAGAGGGAGGGAGAGGGAGGGAGAGAGAGAGAGAGAGAGGGGGGAAGAGGGGAAGAGGGGAAGAAAGGAAGAGGGGAAGAGGGGAAGAGGGAAGAAGAGGCAAGGACAGAGGCCAAAGAAAAGGCAGAGGAAGAGGTACAGTAGAGGCAAAGACCGAGGCAAAGCCGGGGGTAGAGGCAGAGACAAAAGAAGAGACGCCTTAGAACAAGTATGGATAATAAACCAAGTAATATCATACAAAATTGGAGGTAGAGGCAGAAGATGAGGTAGAGGAAGATGAAAAGGCAGAGGCAGAGACAGGGGAAGGGGCAGAGGCGGCAGAGGCAGAGGCAGAGGCAGAGGCAGAGGCAGAGGCAGAGGCAGAGGCAGAGGCAGAGGCAGAGGCAGAGGCAGGGGCAGAGGCAGAGCCACAGAGGCAGAGGCAGAGGCAGAGGCAGAGGCAGAGGCAGAGGCAGAGCCACATAGGGACTGTAGAAATCCCATGCACACAAGTATATGCACAAACATATATAATCCCATACACTACAGTGCAAACAAAAGACAATGAGTGATTATTTAAGCAGCCATCATGATACTTGAAACATATTTTCTAATATGACTGGCCAGCAAAAAATCTTAACCCATCCACCCCCCTCCCTTTGAAAAAAAAATATATATATCAGAGTGAGGAGCTACATGTACTAAGGAGCCTTGGAAGATACTTTGCTAGAAGAAAAGAAAAGGTTTCCTAGGGGTGGTAAAAAAAAGGCCAAGAGACCCATACTTTAAAAATAATATACAAACCCCATACCTATCCCCTGGTATGCCTGGCTAGAGAAAGGTCAAGGGGTCACGGATCACAATACCATCTTTGGTTATGGACCGGGAAGGCTGGTTCACATTCCTGAGACAGTGAGGGAGAGGGGGAGAGGGGAGAGAGAGAGGGAGAGAGGGGAGAGAGACAGGGAGAGGGGTTGTACTTGTGCCAACCAGCCAGCCAGCCCGCCCCCCCCCAAAAAAAAAACTGCCACACAAACGCCCATTGTGTTCTGCGATCTAGAGCTCATAACCTCTCTCCTTTCCTCTCCCTCACCTCCTCTTCATGCCCCCCCCCAAAAAAAAAAAATCTATCCCAAATTCACCATTATCACTACCCCTAGATACAACAGAGAGAACCTACTATGTGCAATGCATTAGTGCCATATGCATACAGTACCAGTACATGAGGCACTGTGCAAAAGATTGCCCAGTTAAAACCATGGAGGCATGGTACGACATTCCACAAACTCAACACTGCTTGGCTGACATTTGCTCCAACAATGACAGAATTGTTCTGATTTTTTTTTTTCATACAGACTTCTGCTATGGTTTGCATACTTGCATTTCCCCCTATCCCCCCCACCCCAAACTTAATCTGGGAGACTGTCAAAAGAAAGTTTCTATGAATAGATTGAGAGCCCCCTGGGGGGAGCGCTGTGGGAGGCAAATAATTTGTAAAGAAAGGGAGTAGGTGCAAAAAAGGAGGCCTTTTGAAAACTTCTGAATTACATTCCGAAAACTGAAGAATGAGCGAGCAAAAAATAGCGATTAGCGGACAGTCCGGTAAAGTTACTTATTATTCACGATGGAACTTCGCCTTCCATCTCTCACTCCCATCTCCCTCCAATCGTTTTTAAGCCGCGTTTCCGCTGGACTTACTTTGGTCAAAGTAGGTGACCGAGACAATGGTTACTCTTCCCGTTTTGAAGTCCAGTGGCAACGGCCCGGTTCAATTTCCTCTCGGTTACTTTAACCGAGCCGAATGGTTACATAAATTTACCGGCCAACCTCTGCCCTGTAAAAGTCACCAGGTTAAGTTTAACCGAGCCGATTAGTTCTGTGGTAATGCACCACTCAGTAAAACGCGACTCAGTAAAAAAAAAAAAGACATCCAGCCTATGACGTAGCACGTACATGTGCGCACTGTGCACCATGTCTGCTTCGTGTGAATCGTGTCACGCTAAATGTACATTTACATTTGTTGACCTATTTTACATTTGTTGACCTAATCTTGATTGCTATGCTACTGACGTCATCCTGTAACCTCAAAGGTCACGCACAGCGCCTGCATATTGCCAGCTCGGTTACTTTAACCATCGTCTCGGTTAAATTGACCGACTCAAAAGTCCAAGTGGGAACGATGGTCAACTTCCACAAAATTGGAAATTTTAACCAAATTGTCTCGGTTAGGTTTTAGTCCAGCTGAAATGCGGCTTTTGTTTTGAACACACAAGAAAATCAGACTGGGAACGAAGTTCTTTGGAAAAAAATTGGGAAAAAAAAAATATATATTCGAAGCTGAGACCTCTGGCCGTACGTACCCATGCTCTTACTATCTGAGGTATCCAGCCCTTAAATAAATGGCAGCCTTCCCAAATAGTCAAACTATCTTTGTTAGGGGTGGAAGGGCATGCCAGTCAGAAGCATATCTCCGGGGATCACGCCCCTCGCTTTTTGTTCATTCATATGCAAACAGCAATTTGTAAATCCAGCTAAGGCAGTTTGGGGATCACATCTAATTTTGGTTATAAAACAAATTTTATTCATTAAAACAATCCTGTAGGAGTAGGGCCTGACGTTTCGATCCTAGGATCCTAACGTTTTGATCCTTTGAGAAAGGTCCTCCCGGGATCGAGATGTCAGGCCCTACTCATTTTTGATATTCGCCTTTTCGGTCATTTTAGTCAGTAAGCAGTTTGCAACATTTTTTGCATGCAGTGGAACGCCGCTATAACGAACATCCCGGGTTCCAAGAGCAATTGTTAGGTATAGCGGTCGTTCATTATAGCAGTTGCGGCCATATAATTTTTTTTTTTTTTTAACGGGAGCAAAGGGGCATGTTCATTATAGCTGAATGTTTGGTTTATCGGCGTTTGTTATAACGACGTTCAACTGTATTACCGTAGTCAATTGTATTCATATTAGTGGAGAGAGAGGAAGGGTGGGGGGAGGGGGGTAATATCCATAATCACATCATTTGCCTCACAATAGAGTGATTAAGATGCATATCTGATATCGAACACTAGGCCGGGATTCAACAACAAAAGCGGGCAGAATCGTTGATGAGATGACAACGATATCGCGTTACTTATTTGAATAATATTTCTTGCTTCTCTTTTCGCTTCGTTCTGCCTTTGAGTTTGAGAGAGCTCCTGCCGGGATCGAAACATCGTGTCCTGCGGATTTTTGACAGAATTGTTGATTTCTTCTACTCGACATCTAGAGAAAAGGGCATTTCACCAACAAGCAACGTACACTGTATAAAAGCTCCATGATATCACAACCTTCAGGGTACATGTACATGTACATGTAGCTATGTACATATACAATGTACATGTACACGTACGTATACAGTTATACAAACTTTTTATGTACATGTATGTATGTACATGTAAATGTACGCTGTACAATGTACACATGTACAACTGTACAGTGTACATGTACATGTACATGTACAGGTACATGTACAGTGTACAGCGTACACACGTGTACATGTACATGCACTATGGTACAGTTCATGCCTTAGAATTACATGAACAGAGTACAGTACAGTATATACATCTATGTGTACAAAATAGGTACTGTACATGTATACATGTACTGTACATGACTACTGTACATGTACTGTACATGACTACATGTACATGTACATGTACTGTACATGACTACATGTACATGTACATGTACCGGTAGGTTACAACATATCCTGTTAGTGTTACCATTCAGATTGAAAATTGAAATACTGCCACTGACTTTGTACAGGAGTGTACTCAATGTACATGGCTACACATGTTAAGGTCAACAATAGGTACTGGTAGACTAGACATACATCCAGCATGTACAGTACATTGTACAGATGTACATATCCAGTACATGCAGTACATGTGGTACATGTACATGTACATGTACTGCATTGTACAGTACATGTGTGGATATGTCCTTCTACTAGCCCCAGTGATGAAGGCATGGGATGCCATGGGGGGGAACAATTGATGATAAAACAGCAGGAGCTCCCTGCATAATGCAGACAGGGTTGGCCAACGCAGGCCACTTTTCTTTCATTCCCTGGCCACGCCAAAACTACATTCCGTTTATCCCCTCCTCCAAGGGCTAAACTTGGCCAGGTGAGCCATATATTTTGGTCCAGTACAAATTGGGAATGCACACAGAATACAGAAATCAGGCCTGATTTCATACCTGTAGAAGACACATCCTTCATTTAAGTTAATTCATTCATAATTTTTAAGGTGCAAGCAGTTCAAGAAAATAGTAAACTGTTTGCTGACAGTGGTTGATATAATTAACACAAATCATTTCAACGCAGAATCCCTTCCTGAAAGGTCCTGCTACGGTACTACTGCTAGGATTGAAAGTGAAACATTGGGTATCTACATTGATGAGACTTTTTTTAAGAGTCTGCACGATTTGCTTGAAGATTCAAGGGTTCTTGGGTTCTCAGTTTCCCCTTGTTTGACCAGGGAGGGGAAGGGACAGAGAAAGAGAGGGAGGGAGAGAGAGAGAGAGAGAGAGAGAGAGAAAAAAAGGGGGAGAGATAGAGGGAGAGCATATGAGGGAGTGAGACTGAGGGAGTGAGACTGAGAGAGAGAGACAAAACTTTTGAAAATACCCTCGTCACTAAAGAGAGAGAGAGAGAGAGGGAGAGAGAGAGAGGGGGGAGGGAGAGAGAGAGAGAGAGAGAGAGAGAGAGAGAGAGAGAGAGAAGGGGGGGAGAGAGAGAGAGGGGAGGGGAGAGAGAGAGAGGGGAGGGGGGAGAGAGAAAGAAAGAGAGAGAGAGAGAGAGAGAGGGGGGAGAGAGGGGGGGGAGAGAGAGAGAGAGAGAGAGAGGGGGAGAGAGAAAGAGAGAGAGAGAGGGGGGGAGAGAGAGAGAGAGAGGGGGAGGGGCAGACATACAGACAGACAGACAGACAGAGAGGGAGAGAGAGGGAGAGACAGAGGGAGAGACAGAGGGAGAGACAGAGAGAGACAGAGAGACAAAGAGTGGGAGCAATGTGGGAGAAACAAAAAGAGAATGGGGAGAGACATGTATACAGACAGACAGAGGAAGAGAGACAGAAAAGTAGAGGGATAGGAAGAGAGAGAGAGAGTGGGACAGGGAGAGAGAAAGAGAGAAAGGGAAAGGGAGAGAGATAGAGAGATAGAGACAGGGAAAGAAACAGTGAGAGAACAGCGAGAGAGTCCCAGAAATACGGAGTGGGCTAGAGGGAGAAAGAGGCAGAGAGAGAGAAGTGATCATGGAAATAAAGATGGTCAAGGTTTCTCAAGCAGCGTCCTCTTTTTGTCCTATCAGTTAGTCCAGTTTCATCCAAATGCAATCGAAGCGTTTCTTTACTACTTCTTCCCCCTTTTCTTCCCCCTCCCTCTCCCCTTCAAGAGCTTGGCGAAGCCTGAGCACGCACCGCAAACAATGACCCTGTTTGCCCAGTCCGACCGGCCATCGGTCTTCCAGGAGGGGATTCACGAAGGAAAGGATTCCGTGCACACACTGTGCCTCTGAGTCTGGCTGAGTCTGTCCTCCTTCCCTCCCTCCCTCCCTCCCTCCCTCTCTCCCCTCCCTCCTTCCCTCCCTTCCCTCCCTCCCTCCATTTCTCCCCTCCCTCCCTCCCCTCCCTCTCTCCCCTCCCTCCCTCCCTCCCCTCCCTCTCTCCCCCCCCCCTCCCTCCCTCCCTTCCCTCCCTCCCCTCCCTCCCTCCCTCCTTCCCTCCCTCCCTCCCTCCCCTCCCTCCTTCCCTCCCTCCCTCCCTCCCTCCATCTTCTCCACACCTCCCTCAAGTCAACCTCGTCACTAAATTAATCACATCGTCTTTGATCTCAAAAAATTCTTAGAAAAGGAAAGCTCGTGCCTGGCAGTTTTCCGTGCACGGGCAAACTCTTAACAATTGGACCCATTCTGCGAGCAGAGGCATCCGCAAATTGTTTCCTGCGCTGAGCAGACAACAGTCAAAGACCGTTTCAACGGGCGATACAACCCCCCCCCAAAAAAAAAAAAAGTGGAAAGCTTTCTAACTTTGTCTATGTCTCTGTACATGACTGTCTCTCTGTACATCTGTCTCTATATTTCTCTGTCTCAGTCTCTCTGTCTCCCTCTGCCTCTGTGTCTGTTCCTGTGTTTAAGTATTCCTGTCTCTGTCCATCTCTGTCTTGCTGTCCATCTCTGTCTCTCTGTCCATCTCTGTCTCTCTGTCCATCTCTGTCTCTCTGTCCATCTCTGTCTCTCTGTCCATCTGTCTTTCTGTCCATCTCTGTCTCTCTGTCCATCTCTGTCTCTCTGTCCATCTCTGTCTCTCTGTCCATCTCTGTCTCTCTGTCCATCTGTCTCTCTGTCCATCTCTGTCTCTCTGTCCATCTGTCTCTCTGTCCATCTCTGTCTCTCTGTCCATCTCTGTCTCTCTGTCCATCTCTGTCTCTCTGTCCATCTCTGTCTCTCTGTCCATCTGTCTTTCTGTCCATCTCTGTCTCTCTGTCCATCTGTCTCTCTGTCCATCTCTGTCTCTCTGTCCATCTCTGTCTCTCTGTCCATCTGTCTCTCTGTCCATCTCTGTCTCTCTGTCCATCTGTCTCTCTGTCCATCTCTGTCTCTCTGTCCATCTCTGTCTCTCTGTCCATCTCTGTCTCTCTGTCCATCTGTCTCTCTGTCCATCTCTGTCTCTCTGTCCATCTCTGTCTCTCTGTCCATCTGTCTCTCTGTCCATCTCTGTCTCTCTGTCCATCTGTCTCTCTGTCCATCTCTGTCTCTCTGTCCATCTCTGTCTCTCTGTCCATCTCTGTCTCTCTGTCCATCTGTCTTTCTGTCCATCTCTGTCTCTCTGTCCATCTGTCTCTCTGTCCATCTCTGTCTCTCTGTCCATCTCTGTCTCTCTGTCCATCTGTCTCTCTGTCCATCTCTGTCTCTCTGTCCATCTCTGTCTCTCTGTCCATCTCTGTCTCTCTGTCCATCTCTGTCTCTCTGTCCATCTCTGTCTCTCTGTCCATCTGTCTTTCTGTCCATCTCTGTCTCTCTGTCCATCTCTGTCTCTCTGTCCATCTCTGTCTCTCTGTCCATCTGTGTCTCTGTCCATCTCTGTCTCTCTGTCCATCTCTGTCTCTCTGTCCATCTGTCTCTCTGTCCATCTCTGTCTCTCTGTCCATCTGTCTCTCTGTCCATCTCTGTCTCTCTGTCCATCTCTGTCTCTCTGTCCATCTCTGTCTCTCTGTCCATCTGTCTTTCTGTCCATCTCTGTCTCTCTGTCCATCTGTCTCTCTGTCCATCTCTGTCTCTCTGTCCATCTCTGTCTCTCTGTCCATCTCTGTCTCTCTGTCCATCTCTGTCTCTCTGTCCATCTGTCTTTCTGTCCATCTCTGTCTCTCTGTCCATCTCTGTCTCTCTGTCCATCTCTGTCTCTCTGTCCATCTCTGTCTCTCTGTCCATCTGTCTCTCTGTCCATCTCTGTCTCTCTGTCCATCTCTGTCTCTCTGTCCATCTGTCTCTCTGTCCATCTCTGTCTCTCTGTCCATCTCTGTCTCTCTGTCCATCTGTCTTTCTGTCCATCTCTGTCTCTCTGTCCATCTCTGTCTCTCTGTCCATCTGTCTCTCTGTCCATCTCTGTCTCTCTGTTCATCTGTCTCTCTGCCTCTGTCTCCCTGTCTCTGCCTAGTGTCTCCCTGTCTGTTTCTGCTTCTGTCTATATGTCTGTCTCCGTCTGTCCCTGCCCCTGCCCCTGCCCCTGCCCCTGCCCCTGCCCCTGCCCCTGCCCCTGCCCCTGCCCCTGCCCCTGCCCCTGCCCCTGCCCCTGTCTCTGCCCCTGTCCCTGCCCCTTCCCCTGTCTCTGCCCCTGTCCCTGTCCCTGTCCCTGTCCCTGTCCCTGTCCCTGTCCCTGTCTCTGCCCCTGCCCCTGTCCCTGTCCCTGTCCCTGTCCCTGTCCCTGCCCCTGCCCCTGTCCCTGCCCCTGCCCCTGTCCCTGTCCCTGCCCCTGTCCCTGTCCCTGTCCCTGTCCCAACCTCTCTGAAGAGTGGGCCTATGTATGTTTACAACATCCTCTGCAATGTTGAGCAGCACCGCTCACGCAAAAACCAAGCCACTTTCAAAAAAGGTGCGTTCCCGCTAGCAGTAGTACGAAACATCACAATCCACTTATCAATTTTTCATGCTCAACAAACTAAAACACAAACTAGATAATCCGCGCAGAATCCCATAAGTGCTTTGTCTATGGACTTTTTGTCCGTAGAGGAAAAATGAAAAAGAAGAAGAAGAAGAAGAAGAAGAAGAAGAAGTAGGGGGGAAAAATCAGAACAAACAGTAAGACCTTCCCTTTATGCATAGTAAGGGAAAAGCAAAAAGAAGGGGGGGGGGTTCAATTGGATCTTGCACTTGAATTATTGAAATCGAAAAGAAAAAAAACCGGAATATTCATTGACAAAGTGAGTTTACAAGGCCATGGGAAAAGAGAGTGGGGAGATGGCTCGGGACTTTGGGGAGACGATCGGAGAGAAAATTCTGGCTGTAAATTGTCCCCGCCAAGCCAAGCCATCGCTAAATTGGGGAGGATTTTTTTTAAAGCTTTTTTCTTTCGGTTTTTTCTTTCTCGTTTTAATTCCTTAACCAGCGCGCTTCTACGTGTCCGTTTGTCCCAAGAGATCTCTCTCTCTCTCCCCCCCCCCCTCCTCTTTATCCCCCCCCCCTCGACTTGCAGATTGTTCGACCGAAACTCCGATCAGACGAGAGGAGAGAAGAAGCCTCCACAAAGCCGAGAGGGATCTCGCCCGATAATCTCAATGAAATGGCGGCGTTCTCTCCCGCTCTTATGGGACGGACTTCTCACCAAATCCAGTTATTTGGAGAAGGTGGGGGCGGGAGGTATCCATGCAATCAAGTGTACTTTACATACGTGTACAATGTACAGTAGGTATTCTAACACCGGACTTGCATTGAGAAAAAAACCCACATGATCCACTATAAACTCAATTTAGGTCATGTTAAGTTGGCAGTATACTGACTAAGGCTACATGTAGGTCCACTTGACTATGGCTACATGTACATACGTAGGTCCATTTGACTAAGGCTACATGTACTGTAGGTCCACTTGACTAGGGCTACATGTAGGTCCACTTGACTAGGGCTACATGCAGGTCCACTTGACTAGGCTACAGGTAGGTCAACTTGACTAGGGCTACATGTAGGTCCAACTGACTAGGGCTACATGTACAACTGTAGGTACAACTGACTAGGGCTACATGTAGGTCCAATTGACTAGGGCTATATGTAGGTCCAATTGACTAGGGCTACATGTAGGTCAACTTGACTAAGGCTACATGTACATGTAGGTCCAATTGACTAGGGTCTAGTTCCAATTGACTAGGGTCTAGTTCCAATTGACTATGGTTTAGTTCCAATTGACTATGGTTAAGTTCCAATTAATAAGGTTTAGTTCCAATTAATGAGGTTTAGTTCCAATTGACTAGGGTCTAGTTCCAATTGACTAGGGTTTAGTTCCAATTGACTAGGGCTGGGTCCAACTCCATGTACGTGTACATACTGTACAGTACCTGGCCAATTTGATATCTTGGTGGCCAAAATGGATATCTTGGTGGCCGACACTGGTGGCCAGCTCTGTATGTATCTGTTGGTGGCCTTAATGGCCGGACATTTTGATCCCAGCAGGACCTTTCTCAAAGGCTTGAGCACTTGCATGATCGTCCTAATCAGTTTTGTTGAGGGGGCAAACGTTCCTATCAATGCTCCTACGTACGTCACAGCTCATCCAGGGATGCATAGGCAGCCGTGCCAATTTACTCTTTCTTTCTTTCTTTTTCAGTAAAGGATTGAGAGAGACTACGGAAAAAAAGCGAGAAACTTTCTGCCCACGAAACTCCTCTAATCTTTATTCAGCTGAGCCAATTACCTAAGCCTCGTCTGAATTTCAAATTTCCAGCTCTCATCAAAATGATGTCTTCTTTTTTTTTCCCTATCTCAATCTTTTTTCGTTTTTGTGTGTGTGTGTGTGGTTTTAATTCCGTCAGCTGGGTATTTATTAGTTTTTTTTTAGACCTGTGCCAAGAGTGTTCAATTAATGGGGGCGGGGGTAAGGTCATTCCCAAAGGACGAGTCTCTTTAGAGGGGAAAAAAAGATGAAGAAAACTTTGGACCTGATGCTTCTTTGTCCCCTGGCCCGGCTAAAAGTGACTCTAAATGCCTAATCCCTGTGCTGATCCAAAAACAGCCCCCATACAGCCCAATGTTTCATTCATCATTCATGTGCCCCCCCCTCCTCTCTAAAAGACCCAAGAATCCACCCCCATACCCAAAACTCCACGTCTTTTTATGCATTTATCTCTGTCGCCCTGTCTCTGTCTCTATGTCTCTCTCTCTATCTGACTTTATCTGTCTCTCTGTACCTCTCTGTCTCTCTATCTCTCTCTTTCTCTCTCTCTGACTCTATCTGTCTCTCTGTCTCTCTCTGTTTCTCTCTGTCTCTGTATATCTGTCTCTCTCTGCCTCCCCCTGTCTCTCCCTCTCTCTAACTCCCTCTGTGTCTCTCTGTCTCTCACTGTCTCTCTCTGTATGTCTCTGTCTCTATCTCCCTAACTCCCTCTGTGTCTCTATGTCTCCCTCTGTCTCTCCCTGTCTCTCTCTCTGTCTCTCCCTGTCTGTCTCTCTCTCTGTCTCTATCTCTCTAACTCCCTCTGTGTCTCTATGTATCCCTCTGTCTCTCCCTGTCTCTCCCTGTCTCTCTCTGTCTCTCCCTGTCTCCCTCTGTCACTCCCTGTCTCTCCCTGTTTCTCTCTCTGTCTCTCTATGTCTCTCTCTGTCTCTCCCTGTCTCCCTCTGTCTCTCCCTCCCTCTCTCTCTATCTCTATCTCCCTAACTCCCTCTGTGTCTCTATGTATCTCTCTGTCTCTCCCTGTCTCCCTCTGTCTCTCCCTGTCTCTTCTTGTCTCTCTCCTGCCCATCATATGTGTGTCTCTCTCAGTCTCTCCCTGTCCCTCCCTGTCTCTCCCCCTCTCTCTCTATCTATCTATCTCCCTAACTCCCTCTATGTCTCTATGTATCTCTCTGTCTCTCCCTGTCTCTCTCTGTCTCTCACTGTCTCCCTCTGTCACTCCCTGTCTCTCCTTGTCTCTCTCCTGCCCATCATATCTGTGTCCATCCATTTTCTCTTTATCTCTCTTATGCTGAGCCTAATATAATACACAGACCTCCATGGATAATGCCCACCCAGCTGTATACATTCCTGGCTCATCTCCATACTTGTGTAAGGAGAATGTGCATAAATTTCCATGGCTAGCACGCATATAGCTGCATAAGCCGGCCATCCATGCATACATACACTCATAATCACAGTCGGGCCGCTTTACTTTTAACTCTTTTTTTTTATCGTTTCTCGGCCACTGGAGCAGGCCTTGTAATTTTTGGTCACTGTCTCTCTGCGTCTGTCTGTCTATGTGTCTGACTCTCTGTGTCTCTCTGTCTGTCTCTCTGTCTGTCTCTCTCTGTCTCTCTGTGTCTGTCTGTCTCTCTGCGTCAGTCTGTCTCTGTGTCTGTCTCTCTGACACACTGTCTCTCTCTCTATCTCTCTCTGCCTCTGTCCCTCTATGTCTGTCTCTGGCTCTCTGTCTGTCTGTCTGTCTCTCTCTCTGCCTCTGTCCCTCTATGTCTGTCTCTGGCTCTCTGTCTGTCTGTCTGTCTCTCTCTCTATCTCTCTCTGCCTCTGTCCCTCTATGTCTGTCTCTGGCTCTCTGTCTGTCTGTCTGTCTCTCTCTCTGCCTCTGTCCCTCTATGTCTGTCTGTGGCTCTCTGTCTGTCTGTCTGTCTGTCTCTCTCTCTATCTCTCTCTGCATCTGTCCCTCTATGTCTGTCTCTGGCTCTCTGTCTGTCTGTCTGTCTCTCTCTCTCTCTGCATCTCTTTATGTCTGTTTCTGTTTCTCCGTCTCTCTCCCAGTCTCTCAATCTCTGTCTGTCTGCCTCTCTGTATCCCTCAGTCTCTCAGTAGTCTGTATCTCTGTGTCTGTCTGTGTGTCTGTCTCTGTCTCCTTCTCTAACTCTGTCTATCTCTCTGTCTCTCTGTCTGTCTGCCTGTCTCCCAATGTCCTCAAGTCTCGATCTCTCTGTCTCTCTGTCTTTCTATTTCAATCTTTTTCAATCCCTGTCTTTCTTGGTTACTCTGACTATCTCTGTCTCTAACTGAACTCTGTGTCTGTCTCTCTCCCCCCGATGCTTTCTATATATCTGTCTTGTCTGTCTCTATCTGTTTCGCAGTCTGTCCCTCTTAATCTCACTCACTGAGCCCTGTCAGAATCCCTGCTTTTTCCTTCACCACAACCAACAAACGTCATGCACGAAAATGGCTGGTACTTGAATGTGCAAATAAACGTGGTCAGCCTCTGATTGAAGCTTGTCCCCAGTTACAAGGATTAAGATCCCCCCACCCTGCCCCACCCCCACGCCCCTCAGCGGGCCCCTTTCGTAACTACCAGCAATATCAAGGACCCTGACACTCTCAAATTAGAGGGGGCAGCCGAAGATGTCTCAAAAGTTCAAGCCGAAAAATTCAGGCCGGCTCAACCTCCGAGGATCTCGTCGAGAAAAAGGTTGACGCAAAAAATCAGCATACAGTGACTTTACCGTGGTATGTACGGCATCTCACTAAATGCTGGTCAAGCAACCTACAATGTACGTAGACTAAAGCCGTGTTCGCACTGGACTTTTTCTTCCGCGGCCACGCGGTAACTTACCGCGACATTCCTTAAGGTGATTCTACCGTGCGTCCGCACTTGGATTTATCTTCCGCGGTGGAATGAGAAATTCACTGTGTGAGGCTGGCAGAATGTCGCCTATTATGGCCCGGCAAGTTACCGTGGCTGAGCGGAAAGTTTCCGCGACGTCTCTCGCCCTGTTAGTTTGACATCACGCTCGCGGTAACTTGACAGGGAGGGTAGTTTTCCGCGTGTCCGCATTGGATTTATTTTTGTCATTCTTCCGCTCTGCCGCGGTAGTTTGACAATTTTAAGTCCAATGCGAACACGGCTTTAAGCTCTCTGTCTTTCAGAGAAGGATCCTGCTGAGATCCAAATGGTGGACCCAACCAATCTTCTTTTTGGGGGGGAGACAGAGTTAAGTCGTGTCCGCACTGGACTTATTTTTTACCGAGCACGTGGGTAACATTCCAATGGGTAAATCTTCCAGGCATCTGCACTTGGACTATTCGACTCGGGTAAACTAACCGAGACGATCGGTAAAACTAACCGACTGGCGCAAACAAACGCATGAGGGTGCTTTCGTGGTGACCTTTCACCGGATGTTTGTACACAATCTACCAGCCGTGTGTGTACATGCATTATGTACATGTACATCAGGGCTCGACCTTAGCACTAGCCCGATGGTCATTGTCTAGTAAAAACAGCTGTGGGCTAGTACATGTAAAATTACCCACTTTGCTAGCCCGGCGGGCTATTAAAAAGTAGGCAGCGGTGTGGTGGCAAAAAACAATGCGGACGGGGATGAGAAAGTAGAAACTAATCATTTGTTTCACTTGACCTAATAACTTTGTGTTAAATTCAATATTAATTATATAGGGCTAGTAAAACTTGCTGCAGGCTAGTGAAAAACTCAATTTACTAGCCCAGTAGGCTAGTAAAAAAAAAACTTTAGCGCGAGGCTTGTACATGTGCATGTACTGAAGTCATGTTGCTAGACTTGCTACCCCACGCCCGCAACGAGTCTTGTGTACAGGGACACATCACGTGGTATCGAGGCAATGCGGGGCGCCGAGTTGTTTACCGAGACCTCCCAAACCCAAACCATCAGCCACTGAGAGTTCCAATTAGTCCATGAATCGATCAAATTGGCATTTAATGGCAACCGACATGTAAGTGCCCATGTGGCCACCAAAATAACATTGGCCACCAAATTATTACATTGGCCACCAAATGATAAAAATTGGCCACCAAATGATTAAATTGACCACCAAATGATCGAATTGGCTACCAAATGATAAAATTGGCCACCAAATGATAAAATTGACCACCGAATGATCAAATTGGCCACCAAATGATTAAATTGGCGACCAAATAATCAAATTGACCACTAAATGATCAAATTGACCACCAAATAATCAAATTGACCACCAAATGATCAAATTGACCACCAAATGATCAAATTGACCACCAAATGATCAAATTCACTACCGAATGATCAAATTCACCACCAAATGATCAAATTCACTACCGAATGATCAAATTCACCACCAAATGATCAAATTGACCACCAAATGATCAAATTGACCAACGAATGATCAAATTGACCACCAAATGATTAAATTGAGAACCAAATGATCAAATTGACCACCAAATGATCAAATTGACCACCAAATGATTAAATTGACCACCAAATGATCAAATTGACCACCAAATAATCAAATTGGCCACCAAATGAACAAATTGACCACCAAAATGATTAAATTGGCCACAAAATTATTAAATTGATAACCAAATGATCAAATTGGCCACCAAATGATCAAATTGACCACCAAATGATCAAATTGACCACCAAATAATCAAACTGACCACCAAATGATCAAATTGACCACTAAATGATCAAATTGGCCACCAAATGATCAAATTGACCACCAAATGATCAAATTGTCCACCTAATAATCGAATTGGTAACCAAAAGATCCATTAGGCCTCTGAGAAATCTGTTTTTCCACCAAATAATCAAATTGCAGCCCCAAGCAATCAAGCAACAAACTGATGCATGTTCTGGCCACCAAAAGCTCCATCTCGGCCACCAAAACACTGACTCTAGTGGCCAAAGTACATGTATACATGCTAATTGCATCTCACTCCCGCCATCTGAAACGCTATCTCTTCTTTCTTTTTATGTTGGGAGGAAGGGGGGGTGCCTGCGTTCTAACACATTAATCACAGCGCCGCGCTAGGCAATCTTTGAGAAAGCACGAAAAGGAATACTTATCATCGGCCGCATAAAATATGCAAATGCCGGCCACATCACCTCATTAGTCAATTCCGCCTTGCTGTGTGGGGTGGTGAGGGGGAAGGCCAGGGGGAAAGCCAGAGGGGTGAGAGGGGCTAGATGAAATTATTAGCTTGTGACGAAGAAAGAAGAAAATAATCGGAGGCCGGCCATCGATGAAGAAATCTGGCGTTTAGAAAAGCAGAATGGGTTCCGAATGCCTAGCTACGCACGCATAGCCCACCCAACCCCCCCTTGTCAAAACCCAAGCGTGCCCCCACGAACCAATTAATTATTCGTCCATAGCAACGACCGACCGAATAGCCAGCTAGGTTTTAAAAAAAAATTAAAAAAAAACAGCGGTGAAGGGGTGAGTGAAAGGGAGGGCTGAGGTCATGTACAGCGCTACGGATGCAATGAGTTGCCAAAGCCAAGGGGTACGCTGTGCCACGGACATAAACAAACAATATGTCCGTCCTATGGAGTGGACATGAACGCAGCATTACTTTGTATTATAATGGAACTGATACCTGTATATCTGTGTGTGTGTGTGTGCACGTGTAGTACTGCGGTAATGGTGGGAAGGGGAGGCGGGGCTGGTGGGGCGGCAGGGGGGGGGGGGGGGCTAATGAATAATGCATGAATGGGAAATGTATATGATAAAACGTTGGGAGAAAATACAATAGACCCTACTCTACACGTATTCTATGTGCCTGCACATTCCATAGCGCACACTGTCAGGAGCGTTTAGCAGAAGCAATCAAATATGACTGCCCTGTGTTGCGTGTGTGCGAGTGCTGAGTAGGAAGCTCTTGTGCTACATGTAAGAACGGAGAAGGGGAGAGGGGGGGGGGGGTAGGCTGGGTTGCGGGGTTGCTGTTTTTTTTTCTATTTCCATTCTTCCTTTTTTTTTTCAAGACCGTGGCCGGTCGCAAGCATTGTGTGCGCTCTTCATGCCTGCCTCTTGCTCATTAAGCATCTCATCCCAGAGGCCAGCGCGGGTTTGGGTTTTTTTTTTTTCGGACAGATTGTTTGATTTTGTGGAAAGATTGGTGGGAATGGGAGGGGTGGGGAGGGGTGGGGAGGGGTGGGGAGGAGTGGGGAGGGGTGGGGAGGGGTGGGGAGGGGTGGGGAGGGGAAAGGAAAGATATGGGAAAGGAGGGGAGGGGAAGGGAGGGAGGGGAGGGGAGGGGGGGAGGGGAGGGGAGGGGAGGGGAGGGGGAGGGGAGGGAAGGGGAGGGGAAGGGGATGGAAGGGAGGGGAAGGGGATGGAAGGGAGGGGAGGGGAGGGAGGGGAGGGGAGGGGAGGGGAAGGGGAAGGGGAAGGGGAGGGGAAGGGGAGTACAATACAGTACATGTACATTGTACAGTGTACAGTGTGTATGTACAATGTACTTGTTTAAAATTGTACACAAAGTGTACATTTTACTATACACATGTACACAATGTATGTAATGACAACAACATACTGTACGGTGTGCTTACAATATTGTGTACAATGCACAGTACAGTATCGGTACATGTACATGTAACATCCATGTGCGATAAGATATAGTCGCAGGTACAACTACCGATGCTATACGCACATATGCATAATTTACATGTATACGTACACTCATCAAAACAGCCTAAGCACTAAGCAGTCTATGCACAACCTGTAAGTGTACAATGTACATACATGTACATATGTACATGTACGTACACTACGCACTGCTCATGAACATACCGGGTACAAGAACACAGTTCAGATGGGCACTTGTACACGAAGGCAGGCACAGCGTTCTCATTTTGTGACCTCTGTACCATTCAAGTGACAATCTGTCAAGTCAAACTGGTGGAAAACAGAAAAACTACGATTTCCGCCCCCGCCCCCTCTAAAAAAAAAAACCCACCTCAACTGGCAATTCTACAGCACAGGGTTGCTCACCGTCAGGCCATTGGCGCACTTCAAGACCATCTCCGAGTTGGACCCAGGTCCGACCCGTGTAAACCTACAACTTCACACTGCTAATTCCAAAAACAATGCTGCCCCCAGTAGGGTCATTCCCACTACAAAAATAATCGCGATTTGAATCACGACTCAAAAACTGGGGGTTTTTTTTAGGGTCGTGTCCACACAGGCCAAAACAAAATCAAGCACGGCACTTCCGTCGGTCAGAGTGTGAGCGGTGCATTGTGGGATTAAAAAAAACACGGTTTGATTCAGTGGAGCGTTCCCACACAAACCGCGTCGCAAATCAATGCGATTATTTGAAAAAAATGGAGTACGAATCGCAATTCAAATCCCACCAATAATCGGGTTTATTGTGTCAACGCACACCCACGCAAAAAAAGAGTGGAATTTGAATCGCGGTCCGAATAATCGCGTTGTTTATTTGGTGTAGTGGGAAGTTGGAAGGGCCCTGTTGTGTCAAGAAATTAATCCCGCTCTGGAGGTGGGTTCAGAGCCCCCCCCCCCCTTTGAAAAAGACAAAACAAACACATACAGCAATCACTATTCAAGTTGTCATTGGCACAGAAGAAAAAAGAAGATATTTCAAAGTCCACAAAACAAGCATCCTCTGTTTTTCCCACCTGAGTGTCCTTGAAACTCAGGACCATTCAGCCATGATTATTTAGCAACCCATAACCCCAAAGGATTTTATTAGAGTAGTACCACTAGAACTTAGAAGTGATGAAATCCCTTCCCCTCCCCTCTGCCTGTCTTTTCTATTCACCACAAACCTTGGTTGGGGGGGGGGTTCCCACCCCTACCTCCTCTCTGGGGGCTCTCTTTTGTTTTGGGTTGGGGTTTTTTGTTAACAAAGGCTGGTAGTCATTCTTGGCATGGGGTGTGTGTGTGGGTGGGTGTGGGTGGGTACAAGGGCCTTAAGCCCTTGGCCTATCATAGGAAACAATGGGTCTCATTCTGTTTCTTGCCTACCCCTAAATCCCCCAACCTCCCTGGGAAAAAAACCAAAACCACCACTGCCCCCACAGACCTTCTGGCATTTTTTGTCTGCTGGGGTTTGGGAGGGGGGGGTAACTGACTTTTGGTTTTGGGTGGGGTACTAGGTGTTTGTTTGGTTTTTTTTTTTTTGGGGGGGGCCTTTTCAGGGGCTTCATTCCTTGGTAGAAATTTGGGCCATATCTCCCTTCTTTAAAACACTTTTTGAGACAGATTCTTAATTAACCATCAAAAATCTTAAAATTTAGTGGGCCTGACGTTTCAATCCTTCCTAGCAGGACCTTTCTCAAAGGCAGAGGATCGAAACGTCAGGCTCACTCAATTTTAAGCTTTTCATTTGGGTAATTTTAGTCAGTAAGCAGTTTGCAACACCTTTGTGTATCACTTTTACCCATCAAAACTGTTAGTATTGTCCTAGGTCTCCACAGGGCACTACGAGATTCCTGCCCATACAGCCCACACTTTGGGAGCAGCACAGGTCCACAGAGCAGAGATATACCAGTACAAAAGCACAGCCTACAGTAACAGCTGCTCCTACCTTACCCTAAGTTAACACACATACCAGCCAAGGATATTGTCCCCCAAACAGACCCAATACCAGTCTACACAGTCTGGCCTCTCCTTCCCTTGTAGCTAAATCCACCCTCTCCCCTCCCCCTCCCTCCCCTCCCCTCCCCCTTGAGATCAACTCTTTTAAGTGGTAAAGGTACAGAGTGCAGAGGGCTGGGGAGGGGGGGTTAAAGGATTTAGGGGGGGGGGGCTCCCCAGATGTAAGTGTTCTCCTTTCTTCTATCAGACAGGCCATTTGGCAGGTTGGAACAAAGACCTCCTTTGTACTGAAGCCAGCACTTCCAGTTGCAGCCAGACACTGCTCAGGAAGGAAAGCCATATGCAAGCTACACTGTACATTGCACTACAAACAGGGGGATGACCCTGTTTGAACACAAGGCAGGGGTGGAACTGAGGGGGGGGGGTAGGGGGTGGCATTACAGCAGTTTCCCCTGTCCCCCAAAAACGTGACTTGGAACGAGATATGAAATCACGATTCAAACTTCACCTCTTTTTTGGTGTGTGGAAACAATAGACGTGATTATCAGTGGGATTTGAATCATGAATCAGACTTCACTATTTCAGTACATTACCGGCTCTTCTCAGGGCCACACTCACTAGAGTTAACGGCTCTTATCAGAGCCACACTCACTAGAGTTAACGGTTCTTCGCAGAGCCACACTCACTAGAGTTACCGGCTCTTCTCTGAGCCACACTCACTAGAGTTACCGGCTCTCCTCAGAGCCACACTCACTAGAGTTACCGGCTCTTCTCAGGGCCACACTCACTAGAGTTACCGGCTCTTCTCAGGGCCACACTCACTAGAGTTACCGGCTTTTCTCAGAGCCACACTCACTAGAGTTACCGGCTCTTCTTAGAGCCACACTCACTAGAGTTACCGGCTCTTCTCAGAGCCACACTCACTAGAGTTACCGGCTCTTCTCAGGGCCACACTCACTAGAGTTACCGGCTCTTCTCAGAGCCACACTCACTAGAGTTACCGGCTCTTCTCAGAGCCACACTCACTAGAGTTCCAGGCTCCCACTCTCACGAAAGAATTAACAAACATAGTGTCATCACAAACATTATAGATAAGATGATCAATATTCTCTCCCCCCCCCCCACTCCTCTTCACTTCCCTCCCTCCCTCCCGCCACGCCCTTCAAACAAATGAAGACTTAAAAATTGATGCGCAATAAGAGGGGGAGGCCGTTGTTATTGGACGTTAACTTGACAAGTAACTGATCGTCATTTGACAATATTTTAGCATCTGACAAGATAGAGAGCAGGAAACTAATAGTGGCAAGTAGTCACAACACTGGCACTTTAATTTAATACCCTTTTCCCACTACAAACTGCTTAACCCCGAGATTTGCCGCCCCGGGTTTAGCATTCTGTACCCCGGGGTTCGTTAACCCTGAGTTCTGTTCCCATTTGTCGCGTTAACCCGGAGTTTCGCGAAACCCGGGGCGAGCTTGCCCCGGGTTAACGATGTGCGATTTCCCACTACACCCAACCCCGGTGTCCGTCACTGCCCGGACCGGAAATCCCACAGCGCGCTAGCTGGTCCCACAATGCCTCGTACCGCCTTGTCGCCCAGCAACCACCCGTCGGCGCGCGCTGCCTGACTGGATACATGTGGGCTGTACATGTACTTTCGTTTGGGCATAATCCGCACTCTCGTGTACATGTACACTGCATTGAAAATGGCGTCAGATATAAATATAATATAGATATAAAATTTCGGCAAATCCGGGGCATCAAGGCAATTTACCGACTTTTTTTATTAGTACCGATGCAAACACGCTGTAAGCACTTTAAAAAAAACTTTCAAAATAGGCGCTGAAGGCACCGAATCGTTGTTTTAGGTCTCCTACTGATATATCATCGTTTCTGTGGGACAACAATGCCTGAAAAAGATTATTTTCCAACATAAAAATGACGTCTAAAATAGGTTCCAGTCAGCCACCAACACGTATTCTCACGGAACATGAACAGTACCATTCAGGTATGGCCGGGGTGCTACTGCTATAGTAAGCGGGACGACAAGAATATCTGACAATAGATCCTCACAAAAAATCAAAATAAAAGGGATTCTAAATAGCCTACATGTTTTGTAAAGATGGATTTTTAAGCAGCTAGGTCCAACCTAAACGAACATATAATCGGAGCTTATTATTGTATAAAGTCGCACCCCTCTCATTCCTAATAGAATAGTCCATGCTGTCAAGGTATCGCGATGTGGGTTCGGTGTTCCAAAACTTTCTAATCAGTTCTCGTCCAAAAAATTGAGAATAACTACGTTCGTAGGCCTACCTGAAAAAAGGGAATAAAGTTTGCGACATTTTTGTGCTGTATCGTGAAGTAGTAGCTCGTTTTGCTGTTTAGCTTTCTCCTTTCGGGGCATGGTTACGACTTTGACAAGGCACCCGCGAACACGCAAACCTTTGGCAGCTCTACGATTCTACTTTCGCACGCAACCCGACCACGTGCTGCATGCTGCGCAATCTATTATCGTGCAATGCTAATCGCTCCCAACTACCGTTGGTACCCGTTGTTTGGTACCGCCAGCGATGTCCAAGATTCACTGGTACCCGCAGATTAAAGGTTCGTTGACATGAAACTGTCAGGATCGAACGCACTGTCCATGTACGTATCTGACATGGCCATGTACATGTAAGTACTGTACATGTACATGTACATGTAACATTGGTCGTGTATGTGTACGTGTACATGTACAGTAGATGCACATGTACTGTACATGTACACCCATCCACAGTCCATACTGTTGTGCACAGAATGCGCAATGTTTAGCTGACAGTGCACACGGTACAGTGAAGTTTCCATGTGTGCTGCACACACACTGCACCGCAGTCGGAATATTATTTCATGCGCGCTGCAACGTGCTAAAAGGGCACGGCAATTTGTTGCCGTGAAAATCCTCCAAATTTAAGGGCACCGCGGCAATTGGTGAGGGCACGACGGCAACTGCCGTCGTTGCCGTCGTGAATTTACTGTCCTCTTGTAAATGCCAGATGTGCGTCGCATGCGGATTTTCCCGCCACGTATCCCACCTCTGACCGTCCCATTACGTAATGCATCCGGTGTCTTAACCCTGAGAATGTCCACCGGACTCGTAACCCGGCGCGGTTTCCCACTACAACGCCAACCCCGGGGTTCGGCCGTTACCCCCGAGATTTCCATCCTTAACCCTGGTCGCGAGCAGGGTTAACGAACCCCGGGGTAACGGCCGATTTTTCGGTCTCAACCCGGGGCGGGAAAAGTGTAGTGGGAAACGTCCTGGCAACCATTTCCAACCCGGGGTATCTCGGGGGTAAGGCTTGCCGTTACCCCCGAGATAACCCGGAGATTGCGTAGTGGGAAAGGGGTATAAGATTTCACTTAAATAGCTTTTTTGTTTGGTTGGGATGGGGGGGGGGCTGGGAACCAGTCAGTCCGCTCTGGCCAAAATCGAATTCAGTTGAGGACACCTGTGTGAATCTAATTGTTGTAACCAAAACACTCATTTCCTTTTCTTTTTATTTCCGCATATTTTTCTTTCTTTTTTTTTAATCTTTTTTTTTTCAATTTTTTTTTCGCCTTCTCTTGCTACACTTCCACTTGATTGGATTCAGGGGAACCGACAGGCCAATCGAAACACACGGTCAGGATGGGAAGACATTTTTTTTTACGGGACGAGACCGGGACTGACTGTCGTACGCCGAACTTATCTGAAAAGTAAAATGACCTCCCCTCCTCCTCCTCCTCCTCCTCCCTTCCCTCTCTCTCGTCTTGTCCATCTTCCCCCTTCCCCTGTGCCCGACCCCCCCCCTCCTCCCACTACCCTCCCCACCTCTTCCTTCGCGCATGTACACGGGTCACCCCGTTGCAATAGAAAACACAATTGCCATGACGCCTGAGACAACCAATTGAGCCAAGCTGATTTAATAGCAGCCAACTCTAGCTGTCACTGCATCACCTACAACTCCCACCCCCGAAAAAAAACCTCGCTGCGATAAACAAAATTACCAAATTTTGACGAACAGCTGTCTCTTAAAGACAACTCCTTCACCCTCCCCTCCTCCAACTTCTCTTCCCCCCCCCCAAAAAAAAATCCCAAACTTTTCCCTTTCATTACTTGTACGTTATTGGAGTTTCTGTCAAGTTATATTCGGGAGTCGGGCCTTACTCCCAGACCTCCCTGCGATTCCGATACGAGATTAGACAGAAACCGAGCCTCCACCATGCTTGCCAAAAAAAAAAAAAAGTTGAAGGTAATTCGGTGAGTCTCCAGTGGGGCATATAATCTGTGGCTTTTTTTGTTTTTCTCTCTATTAATCACCGGGCAGAAAAAGCTGGGGGGGGGGGTAGATGATGGGGGTGGGGAAGGGAATGAGGGAGACTGTGACAGAGAGAGACAGCGAGACAGACAGACAGACAGCGAGAGACAAGACGGGAGACAGCAAAAGACCGACAGAGGCAAAGATAGAGAGAGAAAGAGAGGGACAGAGAGAGAGAAAGATCGAGAGAGACAGAGGCAGAAAGACAGAGGAAGACAGAGACAGAGAGACAGTGGGAGGCAGAGAGACATGGAGGGACACAGGGAGAGACAGACAAAGAGACAGCGAGACACGAGACAGGAGACAGCAAAAGACAGACAGAGGCAAAGATAGAGAGAGAAACAGAGGGACAGAGAGATAGATCGAGTGAGCCAGAGGAAGAAAGACAGAGGAAGACAGAGAGACAGAAAGACAGTTCGAGGAAGAGAGACACGGAGGGACACAGGGAGAGACAGACAAACAGACAGCGAGAGAGAAAGAGACAGAAATACACTATACAGAAAGACAGACAGAAAAAAGAGAGCGGGAGATGCAAAGAGATGCAAAGAGAGAAAGGGAGCCAGAGAGAGATGGCAGGGAGACAGAAAGAGACTGAGGCAGAGAAGACAGATAGATAGAGCCAGAGAGACAGAGAGAGACAGACAAAGAGAAAGCGAGAGAGAAAGAGGAATAGATACAAAGTGACAGAGATACATAAAGACATACAGAAAGAAAGCAGAGAAAGAGAGACAGATATAAATGGCAGCAAGACAGAAAGAGACCGAGACAGAAAGAGACCGAGGCAGAAAGAGAGAGAGCCAGAGAGACAGAGGCAGAGAGAGAGAGAGAGAGTCAGAGAGACAGAGCCAGAGAGAGAGCCAGAGAGACAGAGGCAGAGAGAGAGAGAGAGAGAGAGAGAGAGTCAGAGAGACAGAGGCAGAGAGAGAGCCAGAGAGACAGAGGCAGAGAGAGAGAGAGTCAGAGAGACAGAGCCAGAGAGAGAGCCAGAGAGACAGAGGCAGAGAAAGAGGGAGAGAGACAGGGAGAGAGAGAGAGAGAGAGAGGGGGGGGGAGAGAGAGGCAGGGGCAGATAGGGGAGAGAAACACAGAGAGAGAGATAGAGGGAGAGAGACAGAGAGAGGGAGAGAAAGAGAGAAAGAGTGATGGAGAGAAAGAGACAGAGAGGGGGAGAGAGAAAGAGAGAGAGCAAGAGACAGAGATGGAGAGAGAGGGAGAGAAAGAGGCAGAGAGAGACAGAGAGAGACAGAGAGTGAGAGACAGAGATGGAGAGAGAGGGAGAGAAAGAGGCAGAGAGAGACAGGGAGAGACAGGGAGAGACAGAGAGAGTGAGAGACAGAGATGGAGGGAAAGGGCGAGAAAGAGGCAGATAGAGAGGAGAGAGAAAGAGACAGAGGGAGAGGGAGAGAGGAAAAGACAGAGAGAGGGTAGAGAGGAAGAGACAGAGAGAGGGGAGAGAAAG
>CATLJK010000204.1:0-36837 GCA_949987565.1 Luidia sarsii
CAGGTGTCAGCACAGGTGAAGAGAGAAGCAAAATAAACACTATTTTGAAAGCTCCCCTCCCACTTTTTTATAGCTTCCTCGAAACGCCAAATTCAACTGTTCCAGGGTCCGCAAATTCAAACTGTTTAGTCTCAGGTTAAGGTGTTGCACTTTTTGTTAGGTTTTTTTTTTTTTTTTTTTTTTTTTTTGGCGTGCACCCGAGTGAGTGCATTTTCTCTTTAGTCAATAAGCCCTGATCCACTTATTCTCGCTCGTGCTTGTTTGGGCACACGCTTCGACAAGCGGTGCGATTTCTTCTCGCAGCGTGGCTCGGACCGTCGGACCGTCCGACCCGCGCGGGTAACCGGGTAGACTCGTGTATCGTGGGGAAATACTGCGTATCATTCAGCGTGTTTCTACTGACGAAAGGTTGCCGGGTGTCTCCGTGCGTCTTCGGGTGTTTCTGGGTGGAGTGTCCAGTAGAAACACAACCGGGCGTCGAATTTTTCCGAACGTCATCCGGCAACCAAACGTTCACCAACACCCACCTATTGAGGTGGATCTTGCCGGGTGTCTTCGGGTCACACTCGCAGTAGAAACACACGCGGTTGCCGGTTGCCGGGTGTACCGGAAATGCAACAGAAGTAGTGAATTCCTTGCTTTGACCTGCGGCGTGACCTGATTCATTCCGCACGTCCGGTCTACCCTCGACGAAGGTCGATTGTGGGCGACACCCGTCTTTTCCGTACTGAGTAAAAAACAGGCGTTTGTCGGTGATCCGGATCACCGACACCCGGAATATAGTGGGTAAGAAATACCGGGTGTTAGCGTGTGCTCAGTAAAAAAAACACGCTGATAGTTTCCCCCAGGCTCGTGAGATTGCCGTGTGAAGGCAAACGATTATTATCGCATCCTCCCTCGGTGATTAGAGCGCTTGCTGTTGACTGCTTGCCTCCTGCGTGGATGAACTGTGGTCAGCTGATTCGGACTCCGGGCCTGATGGTGCTGTCTCGGCGTGTCCTTTCGCACGGACAAACTGCCTTGGGACTTTCTGAACAATTGGCAAAGAAATCTTTGACTGGACCGGTGTCCTGCCAAAAAGTGTCTCTGCCAAATACTGTCCGCTCATTAGCATACTGATCGCTGATTGGTTAGCGTTAGGACTAGGATTAGGGTCGTTAGGGTTAGGGTTTGGATTAGAATTAGGATTGGGATTAGGATTAGGGTTATGATTAGGGTTGTTTGGGTTAGGGTTAGCGTTACGGTTACAGTTAGGGTCCAACGGTACCAAAGTGCCCAACGTTGCGTGTGTTAGGCCAGCAACCATACACAATGCGTGTGTAGTGCGCAACCATACCCCAACCACGGTGGTTGAATGTCATACATATTGGACCAATCAGCGATCAGTATGCTAATGAGTGGACACTATTTGGCAGGGGACACTATTTGGCATGACACCGGACTTGAACCCGAGACCTCTGGATTAACGTACCGGTGCTCTTCCATCTGTGCTATCCGGCATAAATATCTGAGTTTCAATTCGAGTTGGACCTTTCTCAAACGACCTCTGAGAAAGTTCCTGCTCGGATTGACAAAATAGACCTGATCTTTTTTTTGTCTTAAAAGTTAGAGGGCCTGACGTTTCGATACTAGCAAGGACGTCGATCCTAAAAGACTTCGCCTTTGAGAAAGGTCCTTCTAGGATCGAAACGTTTTGGAGATTTATGTATTGTTGATCATTTTAGTCGATGAGCAGTTTGCAACAGTTTTTGTATAAACTTCTGATATTTGGGGTCTAATTTGATTTCCGGATTGCCAGGTCAGATTAAAAAAAAATTACAGCACAGAGAGCACGATGGGGATTCGAACCCAGAACTCGTGCATTGACCCCCACTTCACTTCACTTGTGTTCCTTAGTCTGGTGGACCATTACGGCACCACTAGAACCCCAGCCAGTGGACGTGTCACGCGTTGACCCCAAATTTCTCGTCCACACAAATCGAATGTCACGTGAGCACAGCGAAAGCGGCCTTGAAAAAGGCTTCGGGAAATTGTCGTTTTCTATGCCTCAGCGTATCAAATTCTTTCAAATCCAACTTTTCTAGGTAGTTGAAGATCAAATGCGTGCCTCCAATGAGGTTTTTCTTTTCCAAAAGGATGATTAATATGTATTTTGAGGGTTGTTATTTTACCGAAAAATCGACTGAAAAAGTGCGACGTAAATTCTTATTTTTCTCGACGAAAACAAAAGTCTCCTCTTAGCTGAGGTAATCATGGGAAAGAGTATACCTTGATCTAGCAAAATCCCGTGAAGACGATGTCGTAGGTGTTTTAAGAATGCGATGTACACCTGAAGTTCTCAACTTTCGCCGTCCCCCATCTCTGTTTTCTGACTGAGCTCCCTGTCCACTCTGTGATGTTGTCTCCCCATCTCTTTGTCTCTTTCTGTCTGCCTCTTCTTGTGCACAGTGCCCCGGCCTCCCGGGTATCGTACGATAAAGCAGGTTGGGGTCGTCCGGTGAATTCAAATAGATAACGCATGAGGTTGTCTCGGCGAGCCAGTCATTGGTTGCTGCTATTTTTGTGTTGCCTAGATACTCGATAATGAATATTCATGTGGATACATTTGCAGTATGCTTTGTTCTAAAAAAAAAAAAAAATGGCTGCAGAGTGTGAGGTCAATACACTCCACAGGCCGCACATTTTATATAGCACTCAGCTTTTTTTGCTATCAAACTTATTCTTTAACATATAGATAGAAGACCGGTGTTCTAGATAATTGTCAATCCATTATCCTCTTTCAACCAAATAATTATGTTCATAAAACATGTGTTATCGAGTGTGAAAGAAGCGATATGTGTATAACATAAACAATAGAGGGAAATAACGATAAATACAGATGAAAGACATCAGACTATAGTACAGTGAGCTATCACACATTTATAATTATAAATTATTCATAAAATTTAGTGGGCCTGACGATTCGATCCTAGCAGGACCTTTCTCAAAGACAAATTTTCTTTCTCAAATTATTCAGTTCATTAAATTAGAGAAGAAAATACATTCGAAAATATGTAACAAAATACATCAGAATTGTTTTCAGCATCGTCGCCAAACCATTTGTTTTTAAGGCACAGTCTTGATTTCTCGTATTTTTTAATACATTTGGTGGTTTGATATGACTGGTTTGAATTACCCAACCCCCCCCAAAAAAAAAAAAATACACGAAAGCTGGAGTTTGTTACAACTTAAATGTTGGAAACTCTAAAAAAAAAAAAAAAAAAAAAAAAAAGGGAAATGTCACCTATATTGATCCGACAAAGGCATTTTCCTGCAGGTCATTCCTGCTGATGTTATACATATGTATGAACCCGCTTTACTCGGATTGGTCAACGTCAGAGTCTAGAGCACATATGAATATGCATAAGCATGATGCGATATCTGACAATTGGCCAATCAGACTAAGGAACCGGCAGAATGGCGTTTGCGGGAACAATGCCGTTGCCGGGTAAACCTTGGTATTTCTGTGGTATTTACTCTGTGAAACTACGGAGTATTTTTGTTACAGCGCAGGAGTGAGAGCAAGTCTGGTTTGTGATGGCCAAGACGCACGCATTTTGAGTCCAACAGAGTCAAATAGATGAGCTGAAATCTCAAAACCGGGAAGCCTCACTCGTAAGTCCCTCTATTAATTAACCCAGATTTTCCCCAGCAGAATCCCACTTTTTAACAAGTCATAATTTTGACTCTGCTTCACGGCACCTGACAGTTTTCGAAAAGGCAAAAAAACCGAAACACACCTGCCATAGGACGGATCATTACGATAATCAATTTTCATTATTTCCCCTCCCCCTTCTCTTTGCCCATACTGTATTTCGCCTGCTAGGAAGGATCAAATTCCTCCGTCCCGTTTTCTGGCAATCGTCTTTCTCCCTTCCGGCGTCATATCGTTCAGAAAGTAAAAAAAAATCCCGCATAAATATTTCTCTCCCTTTTTTTTTTCAATCAGGTTTCTACTGACATCGCCTGGTCCACTTTACGATCATTTTGAATCCTTTTAAGCTGCAAAAACAGTGTTCCGTATGTTGGTGAAACTAAAGAGAGAAAAAAAAACACTCTCGAAAATGCCTTCATGTCCGAAGAGTCACTTTTAAAAACCTGAAGATTGGAGAGACCCTGTCCCTGTTGGAAATCACTTCAGTCTCCCTCTAACCATTCGATTTCGATGCAAGTGCAGCGGGCGTAAAATTACTTGGTCACCCTTAAGGATGCCGGTCGTCTTGGCAGGCAGACAGTCTTGGGTGAAGCATCGTCGGACCGTTCAACCCGGTAGCCTCAACATACAGGTGATGACCGGCAAGCCCCCTTCCTATATTTTTTTGTGTTCTAGTGCACAATCCTTCCTTTGTTTCCAACGCTTTTCATCATTTAAGGTGATATACAAAACGCAGTGGCTGTTGTTACGGCAGTCGTCCGTGTGGTTCCCTGACTTCACATTATTTGTCAGGATGTTTAGCTCTTGGAACAAGACTATCAGCTAATAGACTGGTTCAACCAGCCTGCAATGCTGACGAAATACAATCAAGTCAGGGAACCACACGGACGACTGCCGTAACAACAGCCACTGCGTATACAAAAATGTTGCAAACTGCTTACTGACTAAAATTACCAAAATGTAAATCTAAAATTTAGTGGGCCTGACGTTTTGATCCTAGCAGGACCTTTCTCAAAGGCAGAGATCATTATCATTATTACAATTATATTTACTTCGATTCTGCATAATTGACTCTACAAAGTGATTATTAACTTTGAAGTACATAATTATTTCAACTGTATATAGTTGATATTATCACACACAAAGCACAAGTTACAAGATGGCAGCATCTAGGTCCGGGGTGAAGCAAATTAAGCTTCTGTTCCCCAGCCTATGGACAGACCCAAAACAAATAGTGCAATTACCGGTATGAGACAGTATCTAATCAAGGCCATTATTGACACATAGTTTTAGTACCGGTATGCAGTTAAGAGGTGGGGGGTTTTTCTAGCAAAAAAAAAGAGATAGTTGGTGCAAATTTAAAAGAGTTCTCCAGGGTATTCCAATATAAAGTACAACATTTGGTAGCACTGTAATGGTCTTCCCTTGTGTGACCCCTTCTCTGTTGCTTGACATTCCCTGTGATGTATCCATCTACCTGCCTCCCAACCTTCTCCATGGTCTTTCTTCTCTCTCATAATATTATTTCCATCCTTTTTCTGTCCTTCTGGCTACGAGGAAGGTCCTAGAGGTTCGAACGTCATGAGTAAGTAGTAGTCGTAGAGCTCTATAAATAAACTAGAATGCGCACTCTTCGCGTGGCGCGTGCCGACAAGGGGACTGCGACGCCATTACCAAAGAGGTGCAAACGCATAGATCTCTATGGTGCAAACTAATCCCAATGTTTACAAAAGAAAGAAGGACATTCAAATTCGCCAATCCATTGAGGTATTGATGGCCTTTCCTTTCATTACTAAAAACCATTTAAATAACATTTTAGTTTCCGCATTCACAACCTTTTGGCTATACCTTTCCCCGTTCATATTACGCGCGATTGCTACTGACATCCGGGCACTTCGAGTTGAAGTTGACCTCTTTGGTAATGGCGGATGCGCGTCCATGTCGGCACACGTTCGTACCGCGCGTTGATGCGCACTCTAGTTTATGTATAGAGCTCTATGGTAGTAGTCTGTAACATTTTTTTGTATAAAAGCAAAATACACAACTGTGGCAAACTGCTCAAACGACCAAAATGCAAATCTCAAAATCTTAGAGGACCCTATGTTTCTCAGGAAACTCTCTCCAATGCAGGGCCAATCTCCAAGGCTTTCTCGAAAGAAAGAAAGAAAGAAAGGCCCTTTGAGACTGGTCCTGCTCGTATCGAAACGTTAAGCCTCCTACGTTGTTTTGTTCTCTGCCATATTTGTATTACTTTGAGGCCATGAAGGCATAAGGCTAGAACATGAAGCTTGTGGGACAGCCAATATAAACTTGTGGGAAAAAAATATTGCACGTCAGGCCAGAGCAAACCACCAAATTACTGATGGTTGCACCTATACAGGGGGATGTTTATGTAGTACATCTTTGACGGAAATCAAAGTTGACACTGGATTCACCATCGTTGCTTGTTCCTATCGTTTCTCTGACTGAGGCTGAAACGTGCAGATGTGACGAGTCATATTACTAAATCTCAGCGTGCTATGCTGGAAATTGCCTTTTCATCCCTTTTTTCGCATAGGTTGTTGATTTTCAAGAGCTATGGGAACAGTCCCAATAATTTTACTTTGGATTTTACTTTGTCGGATTTCAGACCGCGTAATTAGGTAATAAAATCCCGTCAAACAAGTACGTGGAAAACTGACTGGGAACTTTTGAACAGTCTTGTAAAGTGGCATTTTTCAGGGCATTGTCTTTTTTGCAAAATGAAAATGCTTAATATAATGCTACTCTGTAAGAGATCGCGTTAAAAGTTTGTGGTGCGTCTGAGTTTGTCTCAAAAGGTAGAAGGGCTTATGTTTCGATCCTAGCTGTAACTTTTTCAAAGGCAGAAAAAAAGTTTGAATTTGTGATAAGCACTTAAATGACAGGAGCATACTATTACCACCTGTTGCTAATTGTCAAGAATGCTTGAAGTGTTGTTCTCTTCCTTTCCCAAAAGATATATAGCTATTTGTTGACTTGGGGGAGAGAAAAAACCAGCAACAAATTCATGTTTGGAAGGCTCCTAACATCCTTGTGAATATTATAATAGAAATGGGCCGATTCCGAGAGCTAAAAGCCTGCATTTTGTTCAAGGGTGTCTTCGTTCCGAGAGTGAGTAAAATCACTATGACTCACTGGAAAGCTCTCCACATATGTAGAAATTTGGACTCAAGATGCATCCACTGTGAACTATGTCAACAAATGATGTGTAATCTGAAGCATTTTTTTTTTCGGGAGAAGGAGGGAAATCCATCGTTTTTTTGTGTTTTTTTTTACCGGTTTGTTATGAGAGGTCCGTCTGAGCATGCTCCAGAATTGTAATGGTGCATGTCCCCGTGCAACCAGGCTTTTATGCTATATTTTGTTTGTATATATGAATTTCGAAAAGAATAGAAAAGAAATTAAGAAGACCCCCCCAAAATGATTGTATTTGTGCTGATGTCGCGTGTGGACTTGTGCTTATGTGGACGGCATCACCACGAACAGGTGTGGCATGAGATCCGCGCAATGGAATGTGGTGGGGATTAAAAATCATACCAAAAAAATGACTGTGAAGGTATTCATGAATATTCACCTCTTTTCATTTCTATTATCTTTTATCATTTTAGTGTGGTTTCCTTCGGCGTTGCCATATATGCAAGAAATTAGTACTTTGGCCGTCAACACTTTACACAGTTTACACAGTTGTAAGTTATGATTCCATCTCTTGGCATCGATTTATGAGTCAAAAATGTAACAGTCCCCCTGAATAATTTTTTTTCTGGAGATGTTTTCTTCGAAACCATCTGTGTTGGTTACATGTCACAAGTCGCTTGTGTTTAGGACAACTCAGTGATAAAAACAAGGGATAGAAATTAATTCTGCCGTTGAGAAAGCCCGTGTTAGGATTGAAATGTCATAGCTTCTATCTGTCTCTCATAAGATTGATCAAAGTCCGCCAGGCTGTTTCCATATAGACCGGTGCGTCACTGCCGGCACAGTCTAATAATTGTGACACCGGCCGTCCGCGTCTTCAAACTCGATTCAACAGGGCCTGCCTGGTTTTCATGAGCAATGAAATTCCTCAAGCAGGAGTGAAGTGTCAGATCTGACAGGTGATGCGCTCTGTAGATATCCATTGATGTTAGTGGCCCCGAGATGAGAGACAAAGATGATGACCTTTGACGCCCCGTGGTAAACCAGAGGGGAGACTCTATTTTTTTTTGGGGGGGGGAGGAGGAGATATGATATAAGCGATTAACAGACTGCGACGCGATGCGGACGAGGATCTTCCGAGAGAGTGGGGCGGCTGGCTTCGGATGGCGGTGGCGTGCCTGGATGCAAGCACCGAGGCGGCGCAGACTGGACGGAGGAAGCTGACGACGCTGAGGACCGTAAGCTGCTCTTCCCTTGACCTAGTTACTTGATCCTCCCACCGACGTGGCAGCCAATTACTGGCGTTCGGCGGAGAAAGGCCCCTCTGCACAATGGCCGCACACACACACACACACGCACCAACAACAAAAAAGGGGGAGCCCAAATCCCAGGGCGATGCGGGAGCGAAACGGGAGACGAAGGGAGAGGGGGGAGAGGAGGAGGAGGGGGGGGCAGGATTAGACTGTGTACACTGCAACCGACAACTGTGTGAGCTGAACGGGAAATAAAAGAAGGGGTTCTTTTGGCTTGATTCCCGGCCGCGGAGGGCAGGGAGGGAGGGAGGGAGGGCCAGGGAGGGAGGGAGGGAGGGAGGGAGGGAGGGAGGGAGAAGCCGATGTGTGGTTGCACGAATGCGCCTGGTCCCTCCGTACTGTACATGTAGATAGACCGTCTGCCGGGTGCTGTAAACGGCCGAACGAGAACTGAGGGGGGAGGCGGGTCCCACCGGTAATTGCGTTGGGATTGAAGGGGGAGTAAGAGGGGGGGTGGGGAAGGTTAGAGCTCGGGAGCTTAGCGACCCTGAGAGGAGAGAGTCTTGATGGTGTTTGCATCATGTGACCCGACGGTAATCACCCAGAACTGAATTACTCCCCCCCCCCTCTCTCCCAACAACTCCCAACTCCCCTTGCGTTATGCTTCGGATGAAAATGATGGGGGTGAGAGAGGCGGTTGGGGTCGGGGGGGGGGGGGTTGGGAATCGGGCTGAGGCCGGCTCGTGTTGCAGTGCGCCTGATGCTGAACTAGGTCAGCCCGCCACAACTTTCAAAGCTTCGGTGATTGTGTTTTTTTAAGCTTATAGGCGAGGGGGTTACCAAGAACAACCCGATGAACCCAAACAGGGCGAAATCCATCCCTCCTCCCATCTGTGATTTAGTCCTACTCATCTTCGTTTATAGTAAGTCGTCTCTGCCCAGACCGAGTTCATTGGTCACAGCTTCGAATTACGCGCGAAGCGGCACGGGCCACTCGCCCCCGGTGGCCGCGGCCAAATCTCCGAGGATCGCTGGCCTCATTTCGGGCCCCGTGGCATCGGGCGACTTTTGGACGCGGCCCCCTGGTGTCTGCTTTCCGGTTCTCTGTTCGCGTCTACACCCCTCCCCCCACGGGCTTTCTGCCTCCAAAGTTTGCCATCAGCACGGAATGTTCATTTCGCAAACGCTTTCGGAACCACCAATAGAAATGGAACTCCACTCTGACCAGAAGATTGGATATCAACAATTATCATCAAGCAGAGGAAATATTCTGCCTTTGAGAAGGGTCCAAGCTGGAATCAAAAAGTCAGACCCTCGCATTTCCGAAAGCGGACACAAATAATAAACAAGCAAAATTATGAACGCCACAATGGTCAAGCAATTTTGACACAATGTGAGCTCACGAAAATAAACGAACAAGCGAACAAACAAATAAACACAAGTTGCGTTACATGATCGAAGATCTTGTCTGACCTCAAACTATAGTATGTCGACCAGCTTTTCCTCTTTCCCGTCACCCGTGTCCTATAGCCTCTCCTTTGTTTATGTTCTTGTCATTCTGCCTTTGGGAAAGGACTGTCCAACAGGGCTGGATTTCACAAAGCTTTGAGATGTATCTCAACTTATACTTCTGTAACTCAACTTATACGACTGATAACCTATCGTAAGTTGTGATAGGATGTATATGGTTTCTTTGCATGGCTCATTGCCACTTGTGATTGATCGTAAGTTACGATGAGTGTGGCGATATCGTCTGCAGGATCGAAACGTCAGGCCGTCCATTTTTTAAGATCAATAGGTGGGTTAAAGGCCCAATACAACATTGGGAAGATCGGAAAACATCCATGTCCACAGATTTCCTTCTAATTTTACACAGTTTGTAGATGGTCATGATAAAATCCTCATGTTGAAATCTTACGGTGTGGGATGCTGAAATCATCACTCAAACATCGACAAATAGTTTATTACTCGCGAGTAATAAACTATTTCTTACACTACAGTACGGTGCGAAAACCGTGACGGTTTTGCGCCTTTTTTTCTACTTTCTCAGATTACCATTTTGAGCTAAAACCTTCGCAGGAGTTCTTTTTTTGGAACGTTAAATGGTTTAACACACAACAGCGGGCCATCTTTTGACCTTTACCAATGTTGTATATGGCCTTTAAGTCCGTATATTTCATGGGAACTCCGTCAACTCGGGAAGGGATGTGCAATGTTAAACCCGTCCGTCCTTCCCCTTCGAGATAAAGATAGACTTGGCTGTAGGATTTGCCTCTTTTGTGTGGAGAAGGTATGTATAAGTCGACGCCCTGACCGTGTCCCGATATAAAGTCGGCGGGAGGAGAGGTAGGCCGCATTAACCCTGTTTCCAGAGTCCTTCCTAGAGGGGTGGAGGGTGGAGGAGGGAGGGGGGCTAGTGGACGACGGTCGTTGCTATTGTGCAGGGGCTCTGCCTCCTCCTCCCCCATCACCCTCCAGCCCAAATCGGCGCCCTCCTCTGACCCTCACTGATCTAAAAAGAAAAAATGTATAGGGGCTTATGTACAAATAGACAAAAAACAGCCAGGGGTGGGGCGCTATTGTTTTTTGGGCGCTTATGTTTCATGATGTCCCGGGGGGAGGAGGGGGGGGGGTAGCGGGTCGTCCGACAAGCCCAGTGATAAATGAATCCCCTATGGAGTTGTTCCTTTTTTTTTCTTAGGACAGTGAAAGCAAGATGTTGGGGGGGGGGAGGGAAGGGGAAGGGGGAGATTGATTATAATAAGCGTGCCGGGATTGCTTGAGGCTGATGTGAACGGGGCCAGGCCGCCTTGGTTAATCCTTTCGAGGCAGCTGTGGTGCTCCCGTTTCTGCGACAGATCTGCCCGCATCCCTCTATACTCCCGGGAAGTCCAGGGAAGCGGAGCCTTATTTCTTATTTCTTATTTATTAATCTCATCCAACAGCAAACAAAATGCCAGTTACAGGGAGATATATAAAAATAAATAAAACACTAATTTGATTACAATAAAATAGTTAAATAAATAATGGATATATCATTCATAGAACATTGAAACAAACAGACAGACAAACAAACAGAAAACAAGCAAACAAGTACAACTATGCAAGAAGCAGAGATTCAAACCACAATCAATCACAACAATTCAGCACATAGTCAAAGACTGAAACACAAACAGCACATTAAGTATTAAAAGTTGAAAGAGCTGCATGGACCTGGCGGCGAAAAGAATGCAAGGAAGGAGCACCGAACACATCACACATCCCATGCAGCCTGTTGTAAGTGGACGCAATCCTGAAGATGAAGCCATGCTTTGTCACTTCAACTCGGCTGCGTGGGATGTGGAAGATGTGCTCCTGTGCATGCCTTGTCCGCCGCACAGGAAGGTACATGCAGACAAAAAGGGGTTGGAGTCGTTAACAGTATAAATACTATGGAAAAACCTGTACAAGAATAAACAGTCATTTACACCTAAAAGAGGTAGAGCTCCCAAGCCAGATCCAGGACGTTCTTCGGCAGCTTCGAAGGGAACTTTGGTTTCCGAGTTCAAAATGTGAACAGTGGCCTTACAGATATTGACAAGATCAATCGACAATCTGTCACGCCCATACATCTAGACTGAAAACTCTTCTGCAGTGATTCAATGCTGGTCGGTGTAACCTGATAAAAACAGGAAAAGATATTGAAAACCCCGCCACCAACGCAGCGGCTTAACTTTTATATAAATCATCCGCGGCGTTTAGCGTGGCGTTCTGTCCAAACCACTATTGCGCTTTTCAGATTTGCTAGTATGCTCACAAGTCGTTTAATAAGAGACACATAGAAGGCCCACGTGGATAATTGTGGAGAGGTTTCGCACGCGAACGGATACCCGTGTACGCATACGTTCAGCTATCCGAACCATAGAGCTACCTCAGTCTGTAGGTTTGTTGTTTTGATAGAGCTCGAAAATCCGTACCAGATAGTGGACATTCCACCGTTTCGCAGTTCCGATGAATAGGCGCGATTCGCAATCCTAACGCTTGATAAAATGCAAATCTTAAAATTTAGTGGGCCTGACGTTTCGATCCTAGCAGGACCTTTTTTCTAAAAGGCAGAGTGACAAGGAAAACACAGATACATGTACACGAAGGAAGGGGAAGAGAGTGAATAGGACACGGATGAGAAACCAAGGACAACGAGTAAAGCTGGTAGGGTAAGATCAAAGGGAAGGGCAAGGAGTAGGGTAGGGATTAGTGAGAAGAGGGGGGAAAGATCGAAGAGAGAAGTGTGAAGACTGAGATCATACTAGAGATACGAGAGATACTAGGATTATGCTATACCGGGAAGCGTACTTGTATTCAAGTCACACAAAATATCGCATCCGGGTGCGATGGCTGAGTCCCGTATTTCGGGTCCGATTGCGAGTCCCGAGTCATCCAGGTGGAGTCCGACCCAGGCCGCGTTTACCCTGGATCCCGCGAGGAGGGTCGGCTCCCACGAGGGCGACGGCGAAGGGAGATCAAAGAGCGATCAAGGCAAGCCTGTAAACGCTCGTGCGATCAGCATCAGATCCCGGGATCTGATCCGCCTCTGGGGAAGGATCGGATCCGGGTCCGATCCCGCGTGCGTACCTTGCCGTGCCCGATCGGTTTTCGCGCGTGATGGCCGGACTGACGTTCTACTGCGCATGATTATTGACCCACACGTGAATAACCTTTGGGGACTACATCGGTCGCAGCACGGATCAGATCCTTCTGTGGACGGCTGGATGTGATCCACCACGCGGGGTCCAGCGTTAACGCAGCGCGAATCCCACAAGTCTGCCGGCAAGCGTTCAGGCATGTGATTGGTGACGATGTATTGATGGATGCGACACATATGGGTGGGTCCCTTCACCTGAGATGCTGTCAACACAGGAAAGTGAAAGACAGTTTCTACAAAGACAAATAGCAGCATGGGTTAAACCATATAGCTTGCTCTATGGGTAAACCTATATCCAGGCAACCAGTTTAAGTGGTTGGCAAGGAGAGAGACAGAGCGAGGTGGATTACCCTATACTGATTATTACATACTTCCACATCGTTGGAAAATCAAAACCAAAACATGCCTTACAACATTTTCCACCTTTTGAAATATAGTTCTGGAAACTTCATTTAAAAATCGGGACGGATTAGATGCAGTTAGTTCTTTCCAGTTGAAAACACGTAACTCTTGTTTGAACTTTCCAAGTCTGACAGGTTTGAATGTTAGTTAATTTCTTCTTTACAAAAAAAGCGCTGACAAAGACTACAATTAAAGGAGGGTGATTAATCGCTATTCACCGCAAATTCTTAGGATAGAAAATGGCGGCTATTTGTGACCCGGCACAGAATAATGAGGAATAACTCCCACTTTTGAGATTTTGAGATTTTGAGATTTTCCAATGATTTGAAAGAGTATACCATTAGCTTTCAAATGATATCAAAATTATTTCCGTATGAACTCTGTTGTAAATAGTACAAGGGGCCTTTGCTCGTTCATTTGGTACCAGACACATTATAGCAGCACTAGTCTTACTCCTCGAAAGCGGCCATTCAAAAAGGCAGGAACTTTACAATTTCATGAAAACAGTACACAAACAATCCCCCGAAATCCTCGTTTTTTCAATATTTAGAGACGGATTTCGGAAAAAATCCTTTGGAAATAATATCCTCCAATACATTAACTTTCCGAAAATACTAAAAAACAAAACAATTTTTTTTTTTCGAATTTAGAAGATACTTTGACTTCAGGCGTTGTTTACTCGAAAAGTGTTTTGGTGGGATATTCCTCATGTCGCTGTGCCGGGTCACATTTTCTCTTCAACGAAACTGCAGCCATGCCTGAGAAGTGAAAACCTATTCGATCACTGCACGGCTCCTCAAGTTTTCCCTCCTCGGTTCTTGAAGGCATCAAGAAAAAGCCATCACAAATATAGGATAATCAATACTGAATAATCGAAGGTATTATCGATCGGGGCGGAAACCTTAGAGAGCTGGTAATGTTGTTTGGGGGGATATCTCTTTTCATTTCTTGAGGAGCTTGCAGGGACAACATCGTCCGAGTATAATTTTTATAACGACCTGGGAAGGAAAGTCTTGAAATAAACATGTTTTGACGAGATTTGGTTGCCAGGTTATAGCGCGTCACTGCTGTTCAATGTCTCAAAATAGGGTTCTCTCTTTTTTCATCTTTCAAAGGGTTGCTCCCAATAGAATTTGGCTATGGTCCAACAGAAGGCTGCCCTGGAAGGGTTATTTGAGGATAATCAACGGTGTTTTCTATGGGGGGTTTCTATGTGTGTGTTTTTTTATTTCAACCTTTAAACCTTTTTCAAAATAATTTTAAACAAAGAAGTACCTGACCAGACTTTGCAGTGGTGAAGGTGTGCCTAGGTTAGAGAGCATTGTTGTTTCCGTGAGTCCGTGAATGGGTGTTGAGGGAGAGGTCCCTTTGGCCTTGAATGAAGCAGAATGTCTCTAGTCGCAGAGGCCAGTTGGTAGGCAACGAAGGCTATTCAGTAGGGCACGAAGGCCAGAAGGCAAGACACCAAGGCCAGTAGGCAAAACACCAAGGCCAGTAGGCAAAACACCAAGGCCAGTAGGCAAAACACCAAGGCCAGTATAGGCAAGCTACCAAGGCCAGTAGGCAAAACACAAAGGCCAGTAGGCAAAACACCTAGGCCAGTAGGCAAAACACCAAGGCCAGTATAGGCAAGATACCAAGGCCAGTAGGCAAAACACCAAGGCCAGTAGGGCACCAATGGCAGTTAGAAAGGCACCAGTGCCAGTTGGAAGGACACCAATGCCAGTTGGAAGGACACCAATGCCAGTTAGAAGGGCACCAATGCCAGTTAGAAGGGCACCAATGCCAGTTAGAAGGACACCAATGCCAGTTGGAAGGACACCCACCAATGCCAGTTGGAAGGACACCAATGCCAGTTAGAAGGGCACCAATGCCAGTTAGAAGGGCACCAATGCCAGTTAGAAGGGCACCAATGCCAGTTGGATGGGCACCAATGCCAGTTGGAAGGGCACCAATGTCAGTTGGAAGGGCACCAATGTCAGTTGGAAGGACACCAATGCCAGTTAGAAGGACACCAATGCCAGTTGGAAGGGCACCAATGCCAGTTGGAAGGGCACCAATACCAGTTGGAAGGACACCAATGCCAGTTAGAAGGGCACCAATGCCAGTTAGAAGGGCACCAATGCCAGTTGGATGGGCACCAATGCCAGTTGGAAGGGCACCAATGTCAGTTGGAAGGACACCCACCAATGCCAGTTAGAAGGGCACCAATGCCAGTTAGAAGGGCACCAATGCCAGTTAGAAGGGCACCAATGCCAGTTGGATGGGCACCAATGCCAGTTAGAAGGGCACCAATGCCAGTTGGATGGGCACCTATGCCAGTTGGAAGGGCACCAATGTCAGTTGGAAGGACACCCACCAATGCCAGTTGGAAGGACACCAATACCAGTTGGAAGGGCACCAATGCCAGTTAGAAGGGCACCAATGCCAGTTGGATGGGCACCAATGCCAGTTGGAAGGGCACCAATGCCAGTTAGAAGGGCACCAATGCCAGTTGGATGGGCACCAATGCCAGTTGGAAGGACACCAATGCCAGTTGGAAGGGCACCAATGCCAGTTGGAAGGACACCAATGCCAGTTAGAAGGGCACCAATAGCAGTTGGAAGGACACCAATACCAGTTGGAAGGACACCAATGCCAGTTGGAAGGGCACCAATGCCAGTTGGAAGGACACCAATGCCAGTTGGAAGGACACCAATGCCAGTTGGAAGGACACCAATACCAGTTGGAAGGACACCAATGCCAGTTGGAAGGGCACCAATGTCAGTTGGAAGGGCACCAATGCCAGTTGGAAGGGCACCAATACCAGTTGGAAGGACACCAATGCCAGTTGGAAGGGCACCAATGTCAGTTAGAAGGGCACCAATGCCAGTTGGAAGGGCACCAATGCCAGTTGGAAGGGCACCAATACCAGTTGGAAGGACACCAATGCCAGTTGGAAGGGCACCAATGCCAGTTAGAAGGGCACCAATGCCAGTTGGAAGGGCACCAATGCCAGTTGGAAGGGCACCAATGCCAGTTAGAAGGGCACCAATGTCAGTTAGAAGGGCACCAATGCCAGTTAGGAGGGCACCAATGTCAGTTAGAAGGGCACCAATGCCAGTTAGAAGGGCACCAATGCCAGTTAGAAGGGCACCAATGCCAGTTGGAAGGGCACCAATGCCAGTTGGAAGGGCACCAATGCCAGTTGGAAGGGCACCAATGCCAGTTAGAAGGGCACCAATACCAATTGGAAGGGCACCAATGCCAGTTAGAATGGCACCAATGCCAGTTAGAAGGGCACCAATGCCAGTTGGAAGGGCACCAATGCCAGTTGGAAGGACACCAATGCCAGTTGGATGGGCACCAATGCCAGTTGGAAGGACACCAATGCCAGTAAGAAAGGCACCAATGCCAGTTGGAAGGGCATCAATGCCAGTTGGAAGGGCACCAATGCCAGTTGGAAGGGCACCAATGCCAGTTAGAAGGGCACCAATGCCAGTTGGAAGGGCATCAATGCCAGTTGGAAGGGCACCGATGCCAGTTGGAAGGGCACCAATGCCAGTTAGAAGGGCACCAATGCCAGTTGGAAGGGCACCAATGCCAGTTAGAAGGGCACCAATGCCAGTTGGAAGGGCACCAATGCCAGTTAGAAGGGCACCAATGCCAGTTGGAAGGGCACCAATGCCAGTTAGAAGGGCACCAATACCAGTTGGAAGGGCATCAATGCCAGTTGGAAGGGCACCAATGCCAGTTGGAAGGGCACCAATGCCAGTTAGAAGGGCACCAATGCCAGTTAGAAGGACACCAATGCCAGTTGGAAGGACACCAATGCCAGTTAGAAGGGCACCAATGCCAGTTGGAAGGACATCAATGCCAGTTGGATGGGCACCAATGCCAGTTAGAAGGACACCAATGCCAGTTGGAAGGACACCAATGCCAGTTAGAAGGGCACCAATGCCAGTTGGATGGGCACCAATGCCAGTTAGAAGGACACCAATGCCAGTTAGAAGGGCACCAATGCCAGTTGGAAGGGCACCAATGCCAGTTGGAAGGGCACCAATGCCAGTTAGAAGGACACCAATGCCAGTTAGAAGGGCACCAATGCCAGTTGGAAGGCCACCAAGGCCAGTTAGAAGCGCACCAATGCCAGTTGGAAGGACACCAATGCCAGTTGGATGGGCACCAATGCCAGTTGGAAGGCCACCAAGGCCAGTTAGAAGCGCACCAATGCCAGTTGGAAGGGCCCCAATGCCAGTTGGATGGGCACCAATGCCAGTTGGATGGGCACCAGTGTCAGTTAGAAGGACACAATTGCAAATGTATTAAATTTTATGAAGCTGAATGCAAATCCAATGCCAAGGTAAATAGACTGTAAAATTAAAGAAATGGCCTCACGCTAATTTTTGCGGGGCAACGGTTCCAGTAGAATCATTATCGTTAAAAGCTAGCATCATTTCCTTTTTAAGTCCTTAGTTCATCGTAAATATTCTCATTGGAAGTGAAAAGTGGACAGTCTGTCTCTGAAAGCATGCTGCACTTCAGTCAATGGCAAGCTATAATATCCGATGTCGCGAAAAAGTGCTTGCCAAAAAACACATTATCTTAATCAATGACATGTCCTCGATAGCACCATCCACCAACTTTGTCTTCGAGATTCCGTGGTGCAGTAGGCGAGAATAGTCAAGAGTGTCTCGCTTCCTTTCTGACAGTGCAGTGCACCTTCGGGTGCACCTTCGCGATCTTCAGGCGTCCCTTGTGCAAACAAACAAACCATTACCCGGGTGATCGTTGGCAGCGCGGGAGCCGTTCGCACGACACCGTCTATTCGGCGCACCTTGTCTGGACGATGGACAGCTCTCGCCGTGGAGATGTTTTTTATCCACTTCCGACCCTCGTCGTCGTCAGCTATCCCCCCCCCCCTCACCCACCCTCCCCAAAATAGATCGGGTTATCGTCCACCGCCGTGTGTCGTCTCCAGGAGTGGCCATGCACGTCACACGGAACGATGAGAGAGCCAGGCAACCGCAGACACTAACTCCTTCCCTCCGACCGAAGTATCCGAAAACAATCCAATATTGACTTCCTGTCCGGAGTTGCTCTCAGGATTCTGGGCTGATTTCAAACGCCAGAGGGGCACTAAAAAAAAAACCGTCAAATACACAGTGTTTCAGTTCGCGGTTAACAGTAATTTATCTTGAAATCTGTCCACCTATTTCCTAGGACTCGGGGTATACCTGTTTTGTCCCGCGGGAGGCCCAAGCCTGCAAAAGATTCCGCGGTAAAACAAAATATGGAACGTTGCCTGTCTTCTATAATGGCGCAACAATCGTCCGACCCGAACTGACTCTAAAATTAGGAGCGCTTAACTTTTACAGTTACGAAATCGGCGTTCGTCTCCGGTCTCATCTCGGACTAGGAAGGTGGCTCACCCAGGGGCATGATAGCTCCGATGGCAAGGGTTTAGGACTGGGGGCTCGGTTCACAAATCCTCATTTTTTTTGACCAATCTGTCTCGCTCTTTCATTTACGCAGGAAGCTGAATTCAGCCAATCGGTCTCGTTTTCTTTAAGAGATGCTTACCCCCCCCCCTCCCCCATCCCCTAAAAAAAGAATACTACACCAGCGCTGCCATCATTTTGGAAAAAACGATGTATCTTTAAGAAAGTATATTTTCAGGAAATTCACTTTGAAGTATTGCCATTTGTTTTGTTTTCAAGTTAATTTTGTTCAAACCCTGTTGTTTTCGATTGATGTCATTCGGTTCTTTTTAGGTCAGTGATACAACAGAAGAGGCATTTTGTGAAGATACCTCACATCATTCTTCAGCGGGGCAGGCTAGCGATTCCCTGGTGCTCTGCGAATTGTGTTCACCGTGTCCCCGCACTGCTTCACCTCTGCGGTGCAATTATGTGGAACGGTTGCGGGGTTGAAGAGCAGACCAGGCAACAACTCGTTAAATGTCACTCGGCTGGGTTGGAGCAATTCGGGACAGTCAAAGCCGCCAGGCTAGCTTGCATAAATATTAAAATTAGACCTATAAATACTTCCCTTCAGGAAATGTGACATACCCCCCCTCCCTGCCCTGCTACTGTTGTCCGTGTCCTTTGACTTTTTCAGTCTCTCTCTCTTCTGCCAAGAAAGATAGAAGCTTATAGCTCCGACGACTCGCAACTGTCGCGTCCGGTTTTTAGCGCGGTTAAAGAGCGTGAAATAAATGACGGTGGATGCAGTATCCGGGATTTGACCCAGATCCCGTGACTCTACACGGCAGAGGTTGCATGGTGGAGGGGAGGGGAGGGGGGGTCTTCGGTGGGGCTTCCACTGTCGTCACCGAGAAGCTAGTTATGGAGCCGTCGGGAGAGAAAAAAAAATCAGGTTTCTGAGCGGAGGATGCATGGGGAGTCTCGGGTTTTTTTTTCTTTTTCCCCTTCCTTGGCGTAGAGGCGTTGTCCCCTTTAAGCCCGTAGTGGACCACCCCCCCCCCTCATCCCCACCCTCTACCGTGGTCCCGCAATTAGGCTCCCATTAAGAGGCCGCACGGTCAGCTTCAATTCCGAAAGATCAAGTCCACTTAAAATCGTCGTCCAAACATTTTAAAGGGGCTCCGAGAAAGAAACAAAAACCACTAAAAAAAAAAAATAAATCCATGGGCAGTGGAGGCCAGTGACCCTCGCTCGAACCCGAAGCTTTGACTGTTTCACTGTCCTGTCTCGTTTTGACCAACGCCGAGGTTCAACGCTCGCGCGTGTCACCCTCAACCCACCCCCCCCCCCCCCCGGCCACCCCCTCCCTATCCATGTCTTAGTCGGGGGGTGGATCTCGGTATTTTGAATCTTACCCCTCAGCATGTTGTTCTTTGACACCGCCGTCTGCCACTTGTGTTGTTGTTGTTCGACGGAGAAGGGTTCCCATAAAAGGACCATAAAAGACCCACTCAAAGGATCACTCTCTATTTTGTTTTTTGATGTCTCGTCCTCTCTCTCCCTCTCTCTATCTCTCTCTCTCTCTCATTCTCACTCCTGGCTCGCAGGCAGGCTTCGCCGTGAAGGTGTTGTAACTGTGACCAATCACGACTCAAAACTTGCCTTAGAAAACGTGTGAGCTGTTATTCAACAGTTTGGGCTTGAGGGCTTCTGCGGCAGATCAAATTATGCGAGATAGAGAGAGAGCGCAAAATAGGAGCGCTTGTAATGACACTGTTATACATGGAGTGTATGCCCTTTGCTGGGGACGTAAAGTGCTGAGCGAAAGCGGGTAGTTTGACGCAGACGTTTGAGGAGTCTTCTTCGTCATCCGATGAGCGCTTTCCCGTTTCACTTATACTCGGGAAAGGGGTGATGAAAACACAGTTGACAAAACAAGAACGTCGTAGAACTCTTGCAGAGAATACCCACACGGACCACATTTTGTTTTGGTTTCAATTTATTCCTGCGTGGCTGACTCTCCCTTTGTCCCATTGTCAGTACCTATTGTGGTTTATCAAATCATTCGAAATGGATTCCTCTTATTAGGCTAACTTCTTCCAGAGTTGAAATACCACTCCCCCAAAGAGGAGGATGAGCGGGGAAATGAACTGTTATTTTTCCTCCATTTTATTATTGTCCTTCCCATTCTTAAAATGAAGATTGATGACTGTTGCTTAATTCCGAGAAGAAAAAAAATGTCTGACTGTAACATTACGTTCACTGAGTCATTTTGGGTCAAAAACCTTTAAACTTAAAAATTTCCTTTTTTTCTTTCTTTTCTCCCGGCCTAAGAAATTGCTCGGTCTTGTTTTGTCCACGCCAGGCCAGAAACAGGAAATAACACTATCCAGATAATGGACATACAGAATCAAGGCAGATGCAGGGCCTGAGGCCCCGACTTAGCGGTCACTGATGGATATGGCCAGAGAGATCCCTCCTCTCTGTGAGCAAGACTCTGAGAGGAGGGAGTGGGAGGGAGAGAGAGAAAGAGAGAGAGAGAGAGAGAGACAGACAGACAGACAGACGGACATACAGAGAGAGACAGATAGACAGTCAGAAAGGCAGAGAGAGACACAGACAGAGAGGCAGAGAGAGAGAGAGAGAGGAAGAGAGGGAGATAGAGAGAGAGAGATACATAGAGAGAGGGAGAGAGAGAGCTAGAGAGACAGAGAGGGACAGAGAGAGGGAGACACAGAGAGAGAGACAGAGAGAGAGGGAGAGAGACAGAGAAAAGATGGAGAGAGAGACAGAGAGAGAGGGATAGAGATAGAGAGAGACAGAGAGAGAGAGAGGGAGAGAGAGAGGGAGAGAGAGAGAGGGACAAATAGACAGAGGACTGAGATAAAGACAAAGGCAGCACCAGAGAGCCTCAAACAGACAGAGACACAGACACAGACATGACAAGAGACAGGGGTAGACACAGAGAGACAGAGGCAGAGACAGGGGACAAGACAGACACAGAGACATAAAAGGACAGATACAAGGCCGAGTCAGACACAGAGACCGAAATACAGAGACAGAGAGACAGACAGACAGACAGACAGAGGCAGAGACAGAGGCAGAGACAGAGGCAGAGACAGATAGACAAGGGGTCAAAAGGACAGAGACAAATAATAGACATAAATATAATAGAGGAAAACAGAGACAGAGGCAGAGACAGAGACAGAAAGATAGAGAGACAGAGACAGACAGCAGACATGCAGAGAAAAACAGAGATAGAGACGGAGACAGAGACAGAGGGACAGAGGGACAGAGGAACAGAGGGACAGAGGGACAGAGGGACATAGGGACAGAGGGACAGAGGAACATAGGGACAGAGGAACATAGGGACAGAGGGACAGAGGAACAGAGGGACAGAGGGACAGAGGGACAGAGGAACATAGGGACAGAGGAACATAGGGACAGAGGGACAGGGGGACAGAGGGACAGAGAGACAGAGGAACATAGGGACAGAGGGACAGAGGGACAGATGGACAGAGGGATAGAGACAGATAGCAGAAATGCAGAGGAAAACGGAAATAGAGACAGAGACAGAGGGACACTGACAGCAACAGTGAGACAGGGAGGGAACGCACAGAGAGAGAGAGACGGAGACGAAGTGTGTCCACAGCCGTACCACTGCTCCACTTCCTGGAGGCCAAAATGCACTCATAGGTCCCCTCACCCCTCTTCCCCAAGTGACTGTGGATCATCTCTCCCGAAAAGAGACTGAACCACCTGCTGACCCCGTCCCCTATTGAGCACTCTAACCTCTTTTTTGTGAGATCCATCCTTGTCTTTCGACTTAGGCATATCTATTTCTGGTGCACCGTGGCCTCTTTTCGGAGACCATTTCTCTCCTGATATCAATTAAAAGTGTAGCATCATCGATTCATGGTCGCTAGGCGCTGTCAAAGGGCTTCCTAATGTTATCCGTGGACAATGGGTAAGCTAAACATCTCCCTAATGAGCACATGTACAACCCCCTGTGCACAATTCAATCATAACCCGTTCAAAGAAGCTATGTGTAAAACTGAAAGGTTCAGAAATACGCGAATTCCCTTATTTACCAGGATTTGGAATTGCCAGTAGCTTTTGAATTACCAGTAGTCTAATGTTTACATGTCCTTGTCTGTCCTAATCATTTTGTTTTCCGTTCTTAACTTATGTTGAGTTTCTTAGGTTGTAGCCAGATATTGACCTTGTTTCTGCTACAAGGCTTTCAAGTTTTGAGTTTTTTATAAAGTTATACCATGAGTTTGGTGAAATCGACTACAGGTCACCTAGCAACCGTCATCCAGTATTTCACTGCACATGTATACTATGTTACCATGGCTACGCTTGGCGTATGAATAAAAGACGAAGAAAAACACTCCCACGCTTGCCTCTTGATGGCTGAACAACAATCAGACTTCTCGCTTATAAATCTGAAGACGATTTTGCTGAATAAAGCAAATCGTGAGCCCAAAATGTACTAAAAGTAAAGAGAGCACATGCTAAACAAACGCCAGCAAGTACACCAATCAAATCAATAAAAAAGGGTGTTTTGATTACAATTGGTAGGTCTTTTTGGCTTCAAAACATTCTGGTGTTGAATTTTCTTTCAAACTATATTCCGAGTTCTACCGATTCAGTATTTACGTTAAAAGTAAGATTTCATATACTTCTTTCAGTGTACCACTTTCGGAAAGGGCTAAAGTTGATCATTCTTGGATGTTATGAATCATGAGGCCGAAGGTCAGTGAGCCATGCATCCACGATCATGAAATAAAAAAAGCTCGAAAAAATGGTGGTGTTCTTTTACCCAGGCAAGTCACAGTGAATTTTGCATCTGCCGGAAAGACGCAAAACGTGTCAGTCCCGAGCAAGGGCACCCTCTTTTGGCGGCGTGCTCGCTCACCACTGTCTGGTGATGGTATACAGGGTTCACGTAATCGTCACGTAATCTTTGAAGGGTGTAGAGCCAATCTTACACGGGCTCTAAGTAGTACTGCACACTTCCAGACCATGTGAGAGTGTGCTTCCAAGATCGCAATCCAGACGCCCAAAGTTTCATCCACGTGACGTCATCTGAATAACATGTCCATAATATGTGACCTAGGATGGCGTAAATAGCCATTTCCCGCGGTTCGTAGTAAAGCGGGAAATAATTGTCTTGGGATTTCAGGCAACGCATTGTGCGTTTAGCCTGATGATTGGGTAGTTCGTAAGGGGTTACGTAATGAGTGAAGGGGGTATATAAGGTGGTGTAAAGAAGAATAGATTCAGTTCTAGCAAGCACCTCACAACGAAACAGTTAAGGTCGCCCGTCCGCCATGGATGTCCAAGCACAAGCCAGCTTCATAGAGAATCGAGTAAAACAAGCTGTAGCAGGATCGCAAGTAGCTCTTTTAGACAAATTAGACAACCTGATCTCCTCCAAGTTTTCTACTTTCGAGAATAAGATAAGTGACAGTCAAAGGCAGATTTCAGACCATCAGTTGTCGAAGATAGAGCAGAACATACTGGCCAATGACAGTTATCGATTTAAGCGCAAGAGCTGCGAAGATCAATATAAATTTAACGTCAAAGTCGCCAACAAGCTGAAGGATGCTCAGTCAAGCCTGACGAGCACAGGAGACGTTACTCAGGCCGCCAGAGACGTAGCGGAAGGTATTTCCTTGATTGACCACCGTCAAAAACTTATTAAAATGGCCGCCTAACAGTAACGACGTGTGTACAAGTGTGTGTTTAATAGTTAGAGTATAACTAAGACGAGGTATTTACTCCGAAAGTCCTTTTTCGAGTGAACGGCATCGAAAGTCAAAGCATTGTCAAAATGCATGTCAAAATCAGTGGTAATGTTTTCACAATTTCGGAAAGCTTATGAAGGGCAAATAAGAGAATAATCTGTCCGAAAGAAGTTTTCAACAAATGTCTGTAAATTTTGAGGAAAAAAAATCCGGAAATCCGTAACACAAGTGTGTTTGCGCGTGCACTGCAATCCCTGACGGCTAGGCGTGTGCATGACCTCAAACTTGTTCTCGAAAAGAGATCTCCATGACTGCGGGTTGCCTAGTCGTATTTCTCTCGTCGTAAATCTATATTTCGGCAATGCATGGAAATGATTTCATTTGAAAGCTAATGATGTACTCTTTCCACTGGTGGGAAAATCTCAGAAACTGACATTTGGACCTGAAATCTCGTTAAGCCGTACCTGGTCACACATTATGGTATATTTGGTCGCAAGGGACGACTTCATCTGGGTATACTGGGACGCGTTTCGGCGCTAATAACCAAGCATTGGTTAATTTTGAAATGTGGCTGTAGGTACGGATTGGGAGGATAGGTTGGACTAAAAGAGTTAGCAATGATGAGGTATTGAGACTTGGAGTGGGAGGAGAGAACATTCATCAAGACTTGCAGAGAGAGGCAAACGGATGGGACATATGCCTATCCATAATTATTGACGTGATTGACTTTTGACAGATATCACTGAGGGAAGAACAGAAGGTGAAAATCCCAAGAAAAAGGAAGCGAGGAATGATGCCATAGATAGCATCAATGGGAGAGAGCCGTATCAAATAAAGAGCTCAGGATTGACAGTAATGGAGTGACCACAAGTTATAGAAACCCACTGAAGATCCGTACACACTAGAGGTTCGGTCGTTGCTAGTTCCCCCGCTGCTGTGAAAGCCCGTGAACAAAGATGTAACTCTAGCCTACAATTGACAGGGAGAAAAAAAGGGGGAAAAAAGAAAGAGGAGTCAAACATAAGAAGGTGGAGCTGGTAGAGAAAGCAAAACACAGATATTTTTGGTGGCATGAGACAATGATCCGTCGACGTGAACAGACGAACCGGGATTGGAACCCGAGACCTCTGGTTTGACGACAAAAGGACTCTGGTTCAAGTCCTGGTCTAGTCAAACTATATTTGCAATGCTCACAAAACTACACCTGTGTATACGTGTATATCTTCATCTGCCATTATCCAAACCAAAACAAAATTGGCAGGGAGAGTATTTAAGCAGAATTATAGTAGAACCAATTATTTGGCTTTGACCACCCGAGACGCAACCCCCCCCCCACTTTTCGTGTGGTGGCTGTACTCAATTTCAATGACTTCATTTTTGCGCTACCAAGAATGAGGTGCTGGTGTCATTACAGTTGTTAAACATAACTTTGGTCGAGGTCCAAGAATAGCATCCACACGTTGTCTGATCCAACATATGCATGAAATAGCACGGCCGTGTACATTTCAGCTCAATCCGCCAATTTCATTCAAAGTTTCGATCAGAAAAATCGTTTAGATCTATGGCTGAGAACGATTTATTTTACTCTTTTCTCCCAAAATAGAGCATTTTAGGCAGAAATATTCCAGTGCGAGGTTTCTACTGTAACCATCTTCAAACTGTATAAGTTTCGTGTAAATCTGTGAACATTTCTGTTTTTCGATCTTACCAATGTTGTGTAGGGGCTTTAAAGGTAAGAAAATAGTTCTTGCATCATTGTCGTCAGCCTCAGCAAATTGCTGGTCCGTTTGAGGATCTCCACCCGCACTAGAGCGATATGGGTCATCCATCGGTCAGTTTCTGTTTACCACATATACAGCAGTGGCTCTGATAACCGTCTTACAACGACGACTCCAGTCTTCCAGACTATAATATTGACGCACACATACATACGCACACACAAAACAAGAATCTCGCGCACAACAAGACATGTTTGTCCGTCCGGTCGCCCCCAATCGAGACCACGGACTTTGAAAATGTAAATGCCAGTTCCCAGAGGTGCTGACACCAGTGCTGTGGTTTGTGATTGCACCTCGTATACAACACACGATGACGCGGAGAGCTTGCCACGAAAACCAGACGAAGAAAACAAAAAAAGATATCCAGCAAAATGTATGCGAAACAACCAAATAATCACGTTAGAAATTCCCACTTAAGTTCCTCTTGCATTCTAATGCGGCTGTTTATCTCGTGGCTTCAAAGAATCACGCGATCTGCTGCGTGATTAGAATTCTGCGCGGAATAAACATGAGAGTGGCTCAGACGGAACGCTATGGCGCGCTCATCAGGTATATTGCAAGTCGTCGGCACTCAAGACCAACATGCAGACCTCAACACGGCCAATGCCGCCAATTTAGAAAAAAAGGAAACTCCCACATTCGGTCAGGTATTTCTTATTGCTTTCCTTTTATTCAGAAATCCCTTTTGAGGAAACACCGTGTAACGCATCTCTTTTGGGAAGGAGTCGGTGGCTCTGAAAAGAGTCGGTAACTCAACGTGTCGGTAGTGAGTACTCCGCCCGTCGCCAGAAGTCGGGCAGAGAACACACTACCCGAAACGTTGAGTTACAGGCTCTTTTCAGATCCACACTCCTTCTCAAAATAGATGTGTTACACGGTGTCACCGCAACCCTTCCCTTTAGTACTTCCCCCATGCAAACCCTTCACGCCTTACCTTTTGAAGAAGGTCTGATCGAAACGCCACTACATTTCTTCTTCTTTTTTTCGTTCTTTTTTTGCGCCCAGATTTTTATTTTGGTCATTTTAGGTCAGTCAGCAGCCTGCACCATTTCACGCTCTTTCCTTTTGAGACCTTTCCCCCTTCAAACCAAGGGGGGGGGGGAAATGACCCATGCGGCAAACATGTCCAATCAGATTGAGCTCCGGTCCTACGTCATCGGTTCACACTTGTCTGCCTCCCCATAAAGAAACTACTTGATGCGTTTCTCGCCGCAGGGAGGGAGGGGGTGGGGGTTGAGGGGGTGGGGACGGGGCTGGTGACTATCCCCCCACTCTCTGTTCATGTCTCCTGCCCCCCCCCCCACCTCCTGCATGCGAGTTGGACGCAAAGGTCGCTGACTCCAAAGTGACTTGGATTGTTCCCCTGCCCTCGTATACCTGCCCGATGAAGATGCACATCTGCAATTCTCTGACTTCAGGCAAACACTCTTTGATAATCCACAATACCTGTCTGGTATAGGTATAAAAAAAGGGTCGATTTCATGCGTAATTCATCTGCCAGACTCGCTCAACTCCATTCCTCATTTCTGGAAAAGACAAATCCTGGAACCACACCGGCTTGTCTGTCTGTGCAGAACCATTGGCACTATTAGTATTAGCAAGCCATTGCATTGGCACTTTTAGCAGGCCATTGCATTGGCACTTTTAGCAGGCCATTGCATTGGCACTATTAGCAGGCCATTGCATTGGCACTATTAGCAGGCCATTGCATTGGCACTTTTAGCAGGCCATTGCATTGGCACTATTAGCAGGCCATTGCATTGGCACTATTAGCAGGCCATTGCATTGGCACTATTAGTAGGCCATTGCATTGGCACTATTTGCAAGCCATTGCATTGGCACTATTAGCAGGCCATTGCATTGGCACTATTAGCAGGCCATTGCATTGGCACTATTAGCAGGCCATTGCATTGGCACTATTAGCAGGCCATTGCATTGGCACTATTAGCAGGCCATTGCATTGGCACTTTTAGCAGGCCATTGCATTGGCACTATTAGCAGGCCATTGCATTGGCACTATTAGCAGGCCATTGCATTGGCACTATTATCAGGTCATTCCATTGGCACTATTAGCAGGCCATTGCATTGGCACTATTAGCAGGCCATCGCATTGGCACTTTTAGCAGGCCATTGCATTGGCACTATTTGCAGGCCATTGCATTGGCACTATTAGCAGGCCATTGCATTGGCACTATTAGCAGGCCATTGCATTGGCACTATTAGCAGGCCATTGCATTGGCACTATTTGCAAGCCATTGCATTGGCACTATTAGCAGGCCATTGCATTGGCACTATTAGCAGGCCATTGCATTGGCACTATTAGCAGGCCATTGCATTGGCACTATTAGCAGGCCATTGCATTGGCACTATTAGCAGGCCATTGCATTGGCACTATTAGCAGGCCATTGCATTGGCACTATTAGCAGGCCATTGCATTGGCACTATTAGCAGGCCCATGATGTTGTCAACGTCCTAGTTGGTGGGCCCTGGTAACTGGTCTCGCTTTTACTGACTGAGCCCAGGCGAACGACAACAACTTGAGACAGCAGCATCTCCGATTGTTGCTTGCCTCATACCCAAAAAGAAGAAGGGTGTGGATATAGCTTCCTCTGATGAGCCTAGTCTGATCATTGTGAACTCGTCGTCCTCTCGTTTCACAAAATTTCGTCAGAACTTGGGTCGATCCTTTTTTCCTCTCTGGGCTTAATCACAAATCATGCCAGTGTCTGGTTCCTGCGGCAGATCTGTCGGGACATGTGTATCGAATTTAAGTGGAGATGTCATCATCTCCTGACATTTTGTTCATTTCTTTCTTTTTTTCAACCTGTAAAATAATCTGATATAAGCCCGTGTAACTTCGGAGCACTTGAACAAACCTACACAAACATTTGACGATGAGATTAATCTACAGAAAGAACAAATATCCTAAATTGAACAGCCCCTGTAGGCCGTGACTGTTGGCGATTTGGGACACCGCCTCACATAAGAAAAAAAACATTAATTGCTCGGACGGTTAATCCAGAGGTCTCGAGTTCATGTCCCTGTTCGTGCCCGTTCTATTTGCTCTTTAAATTAATTAAAAGTAAATACATCCTGGGGGAAAAATCTCATGTGCGGGGATCGGCAGAATCCATAACACACAAGACTTTGATGAAAATATTCACGGGTAATATACAAAAAATTTGCACACTGCATTTTGGCCAAAATGACTAAAATGCTGATCTCAGTGGCTGACGTTTCGATCGATTGACGTTGAGATGGCCCGAAACGTCGAATCAACTTCTTTTCTTTTAAATTTTCTCGGTTAAACGCTGTTGACGGAAGAATCGACCCTGAAAATATCAGGCTACTATTATTATACATTTAATGATAATTATTATTTGTATTCATACATTGCAGATCCATTCATAGATGCTTGAAAGTTCGTAGCGCCATTGAAATGCAATTAAGCTACAACAATACTTTAAAAAGAAAGGCATGTAACACCATTACATACACAATGAAAATGGAATTACTTTCAAAAACGTGAAATATCAACGTTTAAAGCACTAAATAGGAAAAATGTAATTACCTTATGAGGAAAAGAAAACAGTTGAAGCAACAGTATTCTAAATATGACCCTTTTACTCACAGAAATTTTGTTTAAATCAAGTTGTTTTTGGTTACTGATAGAACGATCTGGAGTTATCGAACACTGCTCACATTTATTCCATGATTTAGTGGTCAGAGAAAGCCCTTACATTATCACTGATCTAGTGCATTGGTGCCATAAAGTAGCTTAGTTCTGTCAGGGGATCACGGTACGTCCCTGCAAGAACGTGATTTCACTGTGTGAAGGACGTCTCTGAGATGATTTGAAAACTAAAGCAATGTAACAAATTGTTGGAAATTCCTCACTGACTTCAATGACAAAAATGTGGGTCTCGAAGATTCAGAGTTCCTGATCTGCCTTTTCGAAAGGTCCTACTAGCATTGAAATGCCAGAGATGACAAAGACGGACCTGCCCAGTGTTCTCTCTCATTAAACCGTGCACTGCCTGGACTGATTAGGCCTTTTCCAGACGACGCTGAAGAAAAAAAACCTCGCAAGGCTTGAGAAAATGTCTCATGCATGAGAAATCTTGCAGAAGTGCCATCGTGTGAAAGGTTACTGATGCTTGAGAGTAACAGACATCCCAGGTGAACCCTTGTAGAGATTTTGTCGTACACAAGTGTAGGTCCGGACCTCCGCCAAATCTAGGGGATTTCACGAAACTTCAAATGTTGCGTACGCAACATTTTGTTGCGTAACTTACGCAACATTTTGCTGCCTTTTCTAAATACAGCAGAAAAGAGCCATTGTGGCGGAAGACTTACGCAACATTTTACGTTTCGTAACTTACGCAACTTTTCTTGAAATCGGCTGCAGACCCTGTAAATTGTGTAACAGTTAAAGGACAACCAAAACGGTTTTAAGAAATCTGAAATTTTGCCAGAAATGTTTTTATGAGTTTTTCATATTTAAATATACGTCTACAAAAACTAAACAGTTTACCTCCAAACCACATCATAGGTTTGGGGAGAGGCATCTTTTCGTTATGTCGGCTAATCGTGAGGTGCAGCTAAAGCCCTTGCAGACGATAGAATTTAGCGTATATATCCTCCCTTCACACGATCGATTGTCAAGGGTCCCGTAAGAAATACTCCCCTAGATTTGGCGGAGGTCCGGACCTACACTCTAAAAGGGTTCACCTGGGATGTCTGTCACTCTCAAGCATCAGTAACCTTTCACACGATGGCACTTCTACAAGATTTCTCATGCATGAGACATTTTCTCAAGCCTTGCGAGGTTTTTTTTCTTCAGCGTCGTCTGGAAAAGGCCTAATCAGTCCAGGCAGTGCACGGTTTAATGAGCGAGAACACCGGGCAGGTCCGTCTTTGTCATCTCCATACAATCGCATTTTGCAGATCAACCGGGTAATTGCTCAAAGTGAAGGATAATCATCATTTCCCCCCACCCTCACCCACACACACACCCTCACCCACACACACACACCCTTACACGCGTTGGGTATTCCCTTTGTTCTCGTGTACTAAAAAAACACTCCCAGAAAAGCCTAATTCAAATCGCTCCCTTTTGAACCACAATCACTTTCCTAAGCTGAATTTTCTAGCGAACGTCCCTTATATAATATACTTCTATTTGCGACGAATAAACATACCTCGGAAATTCCTCCTTTTTGAGTTAATTCTAAATAACCAGTTTCGTGAAAACCTTATGGGGTACCAAAAATGTACCCCACAAGGAGTGGTCCCACACACACCCTCACCCACACACACAAACACAAACACCCCGTGCTGCTAAACTCCCCCCCCCCCAATCCCCAGCCTCCAGCTCCAAATCCCCCCGGATTCGAAAAGGTTTTTCTAACTGTTTACCCATCAAGTAGACAGGCGCTAATTGCAAAGTGCTCTGATACCCGGCCACACCTAAAAAGCGCCCAGATTTGTGCCACACTAATAATTTTTGAAGAACAAAACAAAAAATCGGCCTGAAAAAAAAATCCAGATAATATTATTACTCAGAATTTGCCGACAACATTTGTCATCGTATCGGGTAGCCCTAATTATAATATGATCACGGTAGGGAAATGGGTTAAAATATTAGGAAATATATAAGGAAAGGAGGTGTACTCCGTTGACTTTATTTTTACTGGAGCAGCGAGACGTGATGATATATAGCCGGAGCATTTACACGGGATATTCAAGACTGTATGTCAATGCACTTGTCTCCCCCGTGGCATGGCGTCCCAGGGGTCTATGAAGCAACAATGTTAATCTGCTCTCCTTCGAAATGGCCAGCTCGGAGCACAGAGCAGACCCCCCCCCCTCCAACATAAAAAAAAAACAAGTAAAATGAGGTTGTTGGCCGATTTTTTAAGGTATAACGACCTTTTTTATGTGAAAATGCAGGAGGAATTGGCTGCACAGGATAATTTCTTGGTCGGTTTGCATAAAATTTAGAATGCAGATATCTGACCAAAAACAAATTCTAAACAAAATGGTAGTACAGTATTTGGACTTTGTAGAAAGAAAGCCGTACACGACAAGATCCATGTATCTATTTTTCTAATGTTAAAATCAAGCATAAGGTTGGATAATGTGTTGTTTTAAAATGATTTTATGTTTTAATAAGCATTGGTGTATGTAATTCTCACTATTTTATTTCACTTATTGTTAGTGTATGTATGGTAACAGTCTATTATCATATTTTGTTTATATTTTTTTCGTTTATTTTTATATGTTTAGTGTCTGTAATTTATTCAATACTTTTAAAATGTCGTTTATATTTATTTACTGATTTTATCAATATGTGTATTTTTGATTAATTTTTCATTTGACGTTTCGATCCAAGCAGGACCATTCTCAAAGGCAGAACGAGAAATCTCCTGCAAGGATCGAAAAACCTGACGCTCTACTTTTTTCTAATTTGCATTTTCGTCATTTTAGCCAGTACGCAATTTGCAAAATTTGTGTATACTGCTCTCGCATTGATGAGTATCCAAAATTAGATATCTAATGGTATATGCAGGTGCATACACATATAAAAAATAAGCCAATATTCAACGTGTGATTAAAATATGTATGTATTCATGAAAAAATGATAAGAATATGTTTCTATGGTTGGTAAATGGTACAGGTACAATGTCATTTGTGTTCAGAGATATAACAATTCACTCCTACGGGTTTAGGTTATGGTTTATAGGTTTTCTGGCCATTCAATGGGGGAATACGGGTATCACAAAAACTAACAATTTGACGGAACCAGATTTTGTTCCCGAAAATGGTCACGATGAGAAGAGCAGTGCTAGTTTCAAGGGGAAAAACAAGGTTGTGGATGTGATGCCTAACGTTCTCAGAACCACCACGAGAAGGGATCAGAATGAAGCATAAGTAGGTTAGCGTATGTGTGTGTTTTCAATTATCTGCGGAGAGGGAGGGTTAAAACGCAAACACTGCTCGTTCCCTCTCCTGCCACGAGGATATTGGAGGCACTGGTTGAGCTGTGTACAGAGAGCATCGGTTGAGAAGGTGTGCATGTTGGGAGAGAGAGGGAGGTGGTTGGTCTTGACATTAGAGAGTTTTCATTGCCTGTGGATGGCGGCCGTCTGATAGCTGGTAAACAAGACGCGAAGAAGAAGAAGAAGAAGAAGAAGAGGAGGAGGAGGAGGAGGAACAACACGAAGGCGAAGAAGAAGAAGAAGAAGAAGAGGAAGAAGAAGAGGAAGAAGAGGAAGAGGAAGAAGAAGAAGAAGATGAAGAAGAAGAAGATGAAGAAGAAGAAGAAGAAGAAGAAGAAGAGGAGGACGAAGAAGAAGAAGAAGACGAAGATGAAGACGAAGAAGAAGATTATTTTTACTTTTCAAAGAAAAACTTTATTTTCCAAAAGAAACCAAAAATACAGTTGACAAATATATACAAGAAGAAAAGGGGAAAACAAGAAAAGAAGACGAAGAGGAAGAAGAAGAAGAAGAAGAAGAAGACGAAGAAGATGAAGAAGAAAAAGAAGAATAAGAAGAAGGAAAATAAGAAGACGAAAACGAAGATGAAAAAGAAGAAGAGATTAAGAAGGAGAATAATGAGAGGGAAAAGAAATGGAAGGGGAGGATTAAGAGATGGAGGGGAAGAGGAGGAGAGAGAAAATGGAACTAATGGAGGGCATGATATAAAATCTAAATGATAACAAGCCACTGCTCGTTTTCTTCGATGCATTTGCTTCTAATTTCCTTGTAAGACGAAGACAGGCAGAAAGAAAAAAACCAAAAGAAACAAAGGGAATAAAAAAAACGGGGGCATCTGTCTGTCAGTGAAGTGAGCTTGTTTACATTCTGCCAGGTCTGTGTCTACACTGGAAAGGTCTTATTTAGTTTCTCTCTGCTAAGCTGGACGCTGCCGAACCCGAGCCGGTGTTGGGCGAGCGAGCGAGGCAAGGCAAGCATGCAGTTTGTCCTGGACATCGATAGATACATGTCTTCGGCAAACATAGAACGGGGTATAGAAGGGCAGAGAGAGGGAGAGAGATGGTGGTGGTGTGGAAGAAGGATGGGGGTGGGGGGGCTTGGTAAAAAAAAAAAAACCGAGTTCGAGGCAAGGAGGATCGAGGAGAGTGATGACACTTGTTTTTAGCGAGATTAGTTTTCTTAATCAATCCAGCGGGGTTGGGGGAGAGAGAGCAGGCTCCATGCGGTCGTCGTGTGCACTTGTTTCACTGGTAGGAAGCAGAGAACCTGTCGTGACCGTATCAGGTGTGCCTTCCTCCCCCCCCACCACCACAATATTAAACCATCAGGCCCGGTTGCCCTAATGAGACAGACGGTGAAACTAGAACTGATTACACCAGAAAATATCGGCCACCAAGAGGGTTGTGAGGAAAAAAAAAAACCAAACTGAAAGACCATAAGACTACTGACTTCCATTTCTAAAGGAGTGTGTCCTCTTCCCAGCCTTTCACTTTTCAGAAAGCAAAAATTCCTTAAAAACCCCACAAATTTGACGATTTGATGTGTTTTAAAATCTCAGAAATATCGTAATCGACGAGAAAACACGGTTTGGCCTTGTCAATAGTAAAATGATTTTCATGGCGGTAACAAGAAAGTAATCAGATCCACCACCTTTTCACGTAGTGACGAATTTGGTCCAAAAAGAGTCACGATTTTTCCTCTATTTTACGTTCACTGTTGATTATAGCTGACTATTGCATTATCGACCCTCGAGTCTTTTTGAGAAAATTGATTACAAACAGGTTGATTAATGAAATTAAATCTTCCATAAAGCAAGCGGCGGGCTGTCTGGTGAGAGTTAAAAAAAAAACAGGTGGCAAACATCGAGTTCAATATTGGTCATTTGTCCCCCGCTTGTTTGTATTCCACTTGACGATAACTGGCTTCCTCATTAAGTATCACCTTTTCAAGGAGGCGGTGTTGCAATTGAAATTAATGGCTCCTTAAAATTGTCAGATTTGCTTTCACCTTCAAAGGAGACGCTCTGCTAGATAGTTGGCACTGTTGACATTTTCTCAATTGTTGGTATTTTGTATTTGCTTGTAGACTGCTGAAATCGCGGACAAGAAGATGCAGTGGCAGGGGCTAGCGCCATGCCAGCATATGGCGGCTAGGTCTCGCGGGGGCAGACAATAAAGACAAAGGGAAAATGGGAGGAGAAGGGAAAAAAATAAACAAGGAAAGCTAGAAAGAAAGAAAGAAAAAAAACTAATCACTCCCCAAGATGAAAGTAGGACTGGCACACCAGGCCAATCTGCACAAGTTGACAGCCGGGATTAGTTCTACCACGAGTGGCCTGCCTGCGTGCACGATGGACGCACGCGCCGCTGTCCCGTGGACATGCGCAGTGGAGCTGCTCTTACCATCGCTCTCTCTCCCTCTCTCTCTCTCTCTCTCTCTCTCTCTCTCTCTCCCTCTCTCTCTCTCTCTCTCTCTCTCTCTCTCTCTCTCTCTCTATCTATCTCTCTCCATCTCTCTCTCTCTCTCTCTCCTTCTCTCACTCTCCCTCTCCCTCTTCCTCTCCCTCTCTCTCTGTATCTCCCTCTCTCTCTCTCCATCTCCCTTTCTCTCTCTATCTCTCTCCCCCCCTCTCTCTGCCCCCCCCCTCTCTCTCTCTCTCTCTCTCCCCGCCTCTTTCTCTTCTCTATGTTTATATCTCCCTCCCTCACATTCTCTCCCCCGTCTCTCTCTCTCTCCCTCTCTCTCCATCTCCCTCTCTGTCTCCGCCTCTCTCTCTTCTCTGTGTTTATATCTCCCTCCCTCACATTCTCTCCGCTCTCTCTCTCTCTCTCTCTCTTCATCTCCCTCTCTGTCTCCGCCTCTCTCTCTTCTCTGTGTTTATATCTCCCTCCCTCACATTCTCTCCGCCCTCTCTCTCTCTCTATCTCTCTCTCTTCATCTCCCTCTCTGTCTCCGCCTCTCTCTCTTCTCTGTGTTTATATCTCCCTCCCTCACATTCTCTCCGCCGTCTCTCTCTCTCTCTCTCTCTCTCCATCTCCCTCTCTCTCTCCCCGCCTCTGTCTCTTCTCTATGTTTATATCTCCCTCCCTAACATTCTCTCCGCCGTCTCTCTCTCTCTCTCCATCTCCCTCTCTGTCTCCGCCTCTGTCTCTTCTCTATGTTTATGTCTCCCTCCCTCACATTCTCTCTGCCCTCTCTCTCTCTCCCTCTCTCTTCATCTCCCTCTCTGTCTCCGCCTCTCTCTCTCTTCTCTGTGTTTATATCTCCCTCCCTCACATTCTCTCCGCCGTCTCTCTCTCTCTCTTCCCCCCTTCCCTCTACGACCCCCTTCCTCAGCCCCGGTCGGAGCTGGCAGACTCAGAGGCAGGCAGTCCTAAAAATAACAGTGGCAGACAGCTCAGTACCTGGGGTAATTAAGCCGTAAAGCAGTGGGACTAGCGGTCATCTCTACTGGATGTCCCAAGCCTATTAACGAGGCCCGCCGTCCTCCTCAATTTGGGGCTCTCCATCTCTCTCCTCTCTCTCTCTCTCCTCTCCTCTCTCCTCTCTCTCCATCTCTCTCCATCTCTCTATCTCTCTCTCCTCTCCTCTCTCCATCTCTCTCTCTCTCCTCTCCTCTCTCCATCTCTCTCTCTCCTCTCCTCTCTCCATCTCTCTCCTCTCTCTCCTCTCCTCTCTCCATCTCTCTCTCTCTCTCTCCTCTCCTCTCTCTCC
>CATLJK010000205.1:0-14644 GCA_949987565.1 Luidia sarsii
AGGTGAAATAATTCATTTTCAATAATTTTGTGTCTTGGTAAATTTACCTTTTCGGTCATTGTTGAAGCCATCACCGTATGCATCGTAATATTTTTGTAACCCATGCATAGATGTTGGTAAAAGCGATTTGCCCTTTGACCTCTTGACCCAAGTTGACCCCATTTTTGTGTCAAGGCGTGAACTGAATGGAGAGATCTGCCTCCAGTTCGCGTTTAGTGACCACGAGTTACTAGACGATTGGAACGCCTCTAGTCTAGTGAACTCTTGAACACGGTAATCATGAAGCGATTGGAACGCGCCACTTCTCGCAGTGTGCAGCACACTAAAATGAGCGAAGACATGGCTCTCAAAGCTATAATGTTGTCGAAGTAATGATGCTTCAGACAATATAGGGACGCTTCTGGTTTTGTGTTGAATTCGAACAGATTCGCCTAAGTTTGGCCATCGAAGTCAATCAGCAGTGGATTAATAGGCTGGCGTGTACCAATGTACTTACACCGAGGCCAGCCAGGATCGGAAATAGACCAGTGGAAGCTATCCCATGGATGACGGTGACCGCGCCTAATATGAGCTGAGTTATCCCGGTGCCCAGCATGGTCTTCCAGGCACGGCGGCGAGGTACCTGACTGGTGTTCTCCAAGTCAGTCGCGGCCTGAACCGACTGCTCCACCGCCAACTGTGCCTGCATGGGTGGAGATGATCAGGATGATAACAAAGAATATGAAAAAGAAGGAGGGGGAATTTATGAAGAAAAAGAAGAAGAAGAAGAAGAAGAAGACTTTTTGACTTTTCAAAAGGAAGACTTTATTTCATTCTTTTGAAAATAACAGGAACTAAACCAATTAAACAAAATTTACAAATAAAAGACTTGAAATTATAAATTAAATAAATGAACATAACACAAATAAACAATAAACATAGGAGAAAATACTATGTATAATAGTATAACATATGAGAGGTGTTTTGTAATACAAAACAAAATCAGTTGGAAGGGAGTTGTCAAAGTGGTAATCGAAAATAAACCGGTGATAGATCTCTCCAGGAGCAGAGGTATAACACCATGTCTCGCTTACGCGGGCTGCTGCTCCCGAGAAAGAAAGTCACAAGGGTTTAATTTTCATAAGACAACGGTCCAAAAGGGGAAGTCAAATAAAGAGGTAAAAAAAAAGACATTATATAAGAATTATTTTTATGTAATACATACGTTGTTATTAAGGGTAAACACACACACAAAAAAGAAAAAATGGGTGGAGATGATCAGGATGATAACAAAGAATATGAAAAAGAAGGAGGGGGAATTTATGAAGAAAAAGAAGAAGAAGAAGAAGAAGAAGAAGAAGAAGAAGAAGAAGAAGAAGAGGAGGAAGAAGAAGGGGAAGAAAAAGAAGAAGACTTTTGACTTTTCAAATGGGTACTTTTTATTAAATCCATTCGACATGAATACAATATATACACAATATTTACACGTGATTTTTACAGAAGAAGAAGAAGAAGAGGTACCTGACCGGTGTTTTCCAAGTCAGTCGCGGCCTGCACCGACTGCTCCACCGCCAACTGTGCCTGCATAGATGGAGATGATCAGGATGATAACAAAGAATACGAAAAAGAAGGAGGGGGAATTTATGATGAAAAAGAAGGAGAAAAAGAAGAAGAAGAAGAAGAAGACTTTTTTTTGAGTTTTCAAAAGGAGAACATTATTTCAATCTTTTGAAAATAACCGAAACAAAACAAACCAAAATAAACAATATTTACAAGTAAGACTTGAAAATAATCAACTAAATAAATGAATATAACAAAATTAAACAATAAACATAGGGGAGAAATCATATGTATAATATATACACACGTGATTTTTACAGAAGAAGAAGAAGAGGTACCTGACCGGTGTTTTCCAAGTCAGTCGCGGCCTGCACCGACTGCTCCACCGCCAACTGTGCCTGCATAGATGGAGATGATCAGGATGATAACAAAGAATATGAAAAAGAAGGAGGGGGATTTATGAAGAAGATGAAGAAGAAGAAGAAGAAGAAGAAGAAGGGGAAGAAGAAGAAGAAGAAGACTTTTTTTTGACTTTTCAAATGGAAACTTTATTGCAATCCATTTGACATGAATCAACATACATGGAAATAAATAATGAATATACATAATGAATATACATGACAATGAACAGAATAAACAGAAATATACAAGTTTAAACCAGTAAAAGAGTTGTGTTTGAAATTAAGGAGGTTTGGGGTTTTTAGCTGAACACAGAGGTATTACACCATGTCTCGCAAGAGCGAGCTGCTGTCTCCGGCAAAGGTCCCGCACCAAAATTAAATTACATCAGTAGGTAATTATAAATTACAATAGTAATTATAAATTTTATTATTATGATGATTATTATTATTAATATAATTGTAAATAAAATAAATGATATTTATATGAATTAGATCTCAAAGAAGAAGAAGAAGAAGAAGAATTTACTGGGAATATTAGGGGAAATACCCTCACACACAAGTATTCAGACCACAGTCTATATGAACCTTTTGAATTTTTCAATTATTACTCATGATAAATAGGAACTTTTCTACGCAATGGAATTTTCCAAAGCTGGTTGAGGAGGAGGGGGGTCAAATTAAAATTATTCAATGATGAAAATACCCCCGAGAGGTCTCTGTAATTGATTTTATTGCTGGGAGCTGACGGTTGAGTGAACAGTGAGTGAGTATGCCTTTTGAAATGGCGGGCAATGTTATAATGGGGAAATCCCTACTAGACCAAACTGTGTGTCGCTATTCGCCACTTTGAAAGGAAACGTGAACTCTGCTCGCGCTAGGAGATGACGATGGTTGCGAAGCGAAACGTTTCTTGTTAACCAGGCATGTTTTTTTCCTCTGAGCTGGTGAAACATTGTTGCTCGATAAACACCCCCCCCCTCTCCGCTGCACGCGGAGCTTCATATGAAGCTTCATATTTTCCAACTCGTCCTTTTTTTACGTATAAGGTCCATGGTGGTTTCATTCAACCTATGCGGGTTTTTACTTATACGTGATATACACAAAATGTTGCAAACTGCTTTAATACTGACTAAAATTACCAAAATGCAAATCTCAAACTTAAGTGGGCCTGACGTTTCGATACTAGCAGGACCTTTCTCAAAGGCAGAGTGACAAGGACAAAACAGATACATGTACACGAAGGAAGGGGGAAGAGAGTCCTTTGTTTCTCATCCGTGTCCTATTCACTCTCTTCCCCGTCCTTCGTGTACATGTGTCTGTTTTGCCCTTGTCAAACTGCCTTTGTAAAAGGTCCTGCTAGGATCGAAACATCAGGCACACTAAATTTTGAGCTATGCGAGTTTTGTTAAGCATTAATTCAAACGCTTATTTCTTGAAGCATGCAGCGGTCATTATCATTAAGAACGCCGAATTGACGAGGGTAACATTTAATTAATACTTCTTAATTCGACCCTTCGCAGCTGTGTGGATAGCGATAATTGCCCAGCTTCTTTGTCCGGGTGGGAGTCAAACCGGCCACCTTCTCCACCGCAGACGAACGCTCTGAAACGAACGCTCGACGGACCACGTTGCCTCTTTAGTGACGCACCACGACCGACCGACCGACTGCTCATCTGGAGAACCCTGTCTCTCTAAAGCTTGTCTGAAATCTCTCCACTCACCGGTTGCTGCTCGGCCAACTGTTGCAACATCTTGTCAGCTTGTCTCCTGCTTGTTCAAAAACAAATCCCGACTGATCAAAATGATCACACTCCACCTCCGAAATGTCTTCAGCTCTCCGAGGATTATTCCGATGCTCCCCTAGACGAGTCCGCCTCTGACACTAACTGGTGGAAGTAGAGGCCTTTTGTTACATCCGGTAGGTCCCCCTCTCCGTAACTATTTCCGGTGTTCCGTTGTTCCGCTTGTGACTATTCTTTACCAGGGCAGCGATCGACCGCGAGGCAATAGGCTGCAACACTGCTGTATTGTCTCCGTGCTGCAGGCCCCTGTAACACTATCCGAACATCCAAGGATCATTCAAACCAATCCCGAACCTGTCAACCGCGGAGTGTGGGCTTTTCATCATTTCATTGTGTCCTGCCCCTCCCCTCCAACTTGATCTAGCTACCCCCCCCCCGGGCACCATGGCAACGCGAAACAATTGCCACATGTACTGACCACGTGGCGCGATCACGTGCCAAACATTGGCACGATTCCCAACCAATGACGCCAAAGTACGTGAATATGGAACATCATCAGATTCCCTAAAAGGTTGAAAATCCTCGCCTATGCGCCAGAATATCAAAAAGCCCTCCCTCCCTCCCTCCCTCCCCTCCTCCCTCCCCCCCTCTCCCTCCCTCCCTCCCTCCCCTCCTCCCTACCCTCCCCTCTCCCTCCCTCCCTCCCTCCCCTCCTCCCTCCCCTCCCCTCTCCCTCCCTCCCTCCCTCCCTTCAAAGACGTCAAAAACATAATTATAGACAACTGGGCTACAATATTCAGCTTTTAATGTACAGCAATGAGGGTTTTCTTATACAATCAAACCGCTCGGGGGAAAACCCCACGCATAGAAAATCTACAACGCCTGAGTAATCTGCTCTGTGGTCCTAGAATGACGTCAGGAAATTGAATTTTCAGTGCTGATGTCACCTGTACTTCTGACTAAAAGTTTAGGGAATAAAAAAAATATAACTGTAGCTGGCTTCATCACCACAAACAAACAAATTGAAATACACTCCTCTGTACACAACTCGAAACATTTGATTGCTATTGAAAAATACCGTACTCAAGAAGAGTACACTTTTCGGGTAAGCGTCCCCCTTAGCCCAAGCAAGCTGGAGTAAGTGAGTGTTATCTAAAGGAGGTCTGAGTTGAACTATAGTTCTAAGAGAAGAATTGGGATCAAATGTACAGGTGGGATGTCTTCTAAATGACTACGGAAAACGATAACACCCTCAAAATATGACGAAAATCAATGAGTAAATATAATATTTACAGGTGTTCTTTATAGTTCTTAACCAACTCGCAATCTTAGCAAAATGATTGGTGCAATATAATTCTGAGTATTAGCACGGCAAACTTTAAGCCAAAAAAAAATTGAGCAATGTTCAGCAAAAATCTTACGAAAACTGTTCAAACAATTTACTTTTTCAAACAATTTACTTTTTCAAACAATTTACTTTTTCAAACAATCTACTTTTTCAAACAATCTACTTTTTCAAACAATCTACTTTTGTAAACAATCTACTTTTTCAAACAATCTACTTTTTCAAACAATCTACTTTTTCAAACAATCTACTTTTTCAAACAATTTTGTTCCTGATTATACGTTTCACAAATCGGAAAGCTTCACGATCTTGTTGTCCATGTTCCTAATAATTATAAGCACATAAGCAAAACTCACACGAAGAATACATCTTAAAATTTAGTGGGCCTGACGTTTTGATCCTAGCAGGACCTTTCTCAAAGGCAGGACCTTTCTCATCTATTCTGCCTTTGAGAAAGATCCTGCTAGGATCAAAACGTCAGGCCCACTCAATTTTAAGATTTGCATTTTGGTAATTTTAGTCAGTAACCAGTTTGCAACATTTTTGTTTATCACAAAGAATAAATGCAAGTTGTTGTTTTTTCATTGTCACACAAAAAGACCAACTAATCAACTGAATTAGGTAGCTGTATATGTCCTAAGGATAATGGTGCGTTGTAGTTGCCCGGTTGATCGTTCATCATCGTCCTCACTCGGTCTCCTCCACAGAAACCAGAGGTTGTTGCTTCTCATACTTTGCAGGTCGGGACTGGGAGGCGGACACTACGGAAGCGATAAAGCAAGGAGGCACGTCAGATCATTTGGCACAGATAGCAGTAATGGAAACATACATAGTAGAATATGGACAATATGTAGTTTTCTTTGCTCATTTCCACTCCTTTTCTGCACTAAATGAGATGAAAAATAACGTCAAGTAATTAATGGAATGTAGATATTGGTGGTGCAATCGGTCTATTGTACGCTCAGGACCGAGTTCAATTTTCATGCTCATGAACTTCAAAAAGACAACGAGGTAAGTCTGCCAGCGTTAGCTATTCTTGATTATCTAGCTTCATCACGATCATAGCTTTGAAATCCCGCTTTAGAGGTATACCCATTCCTCTGCTTAGTGTTTGAATTGGGAACTTACCCGTTGGCTGCATTTCTTGGGCTGCCTGACCTACGTCTATCTGGGGTTGAACCACGCCCATTTGGGGTTGGACCATGCCCATTTGGGGTTGGATCATGCCCATTTGGGGTTGGACCATGCCCATTTGGGGTTGAGCCATGCCCATTTGGGGTTGGACCATTCCCATTCGGGGTTGGGCCATGCCCATTTGGGGTTGGACCATGCCCATTTGGGGTTGAGCCATGCCCATTTGGGGTTGGACCATTCCCATTCGGGGTTGGGCCATGCCCATTTGGGGTTGGACCATGCCCATTTGGGGTTGGACCATGCCCATTTGGGGTTGGACCATGCCCATTTGGGGTTGGACCATGCCCATTTGGGGTTGGACCATGCCCATTTGTTGCTGCAATGCCATCCCATGTCCCTGGTTGTTGGGCTGTCAAGTAAAAAAATAAATAAGGCACATTGAGCATTTCCATCGTTTAATTTTTTACACTAAAAGTCCCTAAAAATGAGAATTTAGATTTGTTCGGCTTAATCGATTGGAAATGGACTGAACTTGAGAATTGGTGCAAATTGTTCGAAGGTCAAAGGGTCACAGTATACTTGACCAGAGTGTGGCTATGAGACTACTAGTGTTCATCATAAGTAAAAAGTGAGCCGTCTTAAAGTCACGGACGATGGTTGTGTTCAAATAAAAAAGGCAAAATATAAAAGAAAATGTTTCCGACGAAAATGGGCATAAGGTAGTACGTGTACTCTTTAAATGTGAAAGTGTCAACAATTCACTCGCACAGGGAGTGAAATTTGCACAAGAAAAGCAAAAACTGATCAAAAAGAGTGAAAACCACTGTGAGAGGTTTGGAAACCGCTAAGAATGGAGTCAAACACCACTATACAGAGGAGTCATGGAAGACAACTCCTTTTCGAGTTGTCCTCCATATGGCTCCTTACAAGAGTGGGATTTCACTCCACTCTGAGCGGTTTCACATCTATTGCAGTGTTGTTCACTCTCTAGCGGTTTTGGCTTTTTGGAGCGATTTTCTCTCCTTGAGAGAGAGTATATCAATCGCGTGCCCATCAGCAATTAAGGAAGTAGTTACAAACAATGACACGGGATTAAATCGAACAAAATGCATATGCTAGAATAGGGATAGTCCTGAGAAGCATCTCACGGTCGACGTCTCCAAAAATAATTGTGTTATCAAGTCTTACCAGAACCTGGTTGGGATTACTTTTGCAGCAGGCGCAACCATAGACTGATGAGGCGCCGATGATTGACAAGATGAACTCCGCCAGTGCTACAGTTGCAATCGCACTATCGAGTGGAATCGCCAACTATAATACAAAGTAGGTGACAATGGAGTGTCTTTTGGAGACTTATTTAATTATTTATTTATCTATTTATCTATTTATTTATGTCATTTTCAATGAGGGTAAGCTCCATCAGCGCACAGCCCTGCTTTCGAATTAAAATACAATCAGTAAAAAGTTAATTAAAAGCTTAAAATTTTGAAAGAAAGCACATACAAAATTCTCACAGTGAAGTTACATTAACACAAAACAAAATAATCACGTACAAATCAAGCTTAAAATTCAAAAGTGTGCAAACAAACAAATATAAATATATTTTTTTATTTAATTATATAATTACAAATATAATTATTAAATATAATAATTAGATAAACCTTTAGAGCAGTCGCACACTTATTACTAATGGGATGGGATTGTCATTAATCTGCACAGTTTGCAAAAACAAAATATAGCAGTCAGTTAATTATCCGAGTTTTAAATATTTGCCCTTATATGCTTTTGAAAACTGACAAGTGTAGGCAAGATCTTAAAGGCGTCACTTCGAGACGCTGAGGGCAGCAGACATGACATTTCTTTTGCCTTGTGTTTTTTTGTTCTCTGGGCTTGGGTTGAGTCCGTTGCATTTTCAAAGATGTCCAGAACAATGTTGTAGCACTGGTAGCTCACCCTAGTGACCGGCAGCAACGAAAAGGGACGAGAGTGGACAGTGGCATACTCATTACTCATTCTACTGTCGCCCTCTTTTTTGCCGCGTTGTCCTAGTCGCGATATTCGTCGACAATCTTCAGGAAATAGATGCAGAGTAGTAACAGAAATCATACTCACATCTCTCTCAAAGCCGTTAGAGGCAGGACGACCATAAATCGCAAATAATAAGCTATTGGACATCACACCAGCGGAGGCCAAGCAGGCAAAGATGGACATCACCAAGTAGCCGACAGCCTGAACAAAGACAAACAAAACCCGCATACCAAAGAATGCCCGGTAAACACTTTGAACGAAAGCATTAATTTTCCCTGTGCTAGAGAGTGTAGGGATGCAATTTGTAACCGCACAGAACCGGCTGTTCACAACTATCTCTCTCTCTCCCTCTCTCCTCTCTCTTTCTGTCTGTCTCTATCCTCCTTCTCTCTCTCCCTCTACCTCTCACTTTCCCTCTCCCTCTCTCTCTCTACCTCTCTCTCTCCCTCTCACTCTCTTCCTCAATCTCTCCCTCCCACCCCCTCTCCCCCTCTCTCCTTCTCCCTCTCCCTCCTTCCCATTCTCTGTATGTCTTCCAACCTCTCTCTCTTTCTCTTAAAAAAATAAGAAAGCACGTACATGGCTCTCAAATCTTCTGAATAGTGACAGATAGGTGCTCTACTACCTCACCCAACATCCTATACGTCTCATCCATGAAATATCAACCCCGTGCATCCGGGGTAAAGCAAGCTGAATTGTCAGATAATTAGTTACCACTTTCGAATTTTATTGAGAAGCCCTGGTTTGAAATATCGTGCGTATGTAGCTAACTAAAACAACATTAAAAAAAAAACCTCGATGTGGTACTCTGAATTTCACTTACCGGGCACTTTCTCTTAGTCTTGCCTCCTATTATGCCAAGGATACCAGCGACACAGTAGAACTGCAAGAAATAATCAAAACATGGAGACGGAACAACTTATTAACTATCATCCAACGAACGACGGAACAGGAGAGTCACTGGTGATGAATTGCAATCTTCACAAGCCACCTCGAAAACGAGCGTTCCAAATTTGTGCCCTAATAATGATGGGCATGTACAAATGAGGGGATGCTCAGTCTCTCGACCAAAGAGTCTCTCAGAATGCCTGTACAAGGCCAGGATTAAAACCTTGGGCCTTTTAGATGGTTCAGATTCGTCTAAGTGTGGTCATCGAACTCAATAAGAAGTGGATTTAAAGATGGCGTGTACGAATGTGTAGGACTCTTCACGGACAGTATTGGAGTGACATGGTGGAGTGTCGGTTGGAGTCTTCGAGACTCTGGGGCAGCAGACATGGCGGCCCCAGGGAGTCTTCGAGACTCTGGGGCAGCAGACACGGCGGCCCCCTTTCTCGCAGTGTGCAGCACACTAAAACGGGCCAAGATGGCTCCGCTGGCCTTATCTCAGCGTGCATCGAAGAACTGGTAATAGAGGGCTCTCTGGTATCTAAATAATTATGCTTCATTCAATAATGGGGATTCATTGCTTCTGGTTTTGAGTTGAATTTGAACATATTTGTCTAAGTTTGGCAATCACAGTCAAGTTTAATCGTCGAATGAGGGCGTGTGCGAATGCACGGAGCTTACGCCGAGGCCAGTCCAGATTGCCGTGCCGAAACCGGATCGGGAAAGCAGAGCAGTGTGGACTATACCGATGATGACAGTGACCACGCCTAATATGAGCTGAGTTATCCCGGTGCCCAGCATGGTCTTCCAGGCACGGCGGCGAGGTACCTGACCGGTGTTCTCCAAGTCAATGGCGGTCTGCACCATCTGCTCCACCGCCAACTGTCCCTGCATGGATGGAGATGATCATCGTTGCTTAGTTTTGTATTTCGATAGAAAATCATTCGGAGGTTGCGGGCGGGGTGGGTGGGGAGGAGAGTAAGGATGATGGGGAGATGGAGGAGGGTACGGGTGAGGAGAAGGAGGTGGAGGAGGAGGGAAAGATTGATGGCGATGATGCTGAGGATAAGGAGGAGGTTGAGGAGGATTGGATGATAGGATTATAGAAAAAGAGGGAGAAGGATGGAATTATTGATAACGAAGAAGAAGAAGAAGAAGAAGAAGAAGAAAAAAGAAGAAGAAAGAAACAGAAAAAGAAAAAGAAGAAGAAGAAGAAGAAGAAAGAAGAAGAAAAAGAAGAAAAAGAAGAAAAAGAAGAAGAAGAAGAAGAAGAAGAAGAAGAAGACTTTTTTGACTTTTCAAAGAAGTACTTTATATCCTTTGACAGTAACCGAAAAGATATACATACAGAAATGTTACAAACTTTACAAATAAAACAAAACGAATAGTAACAAAAAAAACATATAGGCCTACACAAAATGGTATAATGCAATAAAAAAAGAGTTGGAAATCTAGTACAACACGTGGGAAATAAATATAAATCATGTTAAACTTAACAAAAGCAAGTCAAGAATCATACAAGATTAAGAAGAAGATTAAGTCGAAGAAGAAGAAGAAGAAGAACAAGAAGAAGAAGAAGATGAAGAAGAAGAAGAAGAAGAGGAAGAAAATAGGAAGAAGAGGAAGAGGAAGTGGAGGAGGAAGAGGAAAGTTTATATTGTAATGCCAAACAATTTTTTTTTTAAAGAAACACATCCATTTATTTTGTTTACAGGGAAACATCGGGGGAAATACCTTCACACACAGGTATTCTGACCTACAGTCTTCATGAACCTTTTGAAGTTGTCATTTATCTGTCATGATAAATAGCAACCTCTCTATGCAAATGTCATTTTCTATGATTGGTTTAGGAGAGATCCAGATTCTCCAATGAATAGAATACCCCCAACAGGTCTCCGTGATTGATTCCATTGATGCGACGTGATGAACACAGCTCTGAGGGTTGAGTGAACAGCCGGCCTCGGGACACGGTGTCTGGGTTCACCTTTTGAAATTGCGGGCACTGGGGGGAAAATCCCTAGGAGAGCGATCACCGCGTCGTCATTGGCCGCTTTGAAAGGAAACCTGAACTCTGCTTGCCCGTTGCCAGGAGACGGCGACGGTTGCCAAGCAGAACGTTGCTTGTTTACCGGGCATGTTGTTGTCCTATGAGTTGTGAAATATGGTTGCTAGGTGAACACCCCCCGCCGCACGCAAAAGACTTCAATTTGGAAGTTAATGTTTCCCAACTTGTCCTCTTGTAGGTGATATACAAAAATATTGCAAACTGCTTACAGACTAAAATTACCAAAATCTTAATATTTAGTGGGCCTGACGTTTCGATCCTACCAGGACCTTACTCAAAGGCAGAGAAAGGTCCTTTGAGAAAGGTCCTGCTAGGATCGAAACGTCAGACCCACTAAATTTTAAGATTTGTCCTCTTTTACGTGAAAGGTCTATGATAGCATCATTCAACCAATGCACGGGGGTTCTATGCATCAGTTCAAACATTCATTCGTTAAATTTAAGCGGCGATCATACATATCAATAAGAACGCCGAATAGAACGATTGCGCGACCACTGTTTCTATGCAAGTTGTTTTCATCTCATTTGGCACAGAGCATGCAGCGATGGAAATGTACAAAGAAGATCTCTTTGATCTTTCCCCCTCTTCTCACTAATCCCTTCCCCATTCCTTGCCCTTCCCTTTGATCTTTCCCCCTCTTCTCACTAATCCCTACCCTACTCCTTGCCCTTCTCTTTGATCTTTCCCCCTCTTCTCACTAATCCCTACCCTACTCCTTGCCCTTCTCTTTGATCTTTCCCCCTCTTCTCACTAATCCCTACCCTACTCCTTGCCCTTCTCTTTGATCTTTCCCCCTCTTCTCACTAATCCCTACCCCACTCCTTGCCCCTCTTTGATCTTTCCCCCTCTTCTCACTAATCCCTACCCTACTCCTTGCCCTTCCCTTTGATCTTTCCCCCTCTTCTCACTAATCCCTACCCCACTCCTTGCCCCTCTTTGATCTTTCCCCCTCTTCTCAATAATCCCTACCCTACTCTTTGCCCTTCCCTTTGATCTCTCCCTACCAGCTTCACTCTTTGTCCTTTGTTTCTCATTCGTGTCCTATTCACTCTCTCCCCGCTTCCTTCGTGTACATGTATCTGTTTTGTCCTTGTCACTCTGCCTTTGAGAAAGGTCCTGCTAGGATCGAAACGTCAGGCCCACTAAATTTTAAGATTTTCATTTTGGTAATTTTAGTCAGTAAGCAGTTTGCAACATTTTTGTATATCGCCTCAAAGAAGAATGTGGACATGTTGCTCTTTTCCATCCCTCTTCTGCACCAAATGAGATACAAAAAATACCCACTACAAGTCAGGTGATGGGATGTAGATATTGGTCCCTCTATGATCAAATAACCCACCTTCAATTTCCTAAATAAACTACGGGTCATCTGGTGTGAGCCTACTTCTATCCGTGTGAAGCCATAGGGGAGATAGGGAAAGAGTTATCGAGAAAATTGCTGCGTTTTATCCATTTCGTTTGCCCCTGTGAGTGATAGCGCTTGGACTATAGGCTAGGAATCGCTTGTATTTTATTTTCTCTGAATGTTTAGGAAAATTGTTTCAAATCCATACACATAGGAGTCCCTCCACTGCGCACATTTGAAGATTGCGAGGGCATTTAATGCAATTAATGCATTTAATTTGATGATAACAATAACATATTTGATGATAACAATAATGATAACGGTCCTTCATAGCGCGCCACTATCGGTCTCATGAGACGCTCATGGCGCGATACAAGAAAAAAGAAATAAAGAAAGCAAAAAATATTAAGAAGAATCATAACTATTAACAAGAAAGTTAATACATTACTTTTGCAAACTGCTCTCTGACTAAAATGACCGGCAATGCATACATCTCAAAAGTTAGAGGGCCTGACGTTTCGATCCCAGCAGGACCTTTCTCAAAGGCACAGAGAAAGGTCCTGCTTGGATCGAAACGTCAGGCCCTCTTACTTTTGGACAGGGAGGCAAGGAGGCAGGGATGCAGGGAGGCAGGGAGGCTGGGAGGCAGGGAGGCAGGCAGGAAGGTAGGCAGTCAGGGAGGGAGGCAGGGAGAAAGGCAGGGAGGGAGGGAGGCAGGGAGGCAGGGAGGCAGGCAGGAAGGTAGGCAGTCAGGGAGGGAGGCAGGGAGAAAGGCAGGGAGGGAGGGAGGCAGGGAGGCAGGGAGGCAGGGAGGCAGGCAGGAAGGTAGGCAGTCAGGGAGGGAGGCAGGCAGGCAGGGAGGCAGGCAGGAAGGTAGGCAGTCAGGGAGAAAGGCAGGGAGGGAGGGAGGCAGGGAGGGAGGGAGGCAGGGAGGCAGGGAGGCAGGGAGGCAGGCAGGAAGGTAGGCAGGCAGGGAGGGAGGCAGGGAGAAAGGCAGGGAGGGAGGGAGGCAGGGAGGCAGGGAGGCAGGGAGGCAGGCAGGAAGGTAGGCAGTCAGGGAGGGAGGCAGGCAGGCAGGGAGGCAGGCAGGAAGGTAGGCAGTCAGGGAGAAAGGCAGGGAGGGAGGGAGGCAGGGAGGGAGGGAGGCAGGGAGGCAGGGAGGCAGGGAGGCAGGCAGGAAGGTAGGCAGGCAGGGAGGGAGGCAGGGAGAAAGGCAGGGAGGGAGGGAGGCAGGGAGGCAGGGAGACATGGAGGCAGGCAGGAAGGTAGGCAGGCAGGGAGGGAGGCAGGGAGAAAGGCAGGGAGGGAGGGATAGAGGGAAGGAGAGAGGTACAATAGAGTAAACTTGAATCTTGAAGATTATACAGTTAAGCACTAGAGATAATTATCGCATATTATCATTTAGCATACAGGATGTGTCTTATTAGAGAGGCACGTACAAGGCCACAGTATGTTTCTTATAAGAAACAACTAGTTAGCTTTTCCGTCGCGAAGCGAAGCGGAAAAGCTATAGCTAAAGTTTTTTTTTTTTCTCGCTCTTGTGACCGATGGTGAGATAGGGCGGTCAGTTCCTTTCTCTGCCTACTTTCAACCTGCCCCAGCTCTCAAGAGGGCCATGTATGTACCACCACCATTCGCAGCTGGGTGGACAGAGAGAAATTGCCCATCCTCTGAGTCCAGGTGGGAGTCGAACCGGCCACCGCAGATGAACTCTCTTAAACGAACGCTCGACAGACAGACCTCAGTGCCTCTATTATAGTGACGCACCACGACCGACCGACAGCTCGTCTGGAGAACCCTGTCTCTGCCTCTGTCATCACTTCACTTCAAATCTCTCCACTCACCAGTTGCTGCTCGGCCAACTGTTGCAACATCTTGTCAGCTTGTCTCCTGCTTGTTCAAATACAAATCCCGACTGATCAAAATGGTCACACTGCACCTCCGAAATGTCTCCAGCTCTCCAAGAATTCTTTCAATTATTGCTGCCGATGCTCTCCTGGGCGAGTCTGCTTCTGACGCTAACTGGAGGAAGTAGAGACCGTCTGTGATCTTATAGGGTCTCCATATTTGGGTGTGCCATGGCAACGCCAAGCAATCGCCCCAGGCCACGTGGTGCGATCACGTGCCAAACATTGGCACGATGCCCAACCAATGACG